>REGM01000016.1:819757-850562 GCA_004194415.1 Aurelia aurita | reverse complement strand
TTTCAGTTTTCAGTTTTCATTAACAAATATATCTAAATACATTGAAGAATACAAAAATATACAATTGAAATTTACCTAAATTAAATACAACAATAAATAAACACATGAGACTATATTAATACAGACTACCACCATACCACCATAATACACCTACACCAGACACAAAGGAAACGAAAAAAAAGAGGCACAATACAGTACAAACAAAGAATGAGCATAGGTTTCAGGAGCAATCCGCCAAGCAGCAGGGCGACCCAGGACAAGAGCAACAGCCACCATCCAGGACCGCCCCACCCAACACCAGACCACACCCAAAACCCACGCTCATATGTATCTAGATAAATTTGTCTAAGGAGGAGCTCTCTAATAGGTAGACTAATCGAGAGAGAGCCCCCCCAACTAAAAACTAAAGAAAAATTTTGCTTGAAAAGAAACACAAGACCAGAAGATGCCTCCAAAGAACAAGATGATTAAAGAACACAAGTGCACAGTCAGTAAGCAGACGGGACGCCCACCACACAGACAGACAGCCACCACCCCTGCCAACGACAGCAAAAGGCAGCAGCCGTCCATCCACACAGCAGAAACCCCATCCACCCACCAACCAGCACTTGTGTAAGAGTTAACTCAATGTTGTTTTTAAATTAAAGACCATAACCATTGACAAGGAATTCTTTCAATTTTGATTTGAAAATAGTAAACGAAACTGAAATCTTAATAAAAGTAGGTATGTCATTCCACAGTTTTGCACCAAAATACTTTATGGACCTTAGACCATAGAAAAATGTATTCCTTCTGGATTGAAAAATGTCACCTCTAGCTGCCTGACGAGTTTCATGACCATGAACAGTGTTACTAAGCTGAAAGTAGTTGAGAAAGTGAGAAGGTGTGAGACCATTGAGAGACTTGTAGACAAATTTGAGTATATCTTGATGTATCATGTCTTTTAGTTTAAGGATTTTTAAGGAAAAGAAGATTGGTGTTGAAGAAGAGAAGAAGGGCTGAAAGGAGATAGACCTGAGTACTTTTTTCTGTAATAAGAAGAGAGGTTCAAGATAAGTATCATAGGAGAGACCCCAAGTTGATGAACCATAGCTCAGAAAGGAAGAGAAAATGGAAAAGTAAAGATTTTTCAAAATATCAAGAGGAAGGAGGTGTCTAATTTTAAAGAAAATCCCAGATGTCCTTGAGAGTTTTTTAGTTAATTCAGAAATATGAATGTGTTTGTGTTTGGAAATTATTTCTAAGTAATAGTGAGTCACCTGATCGTTGATCGACGAAGTTAATATCCACTTTTTAAGAGTTACGCAAGACCCATTGCTTACCATGATCCTTTGCGCACCGAATGAAAAGCAAGACAACGATAACAACCTAGGCCAGAAACGACCTTCAGATAATACGAAAGTCGATTTTGGCGCCACAAAGGATCATGGTAAGCAATGGGTCTTTAAAGTGGATCTGTTCTTAAGGTGGCTCACCACTAAAATAAATTCGTGAATCAGAAATAAGGTGGCTCACTATTAATTAAAAATAAATTCCGAACACCAACACAATGGGTTAAGGTGGGCGATCTGTAGCAATCTGATGACGTCACAGCCTCAAAACTGGTTGGAGGTTGTAATTCTGAAAATAATCAAGATATCAAAAAATCGCAAGAATAGAAATATAGGAAAGTAGCTGAAGTTCTTTCCAATCTGTTAAATCAAAAGGAAGATGCCTTAACTATTTGTGCAATTTTTTATAAGATTTGACGCCTGTGCTGTCTTTGCTGTGTATTATTTTTTATTTCAAATGTCTTCGATAATGACATAAGTTAACTTCCAAATTTAAGTAACCTTTCAGGACAGAATATTCAAACAGCTTTGATAAGGCAAAAACGTAACATTTAACTGTGCAGTTTAAAACCTGCTACCAAAATTGAACGGAAAAGCCACGGGTTAACAACGCATTTTGCAGAATAATGGAAATACCTACTAAGCACCAGACAGCTTCGAGGTCTGCGAATTGTACATTGATCAAATAATTATCACAAGGAAGTGTTGCAAAAAGGATATTACAACTGTGCATTCTTGAATTTATCAGAATCCACAAAGTAGGGAGTAGCCATAAAGTAAGTTCAGCGGTGGGCAACAAGAGCATATGCTCCTCAATTTTTTAAAAGTGGTGTAAAATGGCAATAACTATTTAAATTGAGTGGCTTTAAAGGAACGTTATGAGCTTTGCTGTAATTCTACTGTGGACGTTTTTTAATATCTTGATTAGTTTTAAAAAGGCAGCTTTTGTTATATTTCAACTCTGTTCGGGTTGTGACGTCATCAAATTCTAAATTGCAACCCGGAAGAGCGACAGATTTCTGCCTATTAATTTGGAAGCTACGACGATTTTAGTTTTTTCAAGTTCTCGATAGAATTATAGCACAACATCTAAAGTTCTTTTCAATCCATTCAGAACAAAGATAGAAGTAATAGCCACTTACATCACCTTCTTTAAAAAGCGCTGTAGCCTATGCTGGCAACAAGCTTGCGATTTTCCAAGTAGTAAGAAAATATAAAAAATTACCCTGACAAGCTTTTCAGAATCACCTCGCCATTTGCTAACGATTGTTGAAGCAGATATATTGAAAAATGTCGTATTACATTCAGTTGCAACTGCCTTCGCCAGTAATGTTTTGCCAGTTCCTGTAAATGAATTGATTAGTGTTTCTTTCGTCAATGCCCATTCATTCAAAACTGTATTTTGGTTCAAGTTATGAGAATTGCATTTAAATCTTTAGTTAAAAAATGATTATGGTATCTTAGGCTAACATTTTTCAACGACATATTTAGATCATATGCATTTCAGTTTACCAAAAATCCCCTTTTTCATGCTTTTGCAAGACCTCTGTTATCGCCGCGTCTGGGCTTCCAAGGCAAAGATCTCTATGAGAATGGTATCAAAGTTTGACTTGAGGATCTTTGATACTAAAGATTGTGACCTTAAAATTTTTAGATTTGAGGCGCCAATAAAATGCCTCATTTCAGAAAAATTCTGTGACCTAGTTCTTTGAAATAGAATTCCTATCGAACAGCATTTCAGGGCTGTCAAGCAAGCACGAATACCAAAAGGTGCTATGGTGCCCCTTTCCTGTGTTTGCTTGAAACAGATTTGACTTCGCAGCAGTATGAAGAAGCAGTTAAATGTATTTCGTTTCAATTATGTATTCTACTTAATCGTTATTAACTTTGAATCTCTTATTAGCTGCTGTAAATTTCATTGATCGAGAAGATTCAAGTGTCTTGTCATTTACTAAAAGTTTCCGCAGCCGCAGCCCCCTTTTTCGTTATCAAGGACAGTGAGTGGCAGGCCTTTTCTGTTATGTTCAGCCTCTGATGTGTCGACTAGATCTTCGATTGCTCATTCATTTACAAGCGGTTTTGCACACCTTACAAAAATCAAAGTACTGGGATTCATACCTGGCGGTCCATATAACAGTAGACCTTTCCACGGTGATAATATTCCAGTGAAGAGTTGTGGATACTGCAAACAAGATACAACATTTTAACAAGAAATATATCAATATGTTAATCAAAGAAAGAAATTCTTCTCGGTTGAAATTCGAAATAGATTGCCATAAATATCAACTTGGTTTATTTTGGTTCATTTTCTTTACAATGTTTTTTGTATAAAACAACAGGAGTGTCGCGAGGGAGAGAATTAAATTTGTCATGGGGGTTGATATTCACTCTTATCACGGGCTGTAGGAAACAATCGGATTGGTCTTTGGAAAATGTTGTGGTCATAGGTTGCGGTTTTTAAGATTAAATTAGCCGTGATGTTTTCACAGCGGCTTCCTGTTATTTTGTAGTTACTCAACGGTAGACCCAGCAGACGCTAATCTGCCCATCAGAATGAAAGGAAGAGGGAGAGAAATTATTTTCTGTTGGAGGAGTTGCCGTTTACTAGCGTGTCTGCTGGGTCAACCGTCGAGTGGCTACTAAATAACAGGAAGCCGCTGTGAAAACATCGCGGCTAATTTAATTTTAAAAACCGCAACCTATGACCACAACATTTTCCAAAGACCAGTCCGAATGTTTCCTACAGCCCGTGCTTTTATGTAATGAAACCATACAACTTTGAAAGATTGATTTTTAAGCTTTTTTAAACTGTCCTTTCATTTGAATCGTAAATCGATTCGAAACGTTCAGGAGCTAAAATTCGCCCCAAATCAACTGTCACATATATGGGCTATCGTGTTTAGAGCATCTTGAATGTAATTACTATCTTGAAAATGCCGCAAAATTCCCGGTTTTATCCTTTTCTTAAATGACCTTATTCTATCCTCCAAAATGTTATGATTGTCTTATGGACAAGTTCTTTTTTAACAATATCGTTTAACTTTTCAGTGCTAGCTCTAACGGAGTGATTTGGATCAACTTCAGTAGAGCTTACTAGAGTTCTTCTTCCAGTTGGACTTCTTCGAGTAATTTCTGAGTATTTTTAAAGGGGGAAACTTCTAGTGGATTGCAGAGTCGTACTGCTTTCGTTGTGTTTTTTGTTCTACAGACATTATTAGGTAATTCCTGTTCCATATATGAATCGGAAATAACATTCTTGGTGTGGCGTTGACAATACGAATAGATAACACCGGGTGAGTAAAAAAGGAAATTTTTGCAAGCCTTTAATTTGCTAGCTATTCGTCAGATTCTCTTTGAAACTGATCACCGTTATTTTGCTAATATGTCCATTTGGATAATAAATCTATTTGGTCAAAATCGGTCGCACCTTTCTCAAGTTACAAGCGAGTTTATAATTTTCTTTAGATCTGAAACATCCAGAATAGGCCTCATATCTTGGATCAAATTTGCAGCAATCTGTTGTGTAAATAAAGAGCCTACCTCGTAACTTCATAAACTTGCAGCTTTCTTTCGGCTGTTTCAGGTTGTTTTTAGTAGTTGAATTTTTGCAAATTTGATCAAGGATTTTAGGCCTGTTTTGAAGGATTCTGTGATGAAGCATTTTCGTAAAATTGCTGGTAACATAGGACCAATACGATCGATTTTAATTAACTAAATTTATCATATAAATTGATTGACATATTACCTACACAATGATCATCAGTTTTAAAGACTCTCGTGAATAACTAGCAAGCTACAGGCTTGCAAACGTTTTAACTTGTTTTGACTAACACGTTAGGATTACAAAGAAAATGGCACAGAGGGGCATTTACAAAGACGCATTGCATTCGAGGATCAATTTACTTTTGTTGACTTCAATATAGAGCGTATGGCGTCTTCGTAAAATCCCTTTCGACACCACAATTTCAATTATGATGAGATTATGGGAGCAAACTGGTAAACGTCTGATATTTTACCTTAATTGGATAAACAACAGCTTCTTTAACCAATCTTTTTGCTTCATCTAACCCAATAATATCGTTCCAAGTGACACTTGGGTTTTCTAAATAGATATCCTGCAATTCAAGAATCAATATTCATGAGACTCTTTATACAATTGAATTCTATCAAGTTAGGCGCAAGCTAAAAGTACCGTAACTTTGATAAAAAGTTACACAGATTTGAAAGAGGGTTGATTTGATAACTGTATTTATCCAATTGCAACGACATAGTATCTTGCTCAGCGCAAAGAATCATTAACTTTGCTAATGGGTCCTGAATAAGTCTGAATAAATTTACTACAAATACTCTACCAAGCAGTATGAAAAATGAAGCATTTTAAAACTGAACAAAAAAAAATGCAAATTTCCTTTTCCTTGCGAATTCTGCTAGTGACTTCCTAGTCACGTGGATTCTGCAAACTAGGCATCATTTGAAAGAGCTCAACGAGTGGAAATTGAATCTTGTAAGGGTTATGAAATTTTGATGACTAAAACAAGTTTTACTCCCTTGGGAATTAGTTGAGGTTTTTCGTTTTTTGACTAAATTTGGCATTTTATGAAACCGCAATGCCTTCTGATTAGGAATCTATAAGCAGAATAGCGTTATGAATCGTTTCTTCGGACACTGCGAGCTTCGGAATAGATCCTGGTCAAGGTTATTTATGTCAAATTTCATCAAGAATGTATAAGAGCAAAAAACTGACAAAAATCAACCCGCCAACCAGCCACTCTATGCAAAATCTAAACTTCATATTTGTAAAGACATGCGCTTTCGAATAGATGTATAGGAGGTCAGAAAAAATTCGTGAAACAAAAAACTCCTAAATTTCCCAAGGGAATAAATCCCCCTTAAGTCAAGAATACTTCGTTCGTAGCCCTTACAAGGTTCGAGTTCCAATTGCTAAGCTCTTTCAAATGATACCTAGTTTGCAGCATAGGGCTCAAATCTTTCAAATCTTTGAAATCTTTAAAAAGGTGGGTGTAAAATTCTATTAACTTTTTCTTTGAATTAAATGGCTTCAAAGGAAGTAAGGGTGTAAATCTGTCGTGGAAATTTTTTGATATCTTGATTATTTTCAAATTTAAAATCATCGTAAATCCTAGATCAATAGGGGACATTTTGAAAATAATCAAGATATCAAAAAATGTCCACGGCAGATTTACAACAAAGTACCCAAAGTTCCTTTCAAGCAATTTAATGCAAAGAAAAATGTACTGGAATTTCACACCCACCTTTTTAAAGATTCGAGCCCTATGCTCTAGTTTGCTGTATTTTGCAATAAAATGGCAGTTCTATGGCTAGAAACCACTTTGGTGTACAACATTTTGGAGAGTACTTTAGTTCAACTCTTAAGACCTACCAACACAAAAAGCATTGTATGATAAACATATGAGATTATTCTTGAAAAACAAGAAAATTAATTTTTCCCGTTAGGCCATCCCAGCCAACATTGCTTTATGATTAACATTTCTGCAGGGGTTTTGAAACGAGCAGAATATCAAATCAACATTTTGTCTTGAAGGCAAATCCCCGATTTAAAAAAAAGTTCCTTATCAGACGGAACTATACATAAGAGATTTAGATGAAATCATAAAAGAACCTGACCTTACTAACTACTGCCGCCAGGTCTCTCCATTCTCCAGTAAGATGCGGAATGCTTCCAAGGGGCTTCAATAGCTTTTCCTGTGACAAATGATATTATAAAATTCAAGGTTTAAATGATAGTTTGGTTGTTATTTACAACAGCTTTGACATGCATCTTTCACAAAAAACATTCTCCTTCAAAATCCATCTTCTTGAGAAGCCTATACTCTTCAGTATGTATCAAAAATCTTGAACAGGGATAAATATCAACCAACCATACTGCTGGTGGTGTAAGACAATTCAATTTGATAGTCATATTTTGCGGTTTCAGAGTATGCTTCAAAACCAGGTAGCTCATGAAAGCAAAAATTCTTACAAATTCAGAGCCAATATCTCTTAAATTAATTTTTTCCTGGCCATGACACAAATGTGAAAAAAGAATTTTTCAAAAAGGGTAACAATCAAATTTTAGTGATTTATCAAAACTCTATGGCCACAGTATAATATCATTATAAAGTACTCGCTTATAACGTATTTTCGGATATAATGTACTAATCCTTAGGTCCCGGAAAATTGTCCTTACAAAGCCTCGTAGACTAACTCTGGTTATAACGTACTTCGAAACTTCGAATATAACGTACAGAATCAGCCGGTCCCTTGAAGTACCTCATAATGGCATTATACTTCTTGTGTATTGAAAATTACTTACAGAGGGAGCAAGATTTGTCAGATGCGGTCCGCTTATTGCATTGTTTAACATCGCTTTGTAATCAATGATGACTTTCTGCAATTAAAGAGAAAATAGTAAATTTCCGAGCCACTTGACAAATATAGCTACAAGAACTAAAAAATCAAGTACCCGGTGTCCCAAAAAAAAGTATACAGATTTGGTCTACCCTAGCGATAATAATTTAACGCGAATCAATCCGAAATCATTTTTAAAACATACCTCGGTAGTTAACTTGAACATAGATACCTCGTTTGTTGATATTAGTGCTTTGAGAGTTGAAATATTAATCTTTAACGGACAAATTTGCGTCGACCTCCAAACCAGAGCTTTGGCGTTTTGGCCTAAGCAAATTCTTGAAGCACAGCGAATAAGTCAACAATAGATTTGAAACAAATTGAAACAGGAGGGGAAAATTTAAAAACTGCACAACAGATGCGTTAAAAAAATCTAATTTACGTGACAATTATCATCAAGGGAGCTTCGAAGTAAACTTCATTCATTTTAATATTAACAATTCATTTCACGCAGTTTACTTCGGAGCTCCCTTGATGATAAGTGTCACGTAAATTATATTTTTTATAACGCATCTCTTTAATTTTTCTCCTCCTGTTTCAAATTTTTTCAAATCTATTGTTGACTTATTCGCTGTGCTTCAAGAGTTTGCTTAGGCCAAAACGCCAAAGCTCTGGTTAAGAGGTCGACGCAAATTTGTCCTTTGAAGATTAATATTTCAACTCTCAAAGCACCAATATCCACAAACAAGATATCTATGTTCAAGTTGACTATCGAGGTATGTTTTAAAAATGTTTTTAAATTGATTAACGCTAAATTCTCATCGCTAGGGTCGACCAAATCTGTATACTTTTTTTTGGGACACCCGGTATATNAATAATGTTTGGAAGTTGACCTACCTGCAACGAAGGTGTAAGTACAGTTCAATTTTCTTTTGATGTTTCCACACACCATATCTATTTTGAGTCATTTCTCGATATGTCTTTCGGTTAAAATGCAATAGGCTTCAGGACTGTTTTCTCCAACTCTTGTGGTTGCATATCCAAAAGAAAGTTCAAGAATCGCACGCAAAATGTCAGACCCAGGGCTTATTTTCGAAGAGCACTACCACTGACTTCATAGCGCCCCTTTCTGTCCACCTGTGAATCTCTGTGAGTTCTCTAGGCTATTGATGCATTATGTGGTTGGAGGTGACTGAGGTCAAGGATGAGACGGTTAAAAGCGGGAGTGAAATTAGCATTATTTAGAAATCATTTTCGATGAAAGTAGAATTTGTTATGTTACTTCTGGGGAAAGAACAAATATTTTTGTGAATTAACAAAGGGTTTGAAAAGTTTTTAATGTATGAAAAGTATTATTTCTGCAGCGGTCAAAATCGGGCGATAGGGCCTAAGTTAGGCGTTCCAGACCTCTCCATATTCGTGGGGTTCCAGCATGACAGCAAGCAAACGGATGATGCAGATCTCACTGTGAGGTTTGTAGCATGAGTTAAGGAGCCTGTTCAAGGTAAATTTCTCTCCAAAATGTTTTTTAGTTAGCGGCAAATCTTCGTTTAATGAAAAGTGGTCGAATTAGGGCGAGCCTCCTCTATATATGTGTGCGTGGCCTGTACTGTTGGATCAAACAAACAAAATCTGTTCACTAGCCAGGCAGGGCAGCCAAAAGTTAAGATATTGGGAGGGTTCTTTCATGGTAAAGGTACCTGGAGATGTGCGCCCTCAAGGGTGTACTTTTCCAAGCCAAGGGTATAATTTCTGTCAAATTTGGTCTAGGCAAGGGTGCACTTTTTGGCAGTTTTGGTAGGTTTTGGTCAAGGGTCGATTTGGGCATTTCGAAACCTCTGGCCAGGGGCGATCTGGCACAAAAACTGCAGGATGGCTGGCAATTACAAATGGCCCGGTTCAGGGTGTGGCAGGGCCCCCCACCCGATGGTATAGTCACCATGATGTGTTTGAGCACAAAATCAAGCAAGATGAGGGTCCCTAAGCTCCATAGCGGGGAATAGTTTTTAGATAGCAAGGGATAAAAACCTTAAAATGGTCGGAAAATGCTCTTCTTTATTAAAAGGTTCCCTATATTGAAGAAGATAAATGCCACAATCATTTGATTGACTGTAGGTTAAGGAAAAAAATTTATTCAACAATGATCAACTGCTGACATCGGCTTTCTCGAACTCTCAAGAGTAAGGGACCTGTCATAGAGTATCGGCTACCGGGAGGCGGTGGATATAGGCAGGGGCCACCAAAAATTGTAGCTGCTTTTAATGCCACAGAAAATATTTGAACCTTTTGAAGGGGCCATAAACTTTTTAAGGGAAAAATCTAAAAAAATAGTTTTTAAAATAGTCTGTAGAATGTCTCTCCAAGAGAAAAATTCAAAAGTCACAGAAACAATCACTTGTCAGTTATAGTCAAAACAGAAGATGAATTTTCATCACTGGTTGAACTTTGCAGTTTTTTCCAATTCTCTCAAAGCATGAAAACAGTTTTGCCTGCTTGAAATTTTCCCCTTTTCTGATGCCTTTTGCTTTATGCGCCTCAATATGCACAACTGATTTATGCTTCTTTAACCCTTCCATCCTCGCCAACAGCTTCTTTGCAAATTTTTTAGTATCCTTAAATTAAAAAATTGTTTTTATGGAGTGCTGAAAGTGCATCAAGGTAAAACCTTACTGAAAGTTTCCCTTGCAAGCCGTTTTTCTGAAATTTGTGTTTTCTTTGTTGCTACATCATCAAATTTAACATGTGGGGCAACAATGAGAGTATCTTCATAAGGACAAAAAGTGGACACTTGTTGCTACTACCTACATCAGAGTTCGCTTTATGTAGATGCAGTCACGTCGCATCTTACGTTCTTTCCTATCGATCGGATCTTTCCTTCTCTTTACTCGGCTGGATTGATTTCGAGTCACTTGATAACAAGTACATGCTCGAAACGTCGTTTTTTTTACATCTACGCTATTTTATGGTACTTTAATCATTTATTTAATATATTGTCGTTTAATTTTGATAGTACCACACGCAACAAGCATATTTTTATTGAATTGCACTCATCTATCAAAGGTCAAAGAATTAAACACAATATTTTTCAAATTCTGAATGCAGCAGATACGTAAATTAACTCTACACTTCAAAGCTCTTGGGGTTGCTTCAAATCTGTAATCGTTTATTCAAAGTTAGGTATCAATTATCCATTGCTAGTGTCAAATTTGGTATCAAACTCTAAGTTGAAGTATCTTCTTTTCACAAATCTGAAAAACGGGAAGATTGGATTTATAGCTCCTTCACAGTAGCCATTCAAGCAGCGCACATGTTTTTGGGACATCCTGTATATATGGCGTATATTTGAAATGAAAGATATATAAAGTATGCTGTTTGTTTGTCTCATAATGACAATATTTATAATCCTAACTGTATTATATTGGAGCAAAAATGTTTCAGCACCAGTGTCATGAAAAAAATTCAAAGGAAGGATTAGGTGGTGCTTAGCTTGCTACCAGGAAGGAAAATATTTTGTTGAGCCCTGATCAGGGGTACCCCAAGGTTCATGCCTTGGACCTCTACTATTTCTGATATATATATAAATGACCTTCCCCTCCTGCTAAAATATGGGGAGGTTAATATGTATGCAGACGACACCAGTATTTCCTTCTCGTCGGACTCTATTACTAATATTAACGACGCAGTTAATGAAGATTTAGATCTCCTTAAGAACTGGTTGGAGAGTAACAAGTTATCGCTAAATGTATCTAAAACACAGAGCATGCTAATTGATAGCTGTAATCGACTCAAAAGGATCGGCCAGTCTGAAAACTCGATACCAGCCCTAAAAATTGGAGAGGAACCAGTCTCCATGGTCAAACATGCAAAATACTTGGGTGTTCAGGTTGATCAACACTTGCTCTGGGACGAGTATTTAAACGTTATGACCAAAAACATTTCTCGAGGAAAAGGAATGCTGAAATTCGCAAAAAGATACCTCCCATTACAGACCATACAAACGATGTACAAGAGTCTTGTAGAGCCGTACTTTCGATATTGTTCTCCTGTTTGGGGTAACTGTGGTATTACGGCTCTTCAGAACTTACAAAAGTTGCAAAATAGAGCAGCTAGGATAGTTATAAATAGCCCCTATGACGCTTCCTCGCAGCCTCTTATTAAACAGCTTGGCTGGCTAGATGTACAACAAATGATAGACTTCGAAACAACAAAAATTGTTCACAAGTCACTGCACAATGAAGTGCCTGATTATCTGCAAGGTCTGTTCACAAAAGTCTCTGATTGACTCTAAACTTCATCCACAAAACTGGTCGGTTTGGTTAAGAAAATTCCAAACTTATATTTCGCACCACACAGCCACTAAGTCCCTCTTTTCTTTTCTTTTCTTTTCTTTGCTTTCTTTTTTGACTGTTTTGACGCCTGTTTCACATTTGGTGTTAGGCTTATATAGTGTGGATGAAAATTCATCTACACTAAATATTTAAACCCAAAACCAAAATATTGTGGTAAGAAACCGTGACTTGTTAGCATGGGTGCGGTATCTTGAGTGATGGGGACTCTGGGCGGGCAACAGTGACGGTGGCAGTTGTTGTCGTTGTTGTTCTCTCGCCTGGGATTTCGGTTGTTCAGCGTTATCGCCTATGCTAGCCTGACACCAAGTGTGAAGCTGGCTTCTGTATCTGTCAGTAAAAATCGTTTATATATAGCCTTTTGTAGTTGTATATTAAGTTGCAATTTAGTTGTATATTTAGTTGTAATTTAGGTATATGTAGTTGAAATTTAGTTGTGTGTTCTTCGTATAAATGCCATGGGGTAGTCATGATATTTTGCTCCCTATGGCATCGTCCTTGTAGTGTTGTAAAGTGGTTTTTACGTAGTGTCTTAAGTAGCTCGTTTTTGTAAATTTTTATATTGAATATAAGTCTCTGATACATGCGTCAGGGAATTGCGCAATTCCAAATTGGATTTGCTGTTGAAAACATCCCGTGGTCAAAAGAGCTTTTCTTTCAGGGGAGCCAAACTATGGAACAAACTAGGATCTGAAGCCAAAACTACAAGTAGCTTCTCTGCTTTTAAAGTGTCTATGAAGCGAAATTTTTTATTTTCCCTTTTGATAGAATTTTTCATTCTCATTCCAATGGTGCAATCGGTTTTTTCATCCGCCTTATAATTTTGGAGATATGAAGCTTCCAAAGTGCAAAATTTTTCTCAAAAAGTGTTACAACTCGAACGCGGTCAGACCGTTGCGTACCAGACCTCTGTGACGTTATAGGTTTGTCAACTCTGAAAGGCCTTATCGAAAGAACAAAGGTTGCTGCAGTGATTGCAGTGGACGCACTGCAAGTTTCTCGCTGAAACTCGATTTAAAGTCGGCTTAAACATGCTCTTGGTTACGTTTTTGCGACGGAAGATGGAAGGCAGTATTCATCAGCAATCATGAATTGGACTTATCGTGGAAAACTTGTTGTCTGTAGTGATGGATACCTGCTTTGCCGTAAAGCCTTTGGGTTGTTTAAGCCAGTGGCCAGGCGCCTAAAACACACAGCATCGAAGCGAAGCAGAGAACTCTGGAATCAAAGGCAAATTAAAGCAACTGTAATTGATGGTGTCATGGTGAGCATTGCAATGAGTGGATGCATTTGTTGGTTAGGAACTCCAGTCTTTCCTTTCAGGTAATCATTTTTGCAGCCAAGCTTCTTATACTAATAATGACGTTGTTTACTTTCGATAAGAGAGTCGGCCTAAATTCTCTCGCTTAAACCTCAAAACAAGGGGAAAATAAGTCGTTAGAAAACTCTTTTTCCTCGACCTCGGATTTCTCTTGATCTTTCAATCAATTGGGAATGAAGGGGAAGTTTTATTGCTGATTGAACACACATCAAAGCACCCATGGCCATGGTTATTTATATGGCATCCATGGGTCGATGCTACGGCATTTATTCAACCGACCATAGTTTTCTAAATCAATGGGAATAGCATTTTTATATCAGTTGTGACATGGAATATTATAGAGGGGTAATGGGTTTATGTACTTTTGGGGGTTAAACCCTATTAAAAATTCCTCGAAAAATCAGACTAACAATTAATGTATTTTTCTTTTAGGACATGATCAGGAGTATGGATAGGAGAACATCTTACAGTCGATTGGGGGAAAGTTTTGGGAAATGCACAGAAACTACCAGCAAACAAGACAACTGACTGTTGCAAATGTGAAGATCACGTACTTGAGAACTTGAAGAATTATACTTGTCTAGCACCACATACCAGGACGAGGGGCATACCATTCCATAAAAATCATCTACGCTTTTATAAAAATCACTAAAAACTTTATGGTCTTAAAAATTTTGTACACTTTTCGAACCTCATACCAGCAGAAAATTAAGTATTGTCTAACGTTTGACCTTCGTTTTTCCAAATAGTTGAAACCCCTTCTACATTTTGAAATTGGTGATGAAAAGTAAGACCCCGTTTACACTGTACCAGCACAACGTTGGGAACCTTAAAAAAGTGCAACAGATCAGCTGCCCATTTACACTGTTCCTGCTTATCCGTAACACTTTTGTTCCTTCGATCTCTAGGATAATTTTTTTTCTGGAGCAATGTAAACGCTCTGCAACCGTGACAACTTTGCAGTGGATCAAAACTGTACCAGTACAGTGTAAATGTGGTCTAAAAGACTGGAATAACTTTGAAACCACTGTGATAAATGATGCTCTACTAAATTTAGTATAGACAAGGAATGACAACAAGTGGGATCCAAGTAACGATCAATGAAATTTTGCATTTAATGATACCATTACAAAAAAGCATAAATTTCCAGAAAGTTCTATATGTGTTGCGCATCCACTAGGAAATTCCTTCCAGCCAGCCTTCGCTGTATGTGTCGTATTTTGATATGCAAACATCCACTACAATTCGAATAGCTGGGGTAGCTTTGAGTTTTCTAGGAAATAGAAATGAAAATAATGTTTGTAGTTAAGTTACATATAGTTCGTTTCTGTTGCTTTATAATGCTTCTGAGGCGTTCATAATCTATTGACATTTTTTCGATGGGAACATTTATTCATTAGAATAAAATTCTTTTGATCCTTCCAAATAAACAAACCTACTAAATTTGTTGCTGTTCTAGCTCCTATGAATATCAAAATTTTGCAAACTGTTTGTTTCTCTTGTGTAATGTTACCTGCCTCCTGTGGATAATCAAACTTCTAAACTAACATCCCTTCTCATGGGAAAAATTATATGATTGCAAGGTCCAAATCAAGCACCTAAAGGTGATAATTGTCTGAGTTAGAGTGTTATCCTTCACTACACTTTGGAGCAGGAAGCATCCTCAGAAGAATTGAAATACTAACACCTTGTTAGGCCCATAGCCATTGCGTCGAAGTTGACAGAAATGAAGACCCTTGACTCGCGTAACGTGATGGAATTTACTAGGCGATTCTACACAAGATGGATTACAGTATCATCCACTATTCTACATATTAGCTATGAAAGTATGCACTAAAATAAACATACCATTTGCTAAGATGTTTTAAGGAAGTCACTTCGACATTGCGGTCATCATAGGCCTAATATGTCGTGATGGCCAGCCAGTTCAATCGATGAATCTTCAGCTGATAAGGCCAACACCTCACAGTAAAAGACTCAAAAACCAACCATGGAGAGTCGAAGGCTCTTCTTCCACAAAGTATCACTGCATTGATGTGCTGGATGTCGAAAAATTGCCTCTGAAAACCTTAGCAAACTCCTTGCGTATAGCGATGTGCAACAGGTATTACTACGGGAAGTATTTGTCTCGCAATGCTCTTTGTAAGACTGACAAACCTATGACGTCAAACCTATGTGAATAACAAAGGAAAGCGCAACGCTCGGCCCATACCTCCGAACCACTTTTTGAAGCGAGAATCGGACTTTTGAGAGCTTATAACGTCGCTCACAGCAATTTCTCGAAGATTTCATCGAGATATTCGTGATCAGTGACCTCGAATTTATTAAAATAGAAGATAAACAAGTTGGCTTCATATGCACTTTAAGAAAGCTGTTACGTGATCCACGATAATATTTCGACTTTACGTTTGTTTACTTTATATATACCGGGTGTCTCAGAAAAAAGTACCCCCTTTTGACTGGAAACAGGAACGAAACGATAAAATCTCGGGACTTTTCAACTGCACAATTAAATTTGGTAATCTTCAACTTAAATGCACATACCTTGCATTTATAAATCGTCCACGAAACACCAGAGATACGAGCTCCCAACGTCCAAATTTTAAGTGCGCCTGAAACCAGAGGTTTTGGGAAAGGGCCTAACCATGATTTCATTTCTTGGGCATTTTCCAAAGGAATTTTCAACTTTTTCTCTTTTAGTGTTTACTTTTGAAAAGAATTCTACTTGGAGATGTTTCAATTGTTCTTGAAAGAACTTTTTTGAGGAGAAAATCGTTCCTTGCATTCCATTGAAAATGTATTTGCATCAAAGAAGAGGAAAAGTAGCGCATGCACGCTTATTTTGGAGATGTGGCACGAGCTTATTATTCTCGCTACAGTTTTCTTCTATTTGTTTACTCAGGGTCGTGGCTATGCGTCTATGATTCTTTTGAAAAGCAAAAACTAAAAATAACAGTTTAAAATACCGTTTGAAAATGCTCATGATATCTAATCATGCTTAGGCCCTTTCTCAAAACCTCTGGTTTCAGGTGCAATCAAAATGTTGACGTTGGGAGCTCGTATCTCCGGTGTTTCGTGGACGATTTATAAATGAAAGGTACATGCATTCAAGTTAAAGATTCAAAAATGTAGCTGTGGAATCGGAAAGTTCCGATATCATATCGTTTTGTTCCTTTTTCCAGTCAAAAGGGGGTACTTATTTTTGAGACACCCGGTATATGAAACATTGTAACTAGTTAGTTTAGGTTTTATTTTTGTTTAGTTAGCAGGGCAAGCTGTAAAGCAGTATTTATATATATTGATGTTTTTACCCTGTATAAAGAATTAAAAATGAAAATGAAATGAAGGAAATTTGGTGGCAAAACCACACTGTGTTAGATTGAAAATGTTTAAGTATTATTGCATAGATTGCCCTAAAATTTCCGAAATAGTCATTCATTCACTTTCTTCAAGCAATTCAAATTTCTTTCCCCGGTTTTGCGGAAAGGGCCCGTAATTTTTTTCTCCACATTACATAATGAAGGGCCCGGGTAGGAGGGTGCCCGCGCCCCGGCCATTGGCCGGGGCATGGCCGGGCCAACTGGCCGGGGCATTTCTAGAACTTTTCTATTTATTTTGCCAGCCCGACCATCACATTAGTGAATTTATGATCTAATCATGATCTTTTTAGTTTTAAACTGCCAGGGTTGTTTAACTTGGCCTATCCGAGAGATACAAAGCTTAATAAGAGAGATACAGAGCTTAATAAATGAAAAAGTTCTGATGGCCGGGGCCACAGATGGCCAGGGCTATTTTTAATAGGAGGTCAATTTTTGAAACCGAGGCTTCGAATTATTTGTTAAAACTTTTAACCACTTTAACTCAGTCAATTACCCTTCAAACAGTTTTGAAATTCCCTTATAAATTTGAAGTCTTACACTCATTCTATTTTATAAGAAAATCGCTTATAAGAAACTGTAGTAGCCAATGTAGTAGCCTCTTCCAGAAAATTAAGAGCTCTAATAGAAGCGATCAGGGGTCGATTTGAGGTTTAGAAGCTTTTCAACTATTGTTTATGAATTGCAAAGTGTTTTAAGAACTGCATTACTAACCCAAATAATACCAAAAGGTATAATTTTGTCTATGACTTAGTTCTTTCTTGTATTTCTCTGAGCTAAAAGAGTTCTATTAGCGGTCATCAATGAATTTTAATAAATTGTGAAATTTAAATTTATTATATCCTATTATATTCTCTCAAGAGTTTGCTAATTTGCAGCCAAAAATTTCTCTCCGTGGTTTGCTAATTTGCAGTCTCAACTGGGGAATAATTTTTGTTTCATTTTTTTTCACTGGGGAAATCACCGGGGTAGAATGTACCAGGGGATTTAAACAGGGATGTATTAAGGTTATCAGCTCAGTCATCAACCATAAGTTGCATGATAGTTTGCTTGCAGCCTCTCTGTAATTTCACCAGCCTGTTTTTCGATATTTCTTCTCAAAATTTGCACTACACCATTGGTCAAGCTGCCACGTTTAAAGTGAATGACCTGAGCTATAAGGCGCCGGTCTATAAATAGGATAAAGAAAAACCAAAACACGCCATTGTTTTCTTTGGCTTTGCGTTCTTTGCCCACTTGCTGGATTATCAAATACAATAGGCTATTTATAAACCTATGAGATCTCATCTTTTAACTCAGGTTATTCCCTTTAATGAAGAAGAATCTCTGCCCGCTAAACATGATGTATTTTTTGTATTGTTGTTTTGTTACTTCACCCCTCTCTCACTTAGATTGGCTCTCAAAAACATAATGTGAAGCCTCAGTTTCAAAAATTGACCTCCTATTCAAAATAGCCCGGCCATCTCGGCCCCGGCCATCAGAACTTTTTAATTTATTTTATGAGCCCCGGCCAATGGCCAGGGCGTGGGCACCCTCCCGCCCGGGTGGCGATCACCACTTTGCCACCCGGGCCAGACCGCGCCTTCCTCTAGCTTTTTGCAACACTTTATAGAATTTTTAGAAATTTTCCGTTTCAAAAGCCTTAGCTTCAACAAGCAAGTGTTTCGACAAGCCTGAATGCCTGAATCAACCCTTTGGCCAAATTTTGGCAATTTTCATTTAAAAAAACACATTTTAGACTCATTTTGGTGAAATTGGTCCAGAATTTCTGGCAGAAATAAGACTGACATTCAGTCAGTCTAGCCAAGGAGGGTATCATTTTCAAAAAAATTGGTCTTGCCAATCAACAGTAGCACCATTTTGAAAATTCTGGCGGCACACCCCTGCCCAAATTGAGAGTCCCTCCCCCCAACCCCCTGCCGTAAATGTTCCTACAAGTTGGGAAAACTTACCTCAAGCAAGAATATTTTGCGACTTCGTTGCAAGGACATAACTTCCCATTACTTCCTGGCGGTTTCGTTGTTGTAAATTCCTCATAAAACTCCAATATTTGATTGACGTTTGGGTTGGTTTTTATTTCGCTGATCGTATCAAAACCGCCATGTTTTGCTTTGCAGTTTGGACATTCGATTTCCAATTCTTTGGTCTGTTGGTGGGGACTAAAACATCGTCTTTTACAAGTTTTGCATGCAATGTCTTTGCCAGACATTGTTTACAAAACGAATGATGACATTGTAAAGTTTTGGGAGCTGTGAACGGATCCAGACACACCGAACATGTAACGATATCAGCCAACTTTCCTCTACTTCCTTCTCTGTCTGAATCTGAAAGCAGCGCCATTATTGTCAGACTGGTTACAAAAATATTGAAGAAGAGCATTGTGGGTATGTAAGTCGATTGCGGAAGTAAATTGTGATCGATGCAGCAACGCGGAGCAATGAGGCCCCCAAGGGAGGGGGGTGTGCCTGGAGCTCCGGAGCCCGTCAGTTTTCCCTTGTTTTCTAATTTCTAAGAAACATGCAGAATTACATACCCACAATTATCTATGTTTTTAAATGTAATAATTCCGCGAGATTGCGACTTTTTTAATTGTGGGGGGGGGGGGGCGAATTTACCCTCACTGACATGCAATTCACCTCAGCGAACCAACTTCAACTAATTCGTCCAGTACCTAAATCCATAGTTTCTGCATTATACAAATTTCGTA
Organism: Aurelia aurita; assembly: GCA_004194415.1. NCBI lineage: Eukaryota > Metazoa > Cnidaria > Scyphozoa > Semaeostomeae > Ulmaridae > Aurelia > Aurelia aurita. The sequence continues at coordinate 831,111 of REGM01000016.1, read as the reverse complement.
TGATGTGAGAGAGGAAGGCTGAGCAACACACAACAAAAGGCCTGATGCCTGTACCATAGGAAGATATGATTTTTGTTGCAATTTAACAACCATGACTCGGGTTTGGTTACTATTATTTCACGCAACTGAGCTGATATTAAAAAACTGAGCTTTGCTTGAAATTTTAGGGTTTTGCAGTCAATATTTGTCTATACTTTTACAATGATGGAGTAGGATAGGCAAGTTGTGCACGGCAAGAAATATGCAAATTTCCACCAATTTCTCCATAGGGAGATTCTCGCATTTTCAATAAGTTTCCGTAAAGGAAATTCACACTCACAGTTTCCTTTCAGTTTCCAGAGTGGGAAAAGTACAGCGACTACAGCGGGACCGACGACAGCGGGAAATTTTTTCGGACCGACTGCGCGTATATAAATGTGTTGTGCTCATTAGCGACAGAGGCGTAGCCAGGGCAAATTAACTGGAACGAGGGAGTCTGTGGGCGAAGCCCCTAGGAAAATGTTTGAGGACACACCCTCTACTTTGGCTTAGAGCACATCTCCCGATTCCATGTTTAACTGTGGTAAAATAGGATTTTTGACCATTTTGTAACAGTTTTTTTTATAAATTAGCATCCCCAGGAAAATTTTTGCGTAAGCATCATTTTTTTTGGCATAAAATGCGTATCTAGATCCCATTTTTTACCGGTGCCAAATTGAAAAATTGGCACTTTTCTAACAGTTTTCTATGAATCGCCACCTCTGGAAAAATGTTTGCGCAAACACCTTTTACTTTTTCCTAGAACGCTTCTCACAATCCGATGCTTGCCTGCGGCAAAATGGAAGCCTTGACAATTCTGTGATACTTCGTCTAAGAAAATTTTTTTAAATGCCAGCCTTTATGGCTTAGAACGACTCTCCCAATCACTTTGCAGCATTTCTCAGTAAAATTCTTACCCTACCCTAAGTACCCATACCCAACTAATTTCTCCTCATTTTTGAAAGAATCTCGAAGATCATCTTTTGACAAAAGTGGGGGGAGCAAATGCCCCCCATCTCCCCCGTGGCCACGCCACTGATTAGGGATCTAAGATCCTAATACTTTTTGGACACCAGTTGTTGACGAGACAGTGGCTTCGACTAATGAATGAAAACTTTATGCTGCTGTCAATCAGAATGTTCTAACAAGCAATAAGTGAAATTGGAAGATATTTCTTTCAAAGTTTCGGCGCAAAAACTGAAAAACTGAAAATCGCCCTACTCGAAAGTCAGTTTTATCAACTGAGGTCGTGAAGGTGTCTTTGGACCAAATTCAATCTTTGGGACCGAATATCGTGGATTACTGGGGGGTGTTTCACCCCCTTCACCCCCATGATCTGCACCCCTGTGTGATGATATGATCGATCGCCCGCCCACAAGTACCAGACAAATTTTCGGAATTCCTTTTAAATCTAACTTGATAATGAATCTGTTGTTATCGCCTTATCAGTAACTTTTCTATTTCTTGATACTAAAAACATAGCAGATCATGAAGTTTTTAAGGGTGGATCTTCTTCAATTATTTTTAGACAATTTTGCCATAAATGGGTGTGGTCATAATTTCCAAACGACTAAACGGCGTGGTCACCAAAACTTTTTCCCAGCCCCGGTCAGAATTTTTCCTAGATCCGCCTCTGGAAACATAGTGTAAGTTACTTATCAACTTACCTAAAGTAACGCCATGGCTTTTTATCCGATTGACCACTCATGAGTTTCTGCTCATAATAACCAACACAGATATTAGCAAGCACCGGACTCAAAGGTGAACCAACCCATCTGGTCCATCAAGACATAAGGAAGCTCATAACAGAGAGAATAACGACGAGAAAGAGACAAGAGAATAAAGGTTGTATATAACAATTATTTGTATTAGTTCTACAATCATACGACGTAGCCTGTGGTAAAAGATAGCAAAAATTATGCACCGGGTGACTCATGAAAATACCCCCTGTTAGAAAAGCTCTAGCAGCAAAATTATTAATTGGATTTTCGTCAAATGAGGCCCTTTAACCCTATCTCACCTGGGGTGGTGGGTTCCATCCTCCTACCAAGTTTTTGTTTGCCAGTGCTAGAATATGTCACGCAGCATACAAAGATTGCACAAGTTTAACTTTGAAACTATACTGTATCGAATGACGAAAATTTCAAAATTCTAAATATAGTACCACAACCATGGCAACCNACGCCACTGATTAGGGATCTAAGATCCTAATACTTTTTGGACACCAGTTGTTGACGAGACAGTGGCTTCGACTAATGAATGAAAACTTTATGCTGCTGTCAATCAGAATGTTCTAACAAGCAATAAGTGAAATTGGAAGATATTTCTTTCAAAGTTTCGGCGCAAAAACTGAAAAACTGAAAATCGCCCTACTCGAAAGTCAGTTTTATCAACTGAGGTCGTGAAGGTGTCTTTGGACCAAATTCAATCTTTGGGACCGAATATCGTGGATTACTGGGGGGTGTTTCACCCCCTTCGCCCCCATGATTTGCACCCCTGTGTGATGATATGATCGATCGCCCGCCCACAAGTACCAGACAAATTTTCGGAATTCCTTTTAAATCTAACTTGATAATGAATCTGTTGTTATCGCCTTATCAGTAACTTTTCTATTTCTTGATACTAAAAACATAGCAGATCATGAAGTTTTTAAGGGTGGATCTTCTTCAATTATTTTTAGACAATTTTGCCATAAATGGGTGTGGTCATAATTTCCAAACGACTAAACGGCGTGGTCACCAAAACTTTTTCCCAGCCCCGGTCAGAATTTTTCCTAGATCCGCCTCTGGAAACATAGTGTAAGTTACTTATCAACTTACCTAAAGTAACGCCATGGCTTTTTATCCGATTGACCACTCATGAGTTTCTGCTCATAATAACCAACACAGATATTAGCAAGCACCGGACTCAAAGGTGAACCAACCCATCTGGTCCATCAAGACATAAGGAAGCTCATAACAGAGAGAATAACGACGAGAAAGAGACAAGAGAATAAAGGTTGTATATAACAATTATTTGTATTAGTTCTACAATCATACGACGTAGCCTGTGGTAAAAGATAGCAAAAATTATGCACCGGGTGACTCATGAAAATACCCCCTGTTAGAAAAGCTCTAGCAGCAAAATTATTAATTGGATTTTCGTCAAATGAGGCCCTTTAACCCTATCTCACCTGGGGTGGTGGGTTCCATCCTCCTACCAAGTTTTTGTTTGCCAGTGCTAGAATATGTCACGCAGCATACAAAGATTGCACAAGTTTAACTTTGAAACTATACTGTATCGAATGACGAAAATTTCAAAATTCTAAATATAGTACCACAACCATGGCAACCATTGTCTTACTGTCTAGTCAACAAAAATTGTATACTTATAAATGAAATTGTTGCACACTTTAACATCAAATGTGGTCCATATTATGCTTATACTTGTATTTAATCATCTTCCATTCAATTTCACAAGAAAAATTATTATTTAGTCCCTTATTTGTTTGCTATAATCATAATAACCATATTCATAATAATCATAACTAAATATATTTTTATTGCAATAGCAACAAGAACAATTGATTTGGTTAGATTTAATTATGTGACTTTGATTGTTTGCATCAAAATCGATCTAATTACCAAGTAAGATCACAGTTACTATAACAGTGGAGAAAAAGAGGGGGGAGGAGGATTGAATCAACCCCCAGGTATTGACCTCTTCAAAACTCCCAGGTGAGATACGAGATACGGTTAAAAGGAAAAGATAGAAGTATTTTATATAAATTTTTGCTACTTTTAAGGAAGGATCCTCTCAGTAATTCTGAATTTTGCAGATAGACAATTGCAGCATAGATTTGATTATGTCGAAGCACATAATCAAAAGAAACTCTCAAAAAGAGATGAAAATTGGTAAAATTACCAATTCTAGTGTTTAATAATGTTTGTGAGTAGAAGTTACCCCTATGCTACACGTCATTTTTGGGGGATCATTTCAATGAAAATCGATGCTGAAGACTGGAAGTTCTCTTCATGGCGGTTTGGCCATTTTCTAGTTATTCTCAAATATGGAAAATTCAAATTTTCGGAGATAGTTCTTTTGTAAAAATAACCAAAATTTCAAAATAACTGCTTCAGTCCTTTGGCTAGTAATTGAACCATTTTTGAGGAAAACAGAGAAAATTCTATTTTGTTTATAACTTTACTAACAGGAGGACTTTTCTTATGAACAATCATTCATCTAGTACAATGGCGGACAATTGTTATCCTTCTAAATCAAATAGCTTACTGGTGGCTATCTGTAAAACATGGAGTGTGGAATGATGGAATGGAATGATGGAATGGAATAATGGAATGGAATGATGGAATGGAATGATGGAATGGAATGATGGAATGGAATGGTAAATATGGAATAGTAAAGATGGAATAGCCAAACTACTGGTCCCTTTTGAATAAAAATTACACCAATGTGTTCCTTAAGATCTCCTTAGTTTATTTAGCGTATATTTTCTTTAAAAATCTATGTAGTTTCCTTAAATTTCGACTGAAACGACAAGCATGATAGCAGACTGTGTGGGCAGACATCAGTTAAGTGGTGTAATTGGCCGTAATTGATGCGAGTTGTCGAAAAAAATCTGTATAACATGGAGTGATGGAATGGAATGATGGAATGGAATGGTAAATATGGAATGGTAGAGATGGAATAGCCAAACTACTGGTCGGATTTGAAAAAAAATTACACCAATGTGTTCGTCAAGATCTCCTTAGTTTATTTAGCGTATATTTTCTTTAAAAATCTATGTAGTTTCTTTAAATTTCGACTGAAACAAACTGGTATTTACGTTCGGCCCACTTACTCACAGCTGTGGAATGTCGAGGGATCAATAGGGATTAAAACATAGAATAATCCGTTTAATCTTTATATGGTAATGGTGCCAAGATCAATATCATTCCAGACGGGGGTTTGTAAGAACTTTAGATAACAGCAAATCAAAAATATTGAATGCTCTCCCTCACCATCGTTTGAAAACATTACCCCTTTGTTCATGGTTTGCAGAGGGCGTGTTCTTTTTAGCTTTTATTTTGTGTTGCGCAACTGCTTTGATTTTCTCAACAACTTTGCTGCTGAAAAAGGCAGTTGATAGGGGCAGTCCAGGGCCGTTGGAAGCATCTTAATCTTGAAGGGGCGCGACACTTCGAAGGCACTTTTTTATAAGAAGCAAGATTTCATTCAGACTTTACTACAGCATAGCATTGGTATTTTTTCTTGAAAATTACCAAATTAACAATCGTGATAAAGAAAACTAATGAAAGTAAAATAGGGCACTCATCGGGCCACACTACACGTATTTTTGATAAGCAACTGCTTATGTATAAGAAACTCAACTATCAAATGTTCAAAAAAATAAAAATCTCAAGTACTGCGAAAATATATGTTAAGAAACTATTTATTTTAATAAAGGAAACCCTTTAAAAATACCCGTAACATATTTTTACTTTATTTTCACTTGTTTCTTGTGCCATATTAATCGGAAGGTATTTGAGTAATGTCTAAACAACATTGGAAAGTCTTTAAAAAACTTTGTTTTGAAATGTTCACGAGGGCACAGGCAGGCACAGGTAGGCACAGGCAGCTACAGGCAGTGAGCATGAAGATTGTTATGGAACCTTTAAGCGCCCTTTTAAGAAACTAGTAAGAAACTCCGAGTACTCAAAATCTGATAATTGTAAGAAACTTTCAGTACTGGCTCAAATTCTTAGTTTCTTATAAAAAAGTTTGTGTCTTCCGCACCTTCAGAGCTTTTTATTATGACGAGGACCAGCTGTCACGGTAGTTCAAAAGTTCCACTTGAAAGAAGGTAAATAAACCGTGAAAGAGTGNTTCCATTCCATCATTCCATTCCATCATTCCATTCCATTATTCCATTCCATCATTCCATTCCATCATTCCACACTCCATGTTTTACAGATAGCCGCTTACTGGTGGGTGGCTTACTGAAAAGTGAATACAATGCATAAATTACGTCAAATTGATGCTTCATGAACAGGCGTCAGTGCAGTTTTGAAATGATATGATATGATATGATATGATATGATATGATATGATATGCTCGGTGGTTTTGAGAAAAAAATAGCAGGTGATTGGGCCATGCTGAATCAGGAAGTGGCTAAATCCGTTTCTGGACGCGTAGGGAAATGAGTCGTAGGTGTAGCGTTATCAGTTCAGTCAGAGAGCGAAACTACGACATGTATTGAGTCTACTGAGAACGGGGGATAGGCTTTCGTTTTCCTTCACAAAATTTACCATATTTGGACTCTCGATCCACTCTCCGTCGCAGAGGCTGTTGTTTGCAAACGAGCAGAACGTGAAGCTCCGAAGGAGCAAAGAGCGCGCAGCACGATGGCCTCATTTCATCCGTCCTCCGGTAATACAGCCTCTGCGAAGGAGAGTGCTCTCGATCCAAGCCTCTTTTCTGGCAAGTAAAAAGGTCTATTCTGGTCTCCCTGTGTCCTCGCTGTTCACCGAAGAGCCACCTTAAAAATGCAGGAAACACCTTATGGTCCAAAGTCCTGTTAGGCCTAACTCGAAAGTTACAACCAACAAAGAAAGGCACGCTTGCAACAGTGACAAAAAGTTCTGAGAAACCAAAGACTTCAAGGATGGCTTGCACAAAAGCTGTGTTTATTGTTGCAGCTAAAAGAACAGCGTTTGGTGCATTTGGTGGGAAATTGAAAGACACAACAGCAACTACAATGGGATACCTTGCCTCAGTCGCAGCTTTGGAGGCGGGAAATGTTGATCCAAAACTTGTAGACACGGTCGTCTTTGGAAATGTGATTCAGGTAAGGACATAAAGACTGTGTTCCATGGATAGAGATTCTTCCATTTGAGTCACGACAACCCAAGTAAAAAGTCTGGTGAAGACCAATCTAATCTGGGCAATAGATAGGGGGAAGCGTAAACCTTCTGCTGGGTAATAATTTGGGACACCTTTTTGTTTTAATTTATCTAAAAAGTCTTTATAAAATCATGGTACCAGGTTTAACAAACAAGATTCAACCAGGTAGGTTGACCTCCATATCATATCAATCTTGTGCTCAAAATGAAGCCGAAGGTTTTCAATTTGTTACAATCAACCTGTAAAATCGGCGGGCTTAGGGGTCATCGACAAAAGATTTTTGTCCCCGTTAACGAATTTTGTCCGTTAGGGGGGAGGGGGTCTCACCTGAATCCGTTAAGATTGTCATTTTGGGGACGAAAATCCTGATAAGACATGATACTGTATGCTAAAGAGCTTGTAGATTTAAGCTGCTTTTGTTGTATATACCTAAAACTTCAACGGTTTACGGCAATTTACATGACTTCACTCACCTTTCTCAGGCCTTTTCGTTTTACGCGGGCGATCGCCCTCACCAGCGCCCTCGCAAAATTGTTTACGCGGGCTATCGACCACCCTCGTGAGAAGGTAAAAACCACCCCCGAAGATCAAAAACGATTTCGTAAAAAAGACGTACGAAACGAAACCCTCTTGATTTAAAATTGTTCGTTCAATGACAATCGCGCTTCGAGTTCTTTAGGAAAGAAAACCGTTGTGAAGGCTACCCACTGGCCTGGTGAAGCAAGATGCAAAAAGAACCCAAACAAAAGTCTAAATATTATTGAATTTATCTTAGCAAAATGAAGTTAACAAGAAACCTTTAAAGAACTGCAAGATACAGAGGAAGTACTGGTCCTTAATAATCATTGCACATGTTCTTTATTTTACGACAGAAGTGTTTCCAAAATGTTTGCACATTTTCTTCCATTTTTCAACACACCTACCTTCTTTTTCATCGAAGTTCCTAGTTTAACTAGCGTTGTAAAAGATCAGGGAGTGACAATAAAATGAATAATACTCACAATAATCTTACGTTGCTACGAAAACTTTCTCTGATTTAACTTTCTGTAGCCCTTCTCTTAGAGAGCAGGCCTACTACGAATTTGCGTAAAGTTTTCCTGCAAACTTTTAAAAGAGGGTTAGTTGTTTTGTTTAAGGGCTTTATTCTCTACTCTAATCTCCTTCTAATATCTGTTAATGACTTTCCTGGAATCTTTATTTATCTTGAATGGAGCTTCAAACTTAATCAAATGAGACAACAGGAAAGTGATTGGCCTAACTGATTTGACCTAATCTCTAACTTGAAGGGCAAAACAATGGAGCAAGGAGGAAGAATATTACAAACAAAATGAAATAAAATCTTTTCGCTATAAGTCTGTACCTGCGAGCAGACTCTCTTCTCTCTTCACAAATGTAAAATAAGGCAGGTGAAGTAGAGCATCACTGATACAAGGACAACATAACACTTTGAAAGCTTTCATTGCATATCAGTAAAAAGAGTAAAAATGTGAGACTATTTTAAGGGGGCGATCGCCCCTGCAAGCTTAACTACGTGGGCGATAAGCCGCCCTTGTGGACATTTCCTCACGAAAAGGCCTGCCTTTCTCGAAGAGAAATTGTTAAGTTAGGCCGACGGCAAGAAAATAAAGTGAAAACAACATACTGTAGGTTTTTGCAGGCCTAGGCAACCTTGACCGAAGGCGAAACAAATTTGTCCGTTAAAAAGGGGGGAGGGAGGGGGTTCGGATCTTAACGGACAAAATCCGTTAACGGGGACGAAAATCTTTTGTCGATGACCCCTTATTAACACCAACCGGGGTAATTTGGGATGTCCAATGTAAAAATTACAAAATAAGTAAAATGAAGACATGAATGAAATTTGTCTTGATCTTCTTGAAGTTCAGAACTGAGATGTATATCAAATATATCAAATAGTGAAATGGATTGATTTTTTGTTCATTTTCAGAGAATATTTTCTAAAAACCTGAACTTTTATCCCAAATTACCCCCCCCCCCTTTACCCTAACCAAATTGTCCACACACAGACAGAGGAGAGAAATGGAAGTGGAGAAGTGATACGAAAAATGAGGAAATGAGGAATGGAAATACTGTAGCCATTGTGTTGAATTTAATAGCGAACGTCACATATGGCTAATCTCATAAGGTGGCGTATTTTACCCTTTTTTCACCTGTGGATGACTCTTAAGTGCCAAATAGATGTCCCATTTTTTCATTAAATTTGAAAAAACTGTCCCACTCCCAAATTAATTTCATTGACAATGCTGTGAGCAAAAATGTCCTCAGGCTAAACAGCTGAATCAATTATGGAAATAACATATATATTGCATATAATATGATATATGTGAAACAATTCATCCATAGAATGTGATTTTAGACGCAAGTTAATTTCTCTATTTATTTTGACAAAGTACGTGAAAGAATTGGATTCCAATGTTAATTGGCAACAGGGTGTGAGACATATAGATTCCAGAATTGCACAAGACTACAGAATCGAAACAACTCGCTTTTGTCAATAGACAAAAGATGTGAAGCATTTCAATTCTGTGTTCTCAATATTAGACATTGTGGAGGATGCAGTTGTGAAACATTTTGATCCCAAAATCACAACAGACCACAGTTTGATTCTATGCTAACAATAGTACGTATGATGGAGGACTCAAATACACGAAACATTTCAATTCTAAGATCACATAAGGAAAGGATTGAAACAAGTCACTTTCAATGTCTAATTAGACAACAGACTCGAAACAGTTTGATTCCATGCTCACAGTATTAGATATTGCCGAAAATAGGTGAAACAGTTCGATTTTGAGATTATATTGGAGTTGAATTCAAAACAACTCAGTTCCGATGTCTAATCAGACGAAAGACACAAAATCTTTATTTCAGTGTCCCAATCTGAATTTAGTGACAAAGGATTTTGAATAATTTGAACAAATGATTGGTCCCCAGCTGTTACCAAGTTAGTGCTCTTTATCTCAAGAAGGAGATCATCATTCGCTGATCTTGTTGCACGAGGAGCTGTGCGTTTCTTTAGTAATTCAAGAAGTATTTTGGGGCTATATTCGTTATACACTTGAAGGTCAATAGTAATATCTTATACTGAATTCTGCATGCAACCGGTAACCATTGAAGTTCTCTTAAGATTGGTGTTACGTGACATTGTCTGCTTACACCCACCAGGAGCTTTGCAGCAGCATTTGGAACTTTCTGCAATTTTTTTAACTCACAGGATGGCAGTCCGTGCAGAGGTGGAAATAGTATCGGAACCTGGGAACGTAGTTCCCAGAAATTATTTGGAGTGTAATTATTCACAGAAATTTTTCAAGAAAATTTTAATGTTTGATAGACAATCTCTAAAATTTGAAATGACACTTTGAACTCTAAAGATAAAATAGAATAAAAATTAGTTTCACAGAAAAAAATTCTTCCAGCTTCCCTGTTCTACTAAGGTAATATATCTGTAAGTTGACTTTAATAAATGGCTTTTATGACATGCCTAGAAAATTTCATTTGATTGGAAGACCCTGTTTTTATGTCAAGTATTTAGGCTAACCAGTTTTAGAAAAACCCTCACAAAACTGATATTGACAGTAGGTGAAATTTGATTTACAGAGATAATGTTTTATGTGGGTGCTGGAACTTGCATTCCAGAAATTATTTCTGGCCATAAAGATCATGATTTCTAATTGCATCTTGATTTTATTGTTTTAATGCACATACTGTAGTTGCCATGATTTATGCCTTCACTTTAGTGGAAGTTGTTAAGTTAAATACTTCATTGTCCTTTTGCATGTGCACGAGAATACATTATGCCTACAGAGTTTATTGACATTATTCATCATTTTCCTAGAAAAATTATGGCTAATATGAATTTTAGCCTGTCCATTTTCAAAGTCATAGAAGTTTTTTGTGCCTGGGAACAAAATTCAAATTTGCCTGCTTGAAGAAAACAGAATGTCTCTTTGAGCTATTGTATCAAACAAATGCCTGGCAGTGTGTGGCTGTGTGCCACTGGATGATGCAGCTCAAATTGTAACTTAGCTTGAGTTGCTCAGTTTCATAACGCAACCTCTTGTATCAGCTGCCTATGACATGTCTAAAATGGTGTAACACCAGAACAAGGCTTGATGTCCAAGACTTCATGAAACTTAGATCCACAACAAGCCTGAAGTTCCTATTTATTGAATTGATGATGAAGATTTTAACTTTTGACTCGATAACTTAATGCTTATTGACTGAATGACTGTTAGCTGATGAAATGATGTCATGTAACATAAACATGGTGTTTTTCAGCAACCTCGTGATTATCAATCAGAGCAGTGTTTGTTTTGATCTCGATAAAAGATATACTACCTCAATTCATTGGATTAAAGAGGAAGAACGTTCTTTTTAGATTCTTTGAAGCGGCTGCAAGGTAGCTCCTCAGGAAACATCGGCCTTCTAAAATATTTGA
>REGM01000016.1:764660-804858 GCA_004194415.1 Aurelia aurita | reverse complement strand
TATATATGGAAGTAGCTTGGTAACAAGCCTTGGTATACGAGGAAAGAATAAGAAACAGCGCATGACTTACCCATCTCTCTTTTCCTCGTACTTTGTCTCCAGCCTCGCTTTCGCTTAGTTCCAGATTCGAAAATAATGGCGGCATTATCAACGGTTTCGTTTGGCTGAATTTAAACTCGCGAAAACGACGGATTTATGTCGTTTGAAAAGCAAAGGAAAACAGAAGAACAACAAAGATACAACAAAGACCATCCTGGTATGTTTTCTATTCTAAATCTATTCTAAATAATACATATCTGGGCCTACTGAAGACTCTACCTAAGGCCCTTGGTTGTATAGGAATATATAAAGCCCGAGGTCTTTGTAGTGCAGACCGAGCTGTGTGTTAAAGAGCCATTGTCACCCAGGGTCCTTTGCGGGCATGTTGCGATTTCAGACTGTCTGAAAATCAAATTTGGCCTAAGCAGAAACTATGGAGTATTTGACTACACGAATACACATTGAATACGCGAATAGTTGACTAGTTGTTGAGTAGTTGACTACACGAACACTATGGAGTAGTTGACTACACGAATAGTTGACTACACTGCAGTAGTTGAACTAATAGAAAAAGTCAACTATAAAAGTCTAGCTTTCTATTAGTTCAACTACTATACCCTGGATCCATTTTTCAGCTTGGGCCAAATTTGATTTTCAGACAGTCTAAAATTACAGCATGGCCGCAAAGGAGCCTGGGTGACAATGGCTCTTTAAGATCGTAAGCTGCATGTTTTCCTGTACAACGACAACAAAACTGGTTGGTATGAGTTTTAGTACCTAACAGCTTCTAATTTTAAGAGAGTGCCATGATTAAACGTATTGTCGCACCGTTATGTCGCTCAAGTCTATCGTAAATCTCGTTGGAAGCACTTACTGTGGCGATAAAACCGCGTCCTTGTTTCGTGCCATGCAAGGCTCGGAAAAATCGCGGGAAACGTGCGATTAGCCAATGGGGATGGTGGAATTCTTGTATTGCCTCGTTCTTAAAATTTCAATCAGGTAATAGATTATTGTAATGCACTTGGTGTGATTTTCTCTTTGTTTTCATGCAGCTAACGAGAATGGCTACTTCAAAGAAGAAATAGCTCCAGTAACTCTCAAAAGTAGAAAAGGCGATGTCATCTTTGATGTTGATGAGCATCCCAAACCAGCAACAACTCTAGAAGGTCTTTCGAAACTTGCACCCGTATTTAAAAAAAACGGCACTGTATCTGCCGGGAATGCCTCAGTAAGTTTTCATTTCTCAATCAGTTTTTTTGGCGAGGAAAGCATTTTTAGACATTTGTGAGCCTATAGTTTTCAAACTATTTATCATACTTCTTCAAAATGATGGTCATTGTGTAGCTAAGCAGCTTAGGTACACAGTTTTAGTAGGGTAGAATCGTTGCCAATCCATAGTTTCGAATGGGATTGTCTTTTCATGGAGTCAGTTTTCTTTTCTGGCTTCAGCGTTCAACTTGATCTTTCAAGGCTCGTAACTCAGCGAATTTGAAACAGATTTGAATGATCTAAAATCAGTTTGAAATCTTAGGGTCAGGACTGAGGATTATCCTTTGGCTGAGTCGGGTTCTTTTTGTTTTTCGCTTTCATACAAGCTTGATCTTTCAAGGCTCGTAACTCAGCGAGTTTAAATAGCCAGTCGAAACGGCAGACCGAAATGTTTACGTCGTTAGGTGGTCGTCAGGGAGCTTTTTATCAGCATGCTTTGCAGCAAAACGCAATGGAGTCTTTGGAGCCGCCATCTTTAGCATTATTGTCTATTGTTGTTATTCTTGGAAAAAACATGACAAACCCCTATGCTTTTTTCTTCATTATTTTCGTATATGTTATGCGTCATCCTGTACATAAATAAATTTAAAAAAAGTCATAGCTTTTGAAAAAAAAATGTTAAGATAATCAATCAAACTTTCATGAGTTCATTTTCATTTAACATTCTTTAAAGTTGGTTATTTACAGATAGTTATCAGCATATCTATATACACAATAACTAATTCAAACCAACTGCAAACTAAAACTAATTACATAATATAAAGTGTCATATAATGTCCTATTAACAAAGTGACTCGTGATGACGCTTTACATACCCTGCCCTTATATCAAATTTACTTTGTCATGCGTTTTTATATTTTATTAATAGGGTATCAGTGATGGAGCTTGTGCGCTAATCCTAGCAAGCGAAGAAGCATGTAACCAACACAATCTTACCCCTTTGGCGAGACTCTTGTCATATGGAGTCGAGGGGGTTGATCCATCAATCATGGGAATTGGCCCTGCACCCGCCATAAGAAAAGCATTGAAGGCAGCAAACTTGGAGTTGAAGGATATGTCGTTGGTTGAGGTTAGTTCGTTGATAATCTATCTCTTAGAAACCAATTAGACTTACAACAAGAGCCCATTATTGCATCGCTATACAAGTACGACAAAAACCACTTCCCTGCTCAGCAAGGACTCATTCGCAAAACTGTTCAAAAAACAGTCCGTCGAATTTTATGCTGTAGAATTGCATTCCTAAGAATCTTCCTTGAGTAACAGTTACCATAGCAACAATTCTCCTTTCTGATGGGAAGATCAACGAAGCTTTTAAAAGTAAGCTTTTTTCAATGTTTTGATTTTCTTTATATTCCTGGTTTAAGGATCACGTGATTAGTAGAATGAAGTTACAGTTCGTGCTACTATATCATAAGGACTTTTTCTCCTCCTCTTTTTTAATTGTTATCTTTTTATAGTTTTGGGGCTCTGAAGTTTTGATGCTCTTTATAATTGTTGAGGCTGTGCAACCCAGTATTGCCATCTGTATGTGTATGTAAAACTAATAGTTCTTTAAAAATACGACAATGCATTAGAGTATTCATTACACACAACATTTCGAGCTTAACTCTTCATCACACCTGATGAAAAGTTTAATTTAATCAATAATCTAGTACATTGTCGTATCTTTAAAGGTCATATCCAGCCATTTATGATTTGTTCAGGAAAGATACTTTAAGGTATGGCGAATTTCATGGTACAGTTTATTTTAAATTCTGAGAACATTAAATTGGGATTTGGGGGCTTCTAAAATGAGTACTCGACGAAAAACGCGCTTTGTGAAAAGAGTCTGGGACTAGCCAAGTTGTGACGCACACAGAGTCATAACATGATTTGAATGACTGTCTCTACAACAAGCGTGTATCGAGCAACGCTGTGCTTTGATAAGCACGACAATTCCAAATGAAGCTGTTACAGTTCATCTCTAACAACGGTTCTAGAGGAAGTTTGATAGCATAGCAGTGGTTCCCTGAAATCTATGAAGAGCATCACACATCTTTGCAGTTTATCTTGGTGTCGAAGATCAACGTAGTCAATTTCCGAAGGAAACGCTTAGGCCCATCCAGAATGGCGACTAAATTGCTATGGCGCGAGACGAACTCATGAGTCCTTATTTCGATGTCAAAAGAGCATCTGGCAGGCATTGATTATAACACAGAGAACACTGGGAGGAGAGAGAAATGACTCATGGCTTGGTAGACACTTGGCACGNTCTGTGTGCGTCACGCTTCTACTAGTTCCAGGCTCTTTCGCTTGCGCGCCTTTTTTGACAAATTTGAGTGAAAAACGGAATTCAGAGGGCGATTTCGATAGGTTCCGAAACTCATTTTGAAATTTCGTTTGGAAAATTGAACTCCTCATGCTTGAAAGTCATAGATATAAAACAATCGCAAAAGGCTGGATATGACCTTTAAAGAACTATCAATTTGCATGGCATTCCTAACGACGCACTACACACAAAGCAAACATTGCTATTGACTGCTTGCGTTTGTGTGTATGTTACGTTATTGACCTTTGCATCCTTTTTTGTAGGTAAATGAAGCATTTGCGCCACAATTTATAAGTGTCGAGCGTGAACTTGGTCTTGATCGAGAGATAACAAATGTGAACGGAGGAGCAATCGCCCTAGGTCATCCATTAGCCGCATCAGGTGGAAGAATCACCGGACATTTGGTCCATGAACTACGGAGGCGCAATGCTAGATACGCCGTTGGATCAGCTTGTATTGGAGGTGGACAAGGAATCGCCGTGGTTTTAGAAAATATGAAGTAGTTATTCGAAAACGGAAAATGAATTTTTAGATATAAGAAATAGCGAAATATAAAATGAAATTGTTAGAGTGAACTGGTTTGGATTTTGGAGATGTTTCTGGTTATGGCTTGTGCTATGATGTCTCAGCTTCGAAATTTACGTTACAGCTCTCCCTGCCATTTTGTCATCATCATCATCTTTTAAAATATTTGTACAGGCTGATAAGTTTAAGATTTAAATCTGGTTTTCAAACT
This sequence comes from Aurelia aurita, assembly GCA_004194415.1. Taxonomy (NCBI): domain Eukaryota; kingdom Metazoa; phylum Cnidaria; class Scyphozoa; order Semaeostomeae; family Ulmaridae; genus Aurelia; species Aurelia aurita. The sequence goes on along the minus strand of REGM01000016.1, from coordinate 800,506 downwards.
GACTTGTTAAAAATATAATCTATGTAAAGAAAATTAGTCACAACAGTTTTTAACTACAAAAGCCATAATTTAGATAAAATAACGTAAAATAAAGTATGATATAAAGGAAAGCTACGTAATCCAACTTTTTAGAGGAGATTTTCGAAGGCACCTACAGGGTGTCCCAAAAAAATTGTGCCCCGTTTCCCTGAAGATTGTGACGAAACGGAAAAAGATTCTCGCCAAACTTTTGGATAATGTTGCTCTTCAGATGTTCAGTTAAAGGGCCCTGGTCAACATCCATGCCTTTCGCCCTTTTTTCTTCCTTGTTTCCCTGTGATTAAGAGTTTCTGCCAGGCAGAAAAGATGCCGCACAGCTACTCAATACAGTAATCAAGCAAGGATTTCTTGAGATTTCTATGGCTGGGAGAATCAAACCAGCAAATAGCAACGGTTTTTATTAACTGTTTTAACCCATCAGGGTATCGTAGTTTCTTATTTTCTTAAGTTACGTTACCCCGTGTAGTTTCTTTAAACGGTGATACTTTCGGTGATCTAAGTGTTTTCTCATTTCTCATAACCAAGGTTAAATCTAATCGTTAAACTGCACCAGCAGGGACTTGAAGAAAAAATCCACAAGAAGATAAGCGACACCAATGGGATTCGAACTCGGGTTGTGTGCGTGAAAGGAGCAAGTGCATGCCACTTTGCCAACCGGCCGTTGCTCGAAACCAGGAGTTGCAGTCGTAGAGATTGTAGCTGAAGAACGCAAAGGATGATGGTTGACCAGGGCCCTTTAAAATTTGCTACCATTCCCGTAAAAATCCATTGAAAAATGATGGAGCTATGATCTTCAGAAGACCAAATTTGTCTGATGACTGAAACCAGCGGTCGGCCATTTTGTCTTACTATTTTGCAGCGATAAACAGCTTCATTGATGAACCGAAACAGCACTTTCCAATGTTATAGCTCTTGCAAAGATTCCAATAAGCATCCGGGAGTTCATTGAAATTTTTGCGAGAGATGTGACAATAGGGGCTGTTGGGGGGCTGTTTCAGTTCATCCATGAAGCTGTTTATCGCTGCAAAATAGTAAGACAACATGGCCGACCGGTGGTTTCAGTCATCAGGCAAATTTGGTATTCTGAAGGTCATAGCTCCATCATTTTTCAACAGATTTTTACGGGGATGGTAGCAAACTTTAATTGGACATCTGAAGAGCAACATCATCCAAAAGTTTGGCGCGAATCATTTTCCGTTTCTTCACAATCTTCAGGCAAACGGGGCACAATTTTTTTGGGACACCCTGTAGAGCGGGTGCTAATCTACTAGATCGGTCCAGGCTGTTCCAAAGGGTGGTTTCCTCTGTAGAAGAATCATTTCCGACCTGTGTTTGTTTGGAGTAACAGTATTTTATGATTAAAATCCGTCAAGTGCAGCATTGGCTTTCCTCGCAGCACGAGGAATAGGACAACACGTCGTGTGTAAAAGAATGACATGAAATCTTACTTAAATGAGTTGTTATTTTGTACCAGCACCATTTTGTGGATTTTGTACTGCTTCGCTGCTCTTCAAATCGCAGCGAATTTCCATGCCTTGCTCTGCTTCATATTTTCCTACACAAACTGCTTCTGGGCGGCTTGCTTCACGAAGAAATGTCCGTAAAGTTGAATTTACCATATTTTAAGTGTTTACAAAAAACGTGAGAAAAATCACAAAATCCTACGATGTCACAGCTTTTATGTAGAATTTCAATCATTTAAATCCACCACCAAGTACTCTAGGTGCCATGAATTTTCAAAAATGGGAACTTTTTCTTGCTCACCCGGTATTCAAAAAAGGAAAAAGGCTTTATTTTTGAAAATATTTAAAGGTATCTAAAAAGTTCACAATAGAATCATACCGGGTGACTCAATAAAAACAATCCCCGTTTGCCAGGCCACTGTTTCCTGGATATCAAGGTAATAATATTGGCAGATACATTATTTAATGGTGGACATGTTCATATTGATTTTAAATTTACCTGACTGAAATCTAACATTCCGTTGTGAAGTTATGAGAGATTTTCTCGAGAAAGCCGCCTTAAGAAACCTTCAAAACAGACCTAAAATCACGACCAAAGTTTCCTGATACTTCTGCCTTACAGCTATGACTTTAACATGTTTTAGCACGTGTTATCCTCGTGGGAGGATGAAATCATCCGGAATAATGGTGGTATCCTCCCAGGATGACACTTTCATCATCCCAAAGGGATAACAGGTACTAAAGCATGTAAAAGCTATAGCTGTAAGGCAGAAAATTTGGTTGTGATTTTAGGCCTATTTTGAAGGTTTCTTGGAGAGGCTTTCTCGAGAAAATCCCTGATAATTTCAGAACAGAATGGCTGATTTCAGTCAGGTAAATTTTGAAAGCGAATTGAACATGTCCACCATTAAGTAATATATTTTCCAATATTATTGTCTTGATATCCAGGGAGCAGTGGCCTTTCAAATGGGGATTGTTTTTTTTTTTTTACTCACCCGTCAGCAAAGCACCTAAATTTCCTTTTGAGCCTTTTAATCCAAAGGAAAGTCTTATATAGCCATTTATACCACCTTTTCCAAAGATTTGAAGCCGATGTTTAAAAATGGTGTAAGTTTAGATCATCAACACAAATTACCGTCCTGCTTTTGTTGCCTATAGTTTTGACTCTGAAGAGTTTTGATGTCTAGGACCAGACTATGTTAAAATTGTGTCAACGGAGCAGAATATAGCCCAGTGGTGTAGAGCTGGATCGATATCTAGGGGGGCTCGGGTAGGAGGCCCTTTGGTATGAAATTGATTGTGTGGGGCTGCGAGCAAAATTGGGGGTCCTGGGGCCTGCCCACGGGAAAATTTGTTGAGACATTGCCCTTTACATCACCGGAATACACTGCTGTTCTGATGTAAAAAGTGCACTATTTAATTAATGAAAATATATTGAAACATTTTGCTAATAATGTAAATAAGTATGCCATTGTTTTTGCAATTGAAAATGCTATTCTTGTTATACAATACTATTTTAATAAGAAACAGCTTTAAATAGAACAAAGATACTTACAGTATTTCAACAGAAAATTATAATTTTGGTGAAATAACTAGGGCGGCTAAAGCCCCCCAAAATCACTAAAAAAATAACTAGTGGGCAGAGCCCCCCTGAGCCCCCCCCCCTCCCAGCTCTACACCACTGATATAGCCAAGAATAATGGCAAAGGAGTTAATGTTTTCAATAAGTAACTATGCATTTATATTGCCCTTGCTCTGACGAAACAATTTATTACGGAGGTAAATTTTCAAGGCCAATTGCTTTCTAAAAATCTCGTTCAAGAGCTGTAAAGTTCTTTTAAAAAGTTGCTCCCGCACAGAGTAAGAATGGCTTTACCCCAGTGGCACATCCAGTACATTTTTGGGTCTAGTGCCCCTCCCCCTGGGATGTTGAGGCCTATTCACAAATGATTGCCCAAGGTTCTTGTACTTGTTTTCTTGAATTTTCCTCAAAATTGTACGATATGAGTATACTCTCGTGAGCCGCGCTTCCAATTTACTTTTCGTGGGTACACCATACCCTCCAGAATAGAAATACACAAGTTGTTGTAAAATCGAGATTAAAAGGTTGCAGCGGAGGATCAAAACTATATGACTGACAGGGACCGCGCAGCGGTTTTGAAGTGGGGGGGGCTGAAGAGCGAGCGAAGCGAGCTAAAATGGGGGTCCGGGGGCTTGCCCCCGGAAATTCTTTTGGTACCACGCCCTTTAGATCGTCGGAAAACGCCCTTTTTAAGAAATAATTCTCTCTTTACGTCCATATTTATATGCAGCTCGGTTCAGAGAAACTTCAATTACTACGAAAAGAGCTTTTGTTAGTAGCAGAAAAGTGAAAAAAAACATCATAATGCATAAATAAGAAAAATAGAATGTAAGCATAATCCCAACCTGCTGACGCTCTCCATCGTAGTTGTCTAGGTGTATTTACCAAGGTGACGTTTGCGGATTGTCAGCCAGTTTACCACGGGAAGAGTGTTTCGAGGCTTTATAACTGGGACACTCTCATTCCAAAAACCTTAACTCCTCCGCATGATCTTCGGATTTCAAAACCTTGAAGTAATGACTCCAATTGCTCATACGCTTTGAAGCCAGGCTGACTAAACTTGAGGTCAATGGAATGAACCATTAAGTCGACTGCTTCAAAATAGATGTGTCTAAATAAATCTCGTGGAGATTCTGCAAAGGCAATGTCGTACTTCCTTCCTCATATCTCGCAGGGCAATGTCGTTTGTGCAACTTTGTCTCTCCAATCAAATTGTGCTGCTTAGCTTTCAGTAAAACTCTATCGTAAAACGAATTGAAGCTTTCAGTATTGCGAATATTTTCAAGATTTGTTTTAGTCAAGAGTGCAAGTCGCTTTCCCTAGATAGAGGATAGTTTTGTTCCTTGTAATCTCTTCCACAAGTTATCCGTGTGTATAAATAGCCGTTGACCGAGATTTAGCCCAAAAAAGAACTCGAAACTTTTCATTTTATGCTCACAACCAGCTGTCATAAGTATACCCATAGACAGCGATGATTAACACCCCCATTTGCTTCACGTATCAAATGAGGAGATTGGCAAAGAGGCCATAAACGGTGTATGAGTTCTTTTTTCTCGTTGTCATCGATTAATTTTAACGCGAAGAATTAGAAATTCCATATTTGTAAAACAAAATTTAACTTATCTTTGAAAAAAGTGGGGGGGCTATAGCCCACCCTAGCCCAATGACTGCGCGGTCCCTGATGGCTGTAGAAGTAGCAGAGCAGTATCAGCAAGTCGACCATGCTTGAATTGCCTCACTCTCGTTGGAATATAGCCTCTTTTGAGACACTTTCCCGCGTAATTACGAGCTCTGCAGTTTTGGCGCGAAAATCCATTGTTTTGTAGCATCACGTGATTCTATGACATTCACTCTGTCAAGGAAGGCCATTGCAAGAAGCAAAGTTAACGCAAGAAAAGGTAAAACTTACACTTATAAATCTGTCTCAATCTAACAGATCTTAGCAATTTTGACTGTATAATTTTTCATATGAAAACAAGAAATCTAGCATCATATAACTATAACATTATTTGCAAATTTGCTAGCTGATAAATTCATTTTACTTCAACTTTCGAAACTGCAAATTTAGGCCCGCCAAACAAGACATATCTCATTCAAAAAGTTTAGCAACAACAACGTAGATGGATTACCTATAAATTTGTCATGTTTTACTGTCCGATTTTCTGTTCGGTCTCTTTCAACGATCAATCATGATTGCCCAGACGATATTTTCGTTGGTGGTTTTGTTAGTTTTCCCGCCAAAATGTTTTCATTTGATTCTCCTTCTGCACTGATGATAGAAATTTTCCCCACCACGACCCTGTTTGAGTTTTGCATGTTATGTAATGAAAACCATTTTTACATTTTAGTTANAAAGCTTTCTTCCATGGAAATATGAGTTTCCAGGCTAACATAGGTTTTTAATCAACAGTTTTTATGTATTTCTAGTCAACCGATATTGTGTAAGGAGCGGTTTTCTGCAAGACAGTTTAGCGCCGTGATTCTATCTGGTCATCGATGATATGGCGGAACTGGAAGGAACTGACACTGTCTTTGAATTTGAAAAGATCGTTAAAGAAGCACGATTGAAAAGAATAACAAAAAAAGCAAAGAGAGCTTGAAAGACCTGTTGCCTGTTGGAGGATCCAAAGTTGTTAATTGGCAAAAGGATAAAGCATAGTAGGGTTCAAGAATCAACTGAAGAGGACCCAGAATGTTATGATGCATCAGTGCCAGGAATTGACAAGTCTACAAATGAGCCAATGAGAAAAATATATGAGATATGCTATGACATTGATGGAGAGGACAACAAATTTTGTTTCCCTCTTCTGAAAGACTTGAAGAAAGGAGATCTTATAATATTGTAGGATCTCCTTTTTCAAAGTTTACTGTATATGGTTGTCATAATTAGCTATAGATAGCAAGTGGCACAAGTTTATATTTAACTTGTACTTTCTGTGAACAGTTATCTTCTTGATATAGGACTAGATTTGTTAGTGTGGCAGTCAATATGTTTACATTTTGAAGGACATTAATCAATGTGGACGAAAACATAGTGTCCGCTTTAACGAGGTGTCCGCTATATAGAGGTGTCCGCTTAGAGGGAGTTGACTGTACTTACCGTAGGTAGTTAGTCATATGACTTAAGGCTTGGCAATATTCATGCATTGGAAACTGAAGAAATTTTGCTAAAAGTCCAATTAGTTTATGTTTAACTCTTGTTTTGAGTGAATAATTAGGAAGTAAAGCTACTGTTGGCATGGTAACCACTAATTAGCAAGTTTAATTATTTGACAATGCTACTATTGTCTCAGCATTACTATAATTTAGTCATGTCCCTTCATTTTTAAGAAGAAATACAGCTGTAATTGCTTGATTTGACCTCATATCCTAAGGTACATGCATCGTTGCCATGGTTACCACTAATTTGCATATTTAATTGATGATTTAAAATTATACTCTTCATTTGCTGATTTTATTACAAAAAACCGCATCTCATTATGAGATGTAGTTTAAAAGTTAATGTTGAAAGTTCTTGCTGGGGTAGAGCAAGTTTAGTAAAAATAGAGACATTTTTTGTAACTGTTTTCAGTTAAAGCCTTAGTAATGATTTTCTGAATTTTTTACTTAACTGCACGATCTTATAATATTTATAAAAACTGTTCTATTAGAGTTATTGAAAAAATTTAAACAGTTGTTGAAAGCTTGAGCTTCAATCTATCATTTTAACCTATTTTGTGGCAGTTCATATTGTTCATAAGATACTGCCCTGACCTACCTACTTCACGTATCAAATGAGGAGATTGGCAAAGAGGCCATAAACGGTGTATGAGTTCTTTTTTCTCGTTGTCATCGATTAATTTTAACGCGAAGAATTAGAAATTCCATATTTGTAAAACAAAATTTAACTTATCTTTGAAAAAAGTGGGGGGGCTATAGCCCACCCTAGCCCAATGACTGCGCGGTCCCTGATGGCTGTAGAAGTAGCAGAGCAGTATCAGCAAGTCGACCATGCTTGAATTGCCTCACTCTCGTTGGAATATAGCCTCTTTTGAGACACTTTCCCGCGTAATTACGAGCTCTGCAGTTTTGGCGCGAAAATCCATTGTTTTGTAGCATCACGTGATTCTATGACATTCACTCTGTCAAGGAAGGCCATTGCAAGAAGCAAAGTTAACGCAAGAAAAGGTAAAACTTACACTTATAAATCTGTCTCAATCTAACAGATCTTAGCAATTTTGACTGTATAATTTTTCATATGAAAACAAGAAATCTAGCATCATATAACTATAACATTATTTGCAAATTTGCTAGCTGATAAATTCATTTTACTTCAACTTTCGAAACTGCAAATTTAGGCCCGCCAAACAAGACATATCTCATTCAAAAAGTTTAGCAACAACAACGTAGATGGATTACCTATAAATTTGTCATGTTTTACTGTCCGATTTTCTGTTCGGTCTCTTTCAACGATCAATCATGATTGCCCAGACGATATTTTCGTTGGTGGTTTTGTTAGTTTTCCCGCCAAAATGTTTTCATTTGATTCTCCTTCTGCACTGATGATAGAAATTTTCCCCACCACGACCCTGTTTGAGTTTTGCATGTTATGTAATGAAAACCATTTTTACATTTTAGTTAAGTTATTCAGTTTAGCTGGTGGGTTTTAATTTTATGTTCTGCCCTGGTTGGATTGGACACTTCTTTGATTTTGTTTTTTATGCGCCAAAGATCTTCAGTCAGGGCGCAATTTCAGGGATAACAATAGAAAAACAATAGGTTATTGGTTTAAATAGAACAGACTTCGGTTCACATTTTGCAAAGATTCCAGTCTGGTGTTCAGCCTAAGTTTCTATTATGATAAACATGATGGCATGACCTGATGACGTTGTACCAGACTTGAAAGTTTGTATTTTGCGCGTGCAAGTTGAGATGGTCTAAGCAATGATTTGCGTGGAAATTTCATAGTTTCCAAAGGTTGAGAACAATAGGTTAAGTCAATAGATCTTTTGTTTATCAGAGACTTCTTTGCTCAGATCAAAAGCTGTGTATGTTCCTGCGCGCGCAAGATATTGCGCGCGCTCTACAAACTTTCCAGTCTGGACCTTGTATGAATCAAAAAGCCTTGCTGTCTTGTTAAAACGCTGTATAACATTTCTTCTGCACACCATTGTGATGTAAGTAGCTGAAATAAGAGTAAGGGAAGCTAAGAATGGAGGACAAACCCATAAAACACTTTGCTTGATTCAATACAAATTTAAATGTGGATCAACTTGTGAAGGCTGGCAGAATTGGCCACACTCTCCTCGATCCCTTTCTCCTATTTGCGAAATTGTCTATGCCTCCATTTTTGGTAATTTTTGACAGCTTGTCTTGGATGTCAAAATTTTTGTAAAAATAGAGGTGATGAAAACAAAAGTCAGTTTGTGACCTTGAGCCACCAATAGACCAACCTTTTTCATTATAAGCCCCCATTCATAAGGCCTTTGAATATGTTTCATTTCATTATTTCTTCAACAGATTTCCATTAACTGTCTGTAATCATAACAACTAGGCATCATGCTGGAAGCAAGATTAACCCAAGGAAACTACCTCAAAAAATGTGTCGAAGCAATGAAGGACTTTGTTACAGAATGCAACTTTGATTGCAGTAGTTCTGGCATTAGTGCCCAAGCTATGGACAGTAGTCACGTGAGTCTTGTGTTCCTTGCTCTGAATGCAGATGGCTTTGACCCATACAGATGTGACAGGACCATGACTCTTGGACTTTCCTTAGCGAGGTTTGTATTTGCATTTTTATTGCCTTTTGGGGGGGGGGGGGAGAACCACTTCTAATATTCACTGACAGGTATTTGCTGCTTCTAAGAATTGTTCAAGGAAATGTTCGATCTGTACAATAACACCGACACATTGTTTGATCAATACAAATAGCACCCACAGATTCTTTGGCAATGTTATGAAATCATGTGTAGTTTGTTTTAACCGTCTGTTCCATGAATCATTATCATCATTGTATTCTTACATGCATTATGAATTGGCTATAATTCATATGTTGATAAATATACTCATTCCCTTTCTCCTTTTTCATCAAAGTTATCCTTACTGAATATATACCTTCCTTCCTCAATATCTAGTTTGTCAAAGATCCTTAAATGTGGTTCAAATGATGATATTGTCACCATAAAAGCAGAAGACAATGCAGATACTGTACAACTCATATTTGAAAGTCCAAGTAAGTACTGGGTGACATAAAAAATTAAACCTAGATAATTTGCTACCGCAAGCAGTGGCGAAGCTGGGTGAAAATGGTTGGTCATTTTTTTTGGGCCACGCCCTTTACTTTGCTGGAAAACGCCCCCTTGTGAATAAAAATAGGGGTAACGCCTATTGCTGGAGGGACTAAATAACATATGTATTAAGGCAAATTCTAATTTTCACAAAGTTTTGACAAAAATTAAGGTAGCATGTTTTTGTTTTATAAGAAAATTAGGCCAGGCCGATTGTTATCAGCGATCAGGTATTAAAGTCACCCACAAGGTTAAAAGCAAACATGAAAGATTACTCGGAAGTTCCCCTGAGAAAATTAAAAGATTCTAATATTTGTTGTTTCATAAAGAGCCCAAGATAAAAATATAGAATTTACAATTGACAATTGACAAATAACAAAGAAGAGATATGAGCACCACTTTACTTCGGCCAATTTAACTAATTGCAATCAGTTTTGATCATAATGATTTATGTTGGCACTTCAAATCGTCTATTATCCTCACTCTTGAAACATAGTCGTGCTTGAGATAATGCCCACCCTCCCCGTTGCATTGAACGTTGTTCTAAAACATATTAATTATTAGCTAGTTGGGCCTAAAGTCAATACTTACCAATAAATCTATAGAGCCAGGCCTAATCCTTTCTCGCATGGGTTCTGAGCTTCTTCGAACATTCCATATTTGGTTGCAAAAGGAAACTTGGGCTTCTAACTTGCTCTGCTAGGCCCAAACAAACCACACACCATTCAGATTCACACTGTCACAACTCAGTGCAGTGAAATTGACAGACGACACGATGTGTTTCTGCTCAGCAACAGTCCTCAAAGCAAAAGACTTTCTCGATAACTGAGACACAGATCTCGATCAGCATGAAGTTGAGCCATAATTCTTCCTTGATTCTTGAAATAGTGTACAAATCGGCTAGGCCTAATAACACACGCTTGTCACAGTGAAACTCACGAAATGACACAGGGTGGGAGGTGCAGACTGCAGTCATGCTTTCAGACATTCGCAGTCCCTTGACGTACAAATTATTTGCAATAGTTTTGGGGAAGAGAATATTCAGCCAATCAAAACGCACCATTCATCGATAAAGCAGGACTGGGTTATGATTATTATTACGACCTTGTCCTGCTCGTTGGAATGTGCATGTCCGAGCTTTGTTCTTCCCTTTTGTTTCAGAACAGAACACTATTGTCGGGCATGACCAAACATAGGGTACCAGTCTTATGGGCATGACCAAATACAGGGTGCAGCATCCGGTTGATCATGCTCAAGGATGAGGGGCATGACAAGATTGAATGCCCTGTGTTTGGTCCTGCTTTCAGTATCGAATCTCATTGGATGAGCTGGGCTGAGCACGGGGGACATCATTGGACGAGCCATGCTATTCAGGGGGGTCATTCGATCAATGTTTGTGTTTCTGAACGAGTAGCAGAGACAAGAAACTGCGTTTTTCGGGAAGAAAAAACTATTTTTTTGTCATTAAAAAAAATGTAATTTTTCAAAATGCTTGGTCATGCTCAGCATGACCAGCATGACCTTTAGCTTCGCCACTGACCGCAAGAAGAATATACTGCATATCGGGTGTCCCAACAAGAACTTTCCTTATTTGAACAGCAACAATAAAATGAGCATTGTCCCATTTTGAGCAAATTGCACAGCTGCCTTTCGCTTAAAGGCTAATTTGGATCAAAGTAAATTTTTTTATTTTTTTTGTCGATCAAAAGACCTCCAAAATATTGAATTTCTGAAAACCTTCATTTGAGAAATGCTCAACAAGGGAGAAAATCTGGCGATGAAAGTATCTTTCATGTTTTAAGTTGTAGGTTTGTAGAGCATACAAATGCTTGTCAATTTCATAGATCGGTATTCAAAGACAGACTGTTACTCCAATATAATAACAGCTCAAATCAGGAAACTTTTGTGTGACACCCGGTACATATAGTTGGCAGATTGTTTGGTAGTTTTGTCCTCACAATGAGATAGCACATGCTAAAAATGTGTTCAAGTCATTGCTGTAAGGCAGAAATATTTGGATTATTTGGTTTTGACTTTGGGCCTGTTTGAAGGTTTCTTGAAGGGGCTTTCTCAATAAAATCCCTCACAATTTGAGAACGGAGTAGCCAATTTCAGTTAAGTAAATTTTAAGATATATTTAAACATGTCCACTAAGGGAGCGGTGACCTTTCAAATGGGCATTGTTTTTATTGACTAACCCGGTAGTTAAATTAGCATGCATGCTCACTGTATGAGAAGATTATCAACCCAGCAGGTGCTTACTTTATAGAGCTCCTAGAATTTTCAAGGCACGTTTGGAGGAGTGTGATCAGGCTTGAGCTCCTCTTCTTGCAAGGCCTGTTGAAGAATGTTTGCTCTCTAACAATCAGTGCTGGAAAAAGTTCTGGCTTCCTGCGAAGCTGCATCAATGTTTCAAAATTTCCTGCCTATTTCGCTGGTGTGGATGAGGAAGTAATTGTTTCCTTTTCCCTCTCACCTGACTCCAATTTTCCTTCACTGACATTTTCTCCAACTCTTCTGTTTCAAACTCCTTTCCTTTCCTTCTTGTCCTTCACTCTCCTCCCCTTTACTTATTTCTGTCATTTTCTTAGTGATACAGATTTATTTCCTTCTAAAGTCTGAACCTTCCTGCGAGATTTCTTCCCAACTTTGTGTATGTTTTCCAGCACTGCTAACAATTTCAGTACCATTTTCACTACACATATGAAATACTGAAAATGCAGTAGCACCACAAGGATTTTCCTTCCTCTTTATATTGAATTGTTCTCATTTTTATTGCATTCATCAATTAACAGATCAAGAAAAAGTCTCAGATTATGAAATAAAGTTAATGGACATTGATGCAGAACATCTTGGAATCCCGGTAAGTTCAGACAGTGTTTTGGACTAGATGACATGAGCTTGAAGAAACCAAGCATACAGTACTGGTTCAATGAGTAGAGGAAGTTAACAATATCTGTTATTTTCAAAGGTTTCATGAACGCAAAATTTTATTGCTCTGCAGATAAATATACAAATTCTTGATTGTCTTATGGTCTGTTTCTCCAGTTATGCAGCCAAAATCTTGCTCAATGTTGTCCTAAGTGTTTTATTTCACTTTCAAATAAGTAGACAAATTAACAATTAACTACCGCCAAAACCCTTAGAAGAGAATCCCTTACATGCTGATGTTTCTTTGTTGTGCAAAGTTTGTCGACAGGGCCGATTGGAAGCCATTTAGGATAAGTTGGGTTGGTGCAACACTTATGTGAGGTACTGTAAATGTATCTGAACATTAATTTCCAGTTTGAAACTGATTGTTATGTAAGAAAAATGAGTATGGTTAGGAAATTTATCTGACAATACAGATTTAGATTTTCTAAGGGTTGTTCAAAAGTATATTTTCGCTGCAAGCAAAAGTCGCGAGGGTGGTTTTCCATTGGTTTTCCTCACAGCTTCGACCCACAACGCCCGAAGTTGTTGATCACGTGCTCCAAAATGGAGCTTGTTGATTGGCTGTTGTGCAAAAGGCAAACAAACCAAAGCTGCTTTTGTTGCAAAATTTACCCCTGCTGTACCAAAGTCGAGATACACCTGGTGTTGCTTTTCTATTTTGTTCAACAAAATGACAAAAATATCTGTATGACCTGACGAGCAGCAGACGTTAAACTTCAATTTTGGATATCGCTTCAAGTGCATGATGGCAATGAAGGGCAACTTTAGTGTATGCCTCCTCCCGACTGCTTGAAGATGCATCTTCCATTGATCAGGCCTTTTCGTTTGACGCGTGCGATCGCACACGCAGGCACACACGCAGATTGAGGTACGCGTGCGTTTTGTCGCACGCGCAAAACGATCTTTCAGTGCTGTAGTTTGGGAAGATATAATGTGAGCTGGCCACTTCGGTCTTTTCATTTGATGTGAGAGATCGCCATCCAGTGCCATCACCTTCGTTTCCACGAGATAAATCATAAGATACCTGGAAAGATAGTCAGGATATCCTCAAAACATGTGGTGACGATGTTTTTAGAAACCATCAAGAAAGATCGCAACCGCGACCTTCTAAGGATCTTTCCGTTAAATTGCCACTTGAAATCATCAAAAACCATAGTCATTAATTGCTATCAAGGTTTCAAAGAGCCACAAGAAACTAAAAGAAAGTACTTCGGGAAACAGAGAACCGCTAGCGGCAGTACTACTTGTACCTCGAGTCCGACAACCTGTACGTAATTTTTATCAGAAACTAACAAATGAGTCCAGTACTGAAAGTTTCTTAAATTATCTGAAACTTTCTTAACAGTTACTTAAAAGTTTCATCAAATTTTCGTTGCTTTATCGTTGTTCCAATTCTATGAAACTACGACATTGATCAAGAAATACCGAGCAATAATGTACAACTAAGAAGCGGCAATGTACTTCTGACTTCTAGAAATAACATATAAATAGAAAATTGTTTCTTAAGTAATACTACTGTATTCCAGTACTCAATGTTCTTATGAAGAGTTTCTTATAAAAAATACGTGTATTTTCTAGAATCTATTGCTTCTGCGGGGGTCTGACATGGGTAGAAGAGCAGAGCTGAAATTTGATGTAAAATTCTTATCGTAAAAATAAATTTTGGCGAGGGGAGCAAGAAATTAAGGGTGAAAGGTTCTGACAAGTGCTTGACGGAAATTTTTTTCGTCCGAATCTTTTATTTGTCAGAAACACTTTAATTTTCATTCGAGTGCTTACAGTTGTGATTCTTCATAAATTTTGGCTTGTGCTGCTTATGACGAGATTTTATGAAAGAGAAACCGAAGCATCCTAGTTTTTGCCAAAAGGGGCACGTATTTTGCCCTTGGAAACTCTCTAGCACAGATTATTTCTTGACGTTTACAAACGTGGTCGGATTGTTTATTCTTTATTTGATCAATCATGCTCCTTTAATCCATTACTGGCCTTGGTGATATCATGATCCATTTCCAATTGGTCTTCGCACTTAATCAACCAAGATATCGGAAATGTAGGCAACCTAACTTCTTGACCTTTCCTTAACACAAAACAAAACAGTCTAATCGAACAATTCTAAAAGGAAGCACGGAAGAAAAGCTTCAAGAAGCAAAGACAGTCGAGTTGAACAAGGAAACCATTTGTCATCATTATCAAACAGCTCGTTGATATCACGGAACTTTTCGTAATATAACTGTACGTAAGAACTCACCATTTTCATTCTCCTTTTCCGTGTAAAGATGAAGCTGATAACAAAGAACTCAAATTGAATAGGGTGAGGAGGCTTAATGGACATGGGTCTTGGAAATTATATACCAACGAAAAATGCCTGCACCTACTCAGTTTCTTCGACTTTTCAGGAATTTTATACGTTCGGTACACAATTTTGAAAGTCTTTCAACTGATTTGTTAAATAAACCTATTTTATTGTGTCTATTTATGTGTTAGCTGTGCCGTTTTCCAGCGTGTGCGATCGCACGCGCAAAATTATCTACGAGTGCGAACTACCGCACGCGTACCATTTTTCTCACGAAAAGGACTGATTGATATGTACAGTTCTGAAAAGAAAAGTGCGTTCAGTATTTGAAGATGATTTTGAGATTTTGATTAGGGTGTGCTGGGAAATGGAGGAGGGCACAATCAATGAGCTTGAAGAATACGTATGTCTTTCATGTCGTTGGCGTCAAAAGAAAGTGAACGAAGTGGGGAAGCATTTATTCGACAGGAAGTACCTGAATCAAATAAAAACCATTAACATTTCACTGTTTCCCCAACGTTAATCAGCTTTGAAGCTGCACATTCTGCTATCAAATATTGTTGCGCGAATTGGAGCTGTGCTGATTCGAGAGAATGATATAACTGCCTGATCTTACTGAGTATAGATGGCATTCTGACCTTGGCAGCAGAATGGATTGAAAAGGCTTTTCCAAATTAAATTGATGAGATTTTGATACAAATAGTTCATGACGTTTGTTTTGAAGAAGAAGAGAGTGAGGAAGATAGTAGTTTTGATGACTAGATATTCGATTATATGATGAGTCAGCAATTCTGTTATGTTAAAAATCGCTAAGTTTAGCGTCAAAACTCACAAGGAGATAATAAGAAATTGTTTGACTTAGTTGCTAATGGACAGATTTGTTTGATAGCATTAGTATATTTCTTCCGCAGAACAACAAAAAAGCAAAATTACTATATATGGTAATGGATAACACGTGGTCACGCAACCCTTTTAAATTAGGAAATACCATTGTTTTCAACTGGAGGTACTAAAAATGATCATAATTACTTTTATCAAACACAAAATATCATCTATATCGTATACAGAAGAAAATAGTAAATTCTCTCTTCCGCAGAGGCATATTGTTTGTGTGCTCTCTGCTTAACCTCCGTTTTCACCCCCAAGACCCCCAGCAGATCACCGTTTACCATCACTTTTCTGAATCCCCACATGTGTGAGTACTTGAAAATAACGACCTCAATTTCTTCACATTAAATCAACATAGTTAAAAGCTGGCCCGGGCCAAGTTAAAAATATAGTCTATTGTATTTGATACTGTTGGCACGTGCCACTTCATTGTGTAGCTGAAGAAACAATGGGTGTGTGGGCGTTTTCGTAGCCAATTTATAGCGACCACTCAATATAGCTATGCCTATTCCCTTTAAGGTGGTACCTACCTCAAAATTAACCTGGTCTATTTTCTAAAATCCTGAAGTCTCTTCAATGCCTGAAAATTTTAAATATTTATTCCATAGGATCAAGAATATGATGCAATTATCCGCTTGCCATCAGCTGAACTTCAAAGGATCTGCAGGGATCTAACACAAATTGGCGACTCAGGTAAGAAAAGATCAAAATTCACGGCAAAGTTTTTCATGGCAATCTGCTTGTTATGCAAAATGTGGCAAAATATTGTAACATGTCTGAGTTTTTATCTGAAACCTCATACACATTTGGTGCTTTAGAAAGGGACAAGCGAAAGGGAACATCTCTGGCAGTTAGTCTAAGAAGTCCATATTTTCATTAGACTACTGCGAAAAATAGGAGTTGGTAAAGTAGGACAACTTAGATTGAGATATTTGAGAAGGCCATGGCTCTTGACTGGCACTGGCCTATTATCAATAATTTCAGAAAAAAGCTTGTAAGCCAAATCACACAAAAAAACACAAACAGAAAGGTGTTGCGTTGATGATTGTTAATCAGTCTTTTTGTTGTCTTTGTTTTGCAGTTAACATTGCATGTACGAAAGATGGTATCCGATTTTCATGCAGTGGGGGCCTTGGAACTGGAAATATTACCCTGCGACAAAACACAGCTGTTGACAAAGAAGAGGATCAGGTATATTATTTTCCATGCCAATTTTCGACAACCATTTGAGATTGGGAGATTTTCAATGGAAATCAAATCAAGATTCCTAAACAAAGCATAGTTCTCATTGCATTTGACTTCAGACACACAGCTTAGACAAGAGAAAGCTAAAATTTTGAGAGGCACTATTATTTTGAAGTTCTGAAAACTTACAAACTTCAACTTTTAGGAGGAATATACTTTATAGCTGTGCACATTCAAATGCACACTTTGTTTCACTAGATTAGTATTTTTGATACAAATATTAAAAAAATCTTCATTTTTTGTTCAAGGTCTCAATTGAATTAAATGAGCCAGTCACACAAACATATGCTCTCAGATTCCTGAACTTCTTCACAAAGGTTAGTACTTTATTGTGATGAGAGATAATTTCATAATAGGTACATTATCACTTTATTTAGAAGCCTTGTCTGGAAAAGACTCCTGAATTTCTCAGGAATTCTTAAGTCAATTATCTGAACAGCAAGATCCAGAAACACATTTATAGTGTATACATACCAATAATCATATATAGTGAACGAAGAAGAAGAGGGACAACATCTTCAGAGAGTAGGCATCGAGTTGATCTTTTGCGCTATTTTATTTTTATTCAGTTATCTGCTAACTAGTTTCGGCCACAAAGCCATCATCAAAGCAACTGATACCAATAATCAAATATACACCAGATTAACATTAATACCAGTAATGCAAGATTTTTATGAAAATGCTTGCCTCAGTTATTTAGCTATGTTGTCCTACGCAAAGAGTAGGCTAATACAGAAGGGACATGAAAGAATTTTACCTTAAATCATAACGAAAGGGTTTATCAATTAATTAATTATTCAACACCTAAATTGAGATAGATAGCTAAATCAGAATAGCCAGAGGAAAACACAGTGTTGGGTCTAAGCTGTCATACAACAATAACAATAACAATCTATTAGAACAATACAGTACAGTTGCCAACTATACATCAAAGTTACAACTTTAGATTACAAATTATCTACTAAAACTATTACTAAAGGGAATACTTATAATCAGGTTATATCAATATTCTAGAGTATGATAAATTATGAAATACTCCTCCCCCCCCCTAATCAAAGGCAAGTTGCGAAAAAGGTTCAATGGGGAAGGTGGGAGGGAAAATCAGATCTCTGCAGCATGCTAGAGATGTCAAAAGGTGAGAGGCACAGCGATTTGCACTCTTTAAATAGTGAGATGAACGCCCAACCCAAATAAGGGAAACCCAATTAGGCGAGCAGCATCGAACGATGAGGAAATACGCAATAGGGTTTATTTGCAATATTGCTATGTCATGCAACCAAGGAAATTAGACAAGGCATGGCCTCGCTGAAATAGATATTGATATTCCCCAATTAGGTTGCATGGCAACCAGGACACGGCACTCCCATGCTATCTGATTTAGACCAACATTGAAGCATGCTGCTACAATGTAAGCAATAAATAACTCATGAGTTGTGAAATTGCTTGAAAGTTTGTCTTGTAATAAAGCACAAGTCATAGCGAGAAATGTGCAACAAAACGTGCATGTTTAAGCAATTGTTTATTGACTTCAGGATCTTAATAATTATGTATGTGCCTTTATGCTTGCATTTAGGCCACTCCTCTGGCAAGTTCTGTCACCATGTCAATCTGCAAAGAAGTTCCTCTTGTTCTTGAATACAAAATGGAGAATCTTGGTCACATTAGGTTAGTATCACACATCTTTGTTACTTCTTTTTTCTTATGTTGCTACTCAATTAAACCTTTTCATTTTTCATTTTACTTTTTTATCCATGGTAATCCACTCAATATTTAAATACTGTTTTACAGGGAGCTATGCTAAAATAGGAATTTGATAATAACTAAATATATAATATAGACCTATTTACAATATCCATCGATTAAAAAGAAAGAAAAACGAGTTGATTCGTAATTGGGCTTTAAATTTACTTCGAAAAGTGTAGAGGGAGGATGATGCTTTGACACCACTATCTAGGGCATTCCAGAGCTTGGCCTCTCTGCAGGCAAAAGATCTGACCAGTTGAAGTTTTCAGTAGAGGTACCCTAAGGCTTGTTTTTGAGTTCCTCAGTTGACGGTCAGTTGCTTCAGATACTTTTTGAAAGATGCTTCCCAAGTAATCAGGGGCAAGGGCATTCTGAGATTTATATACCATCTTACAAGTCTCAAAATCGATCAGTTCTCTAATAGTGAGCCAGCCGAGATTCTTGATTAATGGCGGAGCTGACGTGTCATAGGGGATGTTTGTGACTATCCTGGCGGCTCGATTTTGAAGTTTTTGCAACTTATCGAGGGCCGAAGCACCGCAAGATCGCCAAACAGGGCAGCAATACCTAAAGTAGGGCTCAACGAGACTTCTATACAGCATCATAAGGTTCTCCTTAGGTAGGTATCGTTTAGATACTTTAACATACCGATACCCCTGGAGACTTTCTTGATTGTAGAGGACAATTGAGTAGACCATTTAAGTTGATGGTCAACCTGTAAACCTAGATACTTGGTGTTGTTGACCATAGTTATCTCCTCATGACCAATGTTTAGGTCAGATTTAGAAGAACTAGGCAAATTAATACTTTGAAGTTTGCCCCTACTACATATGATCATCCCTTGCGTTTTTACAACATTTTGCCATAGCTTTGTTCCAAGACCATAAGTTGTAAGATAGTCTAATGAATATATTCCCAACAATAACGGATTGCCTCTTGAAAATTTCGAAAGCATTGACCCATTGGCATGCGATCTATGCAATAGCTCAAAATTTGGTTCCATTGAAATACCTCAAAATGTTAGGCGGATAATGGGGTTCCCTAAGAGTTATGGTTTTGGTTATGGGTTAGGTTTAAGAAAATGGTTTTAGTTTGGGTACCTAATCTCGATCTATTGCATAGATCACCAACTAACCCACAAACCAACAAGAGATCAAATTTTATCTGAGATGATGAAAATAGTTTCAAATCTAAAATTTGTATATTTAACGAAAAGATGTTTGATTGCAACTGCCTTTCGTTGTCATCTACAGGAAATCTCTAATAAATTGGAAAACTTTCATTGGCTGAAATTTGCCATTCATTTTCATGGTTATAGGCGATTTTGTGATCAATCACATTTTGTCAAAGAGTTAACATGTTTATTGAACGATCTACTTCAGACCATAAAAGATATGCAGTCCCGAAGAGTCTCTTGTGCTTAAACACGCATGGTTTGCGTCATTTTTTTCTTGTAAATAAACTGTGCTTGTGACATTGGTCTAGATTCTACACATGTATGGTAACTGATTTAGATTTTAGCACTTTGTGGGAATCTTTGGAAGCATCTTGTTGGTGGTACAATCGAGATAGGTTTTAACCAATAAGGATATACTTGTTTAAATTAAGCACTTCTTTCCATGCAGTAACCCAGGTTTTTTGGTATTCATCTTATATTTACCATTCTTCGCAATTTTCAAGTAATACATCTTTAACCATCAGTTTCTAATCGGTTATGTCAGCGATCTTCTATCGTGAATATGATATTTTGTTCCTTAGGTTTTACCTTGCACCGAAAATCGAAGAAGAAGACTCGACACAAACAAACAGTGCTGAATGAAAAACCATGTCAACTGAAACTCAAATGATACGTACGGCTCAAGCAACTGGAACTAATACGATCGCACATAAAAAAATGTAAATTGTCTCTAATTATTAGGCTTGGTGTCCATTTTATCAGTCTTTTTTGTCTATTTCGGCCGATTGTGGGCTTGAAATCTTGAAATTAGGTTCTTGTGTCTTCATTGCAGTTATTTTGCCATTCATTTTTTAGCCATTTCTCCGAAAAGCAATTAAGATAAATAAGTAAGTCCGTATCACATTATTTGTCAGGCTAAGGTATCTACGAGTAAAGACAATTATGTCTTTGCATGAGTAATTGTAATGATATGCGACAGAGTATAGGCTTATCACTGACAATGTATCGCTGAATTTAGCGTATCAGTGGACACTATGCCCTGGAGCTGGAACTATATTTCAGCTTCTTTAGATATGTACATTCAAGCTTAAGTGAAACCAAAATTATTGAAGCACAGCTTTGCACCTCAAGCATTAAGTTGTGACTAGATTCTTAGGCATTTTCGTATTTGTAATGCTTCTTATAAATAGTCTCTCAACAGTCTTATCAGGTATGCGTTGACACATGGAAATATATTGAAAGAACTTCTAGGTTTTCTTGAGAGAAAAGATTTCAACCTTGAATTTGATACCCTGTTTTCTGAAATCTACATTTCTCCAAAAACTCGAGAGTCAACTTTTCCTATTATATAGTACCTATCAAGGTTGGCACCAATATCTAACGAGATGCAAACCTTCACACGCTGCCGATAAATATGCCAAAGACTGTGTAGAAGCTACAAAAATCAGAAACCAAGGCCCATTTTGGCCGAGCCTGAACATTTCTCTTTCAAGACCCTGCACAGAGGTTCCAATATTCATATCGATTGGGGATATTCAATAATCAGTGTCATCCTTAGTAGCCGTCATTTGTAATTTAGCCCAACTGTCATCATGTAGATTCAACCTGTCTGTCGTGTATTTGCAGTTTTGTTGTACATTGTTATTTGTTATCGTCTTTGTATATGATATTCCTCTGCAAAATTCGACATTCCTTGTGTACTCCTACTTACTGCGCTTCACTGCATATAATATTTCTCTGCAAGATTTGACATTCATTGTGCACTCCTACTTACCGCGCTTCACTGCATATGATATGATATTTCTCTGCGAGATTCGACTTTCCTTGTGCTCTCCTACTTACTGCGCTTCACTGCGTATGATATTTCTCTGCAAGATTCGAAATTCCTTGTGCTCTCGTACTTACTGTGCTTCACTGCATATGATATTTCTCTGCGAGATTCGACAGTCCTTGTCTTGTGTACTCTTTATCTACCGGGTGTCCCAAAAAAAAGTATACAGATTTGGTCAACCCTGACGATCAGAATTTAGCATGGATCAATCCGAAATCATTTTTAAAACATTACTGGATAGTTAACTTGAACATAGATACCTTGTTTGTCTANAAGAATGTGCTGAGGCCAAGCCGCCAAAGCTCTGGTTTGGAGGTGGAGGCAAATTTGTCCTTTGAAGATTAATATATCTGCTCTCAAATCACCAATGTAGACAAACAAGGCATTTATGTTCAAGTTAACTATCGAGTATTGTTTTAAAAATGATTTCGGATTGATCCATGCTAAATTCTGATCGTTAGGGTTGACCAAATCTGTATACTTTTTTTTGGGACACCCGGTACATCCTTGCTTGTCGTAAGGTTACTGTAACCCTTCGGAAAAAAATTGCTCGATTTTCGTTTTCGTCATAATCTGATTGTTTAAGTACCGAAAATGCTCCGAATTGACAACAACAAATCGAAGAACGCAGGGAAACAAGGGACTCCAGGTCATAAGTCTAGGCATAGAGTACACGGCAGTTTCGCATGAAGGGCAAAATTTTAAAACTGTTAATTTATCGAACTGATGTTCACGTTGGTCTACGTCTCATTTCACAATCCATATGCAAACTCAATGAAAATATTTGATCTGATTAGAATTTGCATTATTTACATTTTATTAGACTTGCTCCAAGTCTATTCTGTGGTCCATCAGCGCTCAATAAAACATTATAACTTCTGCGGGGGCGTAAATCGTGACGAGGACGCTTCGAAGGAAAAACGAGAAACGCGCCCCCGCAGAAGTTATAATGTTTTATTGAGCGCTGATGGACCACAGAATAGACTTGGAGCAAGTCTACATTTTATGGGAGGGCCGCTTGAAAACCAGTACTTTAGCGGAAGGGGTACCCTCCCCGTTGTTAAAAACATAACATTTGAAACTCAAGATATGTGAAGTTTCCAACCGGTCAGGTGAAAACTTAACTGTACCGGTACCACTTTTACCACTTTGGAACCGTATTAAAACTTTAACGGATCAGCCTCCCGTTAACACTGTTCTTGCTAATCCGTAACATTTTTGTTACTCCAATCTTTAGAAACATTTTGTTCTGGAGCAATGTCAACGCTCTTGAACCGTAATAACTTTGTAGCGAGTCACAACTGTACTGGTACTTTATAAACGTGGTCTTAGACTGCAAACTGAAACCTGTTTGCAATTTAGTGTCTGATCACTGCGTTAACCATAATCACGATTGTCGTATCCTAAAATTTTCAAACAACCAGCACAAAACCAAAGTAGATATAATACACCTTCAGTAAACTGTGAAAGTTCAAGGCAAATAAGATCATCGGAGCAACGCATAACACCATGACCTTTTCTCACAAGAGCCAACGAACTAAATATTCTGAAGGTATCTCCATAAACTTTGGGATTCTTGTTGAATCGACACGCGTACATGGTGCAGATAATCGCATATGGTGATCTGATCGGCTGAAATGTTTTAGACAAATTGTCTGAAAGATTGCTGAAAAGAGTATTCGAGAGAAAAGCAACTATCTCACTGAACTGGAGAAGATAATTCTATGTTATAATTTGCTGGATCAGTTAAGCTTATTTTCTTGTAAGGGTTTAATTGCAAAAACTCCCGCTTAAAATCTTTGATGATGAAGTGAACCAGAGTAAAACTAAGCCCAGTTTATCGTCCGTGCTTTGAACGAGAGGCCCGAGAGCTGCCAAAATTCATTACAAGGGGAAACTTACACCAAGAGGATGCATATTTCAGTGAAGAGTCAAATGGAGACAGTGTGCATTTATGGCTTTAATGTCACAGGCTTATAACCAACAGTAATGGCTGCACCAGGGTGGCAGCCTGAAACTGTTGATGAAATTCTTGATGTTGGTGATTCACAGCTCTTGCATGCTTTGCAAAAGGATTGATCCCTGAAGCTCCAAATTTGTCAATTTTGCAGCTGTCGCAGTGTGTTTCGCAAGATCAAACGAAGTTAACAATGACTTGCCCGTGTGGCATTGCTCTTTGTGGCAACAAATTATCTATCTAAGCTCATTGTGGTAAAGTCAGAGCAATTGCTGCAAACAACTATTTCTCCTTGAAAAATAAATGCCAATGCTGATCTGTGGCCAAAGGAAAGAACACATCACGGGTGGTACCATCCAGGGCAGTAGAAAGCCGTAAAGTCCACAGGAACTAGTGAACTATGAATATTGATTAACTGTTCCTGAAAAGTACAATTTAATCCTTGTATTGAAACCAATATTTTATTGAGTTCTACTGAATGTTTTAATCATACTAAGCTGTCTTGACATTTGCAAACAGTGAAACAGTTGTCGTTTTTTTGTATTGTTTTCAAACTCGAGTTTTCCCGTGCAAAACCCACTTTTATGAGGGGCACATACCTGCCGGTGATTTGAGCTGCACTTACTTAACTTTATTAACAGCTAGTTAGCAGTCCTGTTTTCGTGATATAGCACACACAGCAATTGCTGTATAGTAGTCGTTTTATCCGAACCGGATGATGACGTAAGATATTTTTGTGGTTTCAGATTCATGTGTTGATGTAATGCGATATCATAGATGAACACAGGGAACCAGACAGTGCGCTTTTTGATTGCGCAACACCTTCTTCTTCTCATGTGCCGTCTACTCGTTGTAGGTAGGCTGCTATGAATTGTCTGCATTTTTCTCGATCTTGAGCTTTCCTCACAAGCCATCCATAATGTGTCCTTCCCACCCATTCTCCGATGTTGTCCATCCACATAGTTCTTGGTCTTCCTCTGGGTCTTTTTGATGGTATTTGTCCTTCTCTAGTTCTGTTTCTAAACCTACAATTCATAGTTAACTATAGGGTATGTACAAGGTAAGGTCCCAATCTTTTCCACGGTAGCTGGCCACAAGTCCTTGGCGTCGAGAGAGTGCCCTGTGTGTGCTACACATATTGCTGTCACGCCATCCGAGCCGTTGACCATTTATATCAGGTTCCTCCGCCTCATCTGCCGTTCCAGTCTTTGTGTACAACGGGTCGACGTCCCCGGTTTCTCACCGAACGCATTCAGTGCCCCTCACTTAGTTTTGCCCCA
The DNA here is from genome assembly GCA_004194415.1 of Aurelia aurita. Taxonomy (NCBI): domain Eukaryota; kingdom Metazoa; phylum Cnidaria; class Scyphozoa; order Semaeostomeae; family Ulmaridae; genus Aurelia; species Aurelia aurita. The sequence goes on along the minus strand of REGM01000016.1, from coordinate 775,808 downwards.
CTGGCGAGTGGAGGTCACAGGGTACGGCCACTGGCGTACACTACCAGTTACTTGGAGCCATAAGTGAGAGTTAGGGTAGATGTTGAGGACCAGTGATCCAACCTTAGAATTTGAAGATTGTCATCTTGATTTCTCTCGTCGTATCTTCGCATGTTATTGTTTTTTGCTTCATGTTATGGCCATAGGGCAGTCATGCCTTTTTGCTCCCCATGGTATCGTCCCTGTAGTGTTGTATAGTTGTATAATAATTAGAAAGTATAGTAGGATGTAACATGTATTGTAAATTTTTATATGAATATATAAAAAAAAGAATTTAAAAATCCAGGACAGCAATTGCTCCTTGTACTATGTCACGAAAACAGGGCTTAAGTGCCTGAGTGCCTGAGACTAAGTGATTGCCTGAATTTTACTCATGTTTCAACTATTAAAATGGTAAAATAATGTTTCTCCTAGTTAATGCATTGCTTCTAATGATGCAAAAACTGTTGACAGCTAATTGTGCTTCCCCATCAATGCTGGGCATCAAAAAAGCAAAATCTGCATGATGAGTGAACAAGCCACTTTTAGCTGTTTTTGGGCATATCGAGAAATAAACCTTTTTTAATTTCTAATTTCAGAAGGAAGTAATGCACCTAACAGGTGAAATCAGTTTTTTTAAGGTTTTTGAATGCGAATGAATTTGTGAAAGGTTTGCAAGCATGTATTATGGTAACTCTGCTTTCCGCTCTGATAAGCAAGGAAAGCCGGTTTTCAGAAATCCTCCTCTCCAGACATTTATTAATTACTCCGGAAACCAGTCGATCTATCGAAAATCTGTAAAAAGCATGGTATTACCCATATTCTTAGCATTCGAAAGATATATTGAAAGCAATCGTTTTCTTTCGCAGCTTTTGAGACTGGTCATTTTGAATGATTCATAGGTTTCAGAAGAACTTCATTATCCACTCCACTAATCTAAAGACTTTAATCATGGGTAGTTAGACACTGCATATGTTCTTCCATGGGGGAGCGCCGCAACTAATGGCCGCTGACACGAGGATAGGAAACAGAACAGAAAAAGACATTAATCATGAAGGCAATGTAAGTACAACCGTAGAAGAACACAAGCAGTGTCTAACTACCCATGCTTTAATCAATCTTTTTTTACCACTGACACTACATGTTCACGGAGACACATGCCCTATTTGAAGGCGAAAGCTTGGCTAGATTTAAGCAATACAATTTTAAAGTTTCGTAGCCTACTCGGCAACAAACACTAAAAAAACTTGCAGTCAAAAATTAACATGCAGGCAGTATAATTTATACTTGCAGGCTGCACTTAATTATAAGTTTGACTATTAAAATTAATATATGCAGGCAAGTTATATTGTTTGCAGTTGAAAATTTATATTTGCATGTCTGGCCTCTATCGGCTTCCGTAGAAAATACAATGGTGTGAAGACAAGAATCCAGAAAGAAGGCCCACAATGTTTGTTCATCTGGACATTCGACCATGTGCTAAACCTTGTCATCATGGTGGCATGTGGATCTTCTTTACCAGCTAAAGTTCTCTTTGGTACACTGGAGAAGCTGTATACTTTCTTTTCGACATCTAGAAAGCGTAGTGATATTCTGCAAGATATCCAGAAAGGAGCTGAGCTGGGACAGCTACATAGACCCCAAAGAGTTTCAACAACACGATGGTGGTCCCATCAAAAAGCTCCAGACACTGTCTTCTTTGCCCAATCTGGCAAACTGTATGATTGCTTTAGAGATGCATTTGAACACTGCTTAACACCCGAACATCGCAAAGAAACAGTTACTGATGCAGAAGCCTTACTGCATAAGATATCTTGTTTCGAAATGGTCATAACGGCTCATCTATTTCACAAGATAATAAGATATTCACCATCACTGATCCTGCATCTTTGTACCTTCAGTCTGAAAAGATTGACAATCTAACGGCATTAAGACTAGTTGAGACAGTCCAATCACAGCTCGTTAAACTTCGAGGGGAATTTGACAACGTTTTGAAAGCAGCGAAAGAATTTTGTGCAGCCCAGGAATTAGAAGAGCGTGATTTCGTAGAGAGGAGGCTAAGAAATAAAAAGAAGATGCCAGGTGAAATTTGCGGCGATGAAGTGGAGGAAAACACTCGAAGTCGATACAGAAGAGAAACTTTTATCTTTGCAATTGATACGGCAGTATCGTCAATCAGAAGGCGCTTTACATCTCATAAAGCAATTCTAGCTGATTTTGCATTGCTGGACCCGGAGAGATTTGCAGACATCAGAAGTGTGGAAGATTTGCCTTCAAGTCATTTCAACAAACGTTGCAAAGAACTACAGCCTGGATGAATGGAAACTGAGAGCAGAATGCAAGTCTTTCATAGGGAGCTACCGGAAGATTAAAGAAGCAGCAAGCAATACACCAACATGCTCAGAAAATGCAGATATCAACAGAGAACGTTTCAGTACCGTGTTGCAGCTTATTTCGAAGTATAATTTGCAAACAGCATATCCGAATCTCTACACCCTCTACAAAATACTTGCAATTTTACCTATTGGATCAACGAAATGCGAGCGTTCATTCTCAAAGCTGAAAATATTTAAAAACGGGTTGCGATCATCTATGGGTCAACCTCGTCTATGTGCACTGATGCTGATAAGCGTTGAGCGTGAACTGTTGCAATCAATTGATTACGATGCAGTCACTGATGCATTCGCAACATCACCACTCTTGCGAAAACTACTGATACTGTGAAAGCAAAACTGTAAATAGAAGGACATTTCCAGGTTTATTAATTTACTTTAATTGTTCTGTTCCTTATCATTGGATAAATCAACACTTCTAGTTCTTTAAACTCGAAGGCTTCTGTGGTTTCTCTCTAATTTTGATGATGAACCATCCTCCATCTTAAATGTCTCAAGTCATCTCACGTAAAGTCAAATGAAAAACATATCCAGTATCTCATGAACCAAGAAAAGCATTATTAAACTTTCGACTTTTTTCGGAAAATTTTGGAGTTTGCCCCCCCCCCCTAATCTACAGGTGCCACGATGCCCCTGCTCTCGCATTTTACACACTGCAGCTGTACTCATGGATTTATCAAAAGCCTTTGACAGCCTGCCAATAAATCTACTAATTGCAAAATTAAGTGCCTATGGTGTTGGTATACATTCACTCAAACTATTAAAAAGTTACCTCACAGACAAAAAAACAAATGGTAAAGGTCAGTGGGTATTTTAGTCCATGGGAGCCACTTAATCAAGGAGTACCTCAGGGCTCAATACGTGGACCACTACTCTTCAACCTTTTCATCAATGATATCTTTCTTTTTATCAACGAGGGCTCCTTATGTAACTTTGCAGATGATAACACAATTTCAATCTCTGCTGAGAATGCTGACGAATAGTACAACTCAATACCAATAAATGCATTGACTGGTTTAATTCAAATAATATGACTGCTAATCCATCTAATTTCCAGTCATTAATAGTAGTTAGCAAAAACGATAATCATATTAAAGAATTTCAAATTAACATTGATTTTAAAATAAACGTAAGTAATGAAGTAACTCTACTTGGAATTCAAATCGATGAACAACTAAAATTTGACTCACATATTGATAAAATCTGCAAAAAAGCTGCTATGCAGCTCAACGCTATTAACCCTATCTGACCTGGGGGGCAGATTCCGCCCCCCCTAGTATATTTTTGTTTCCGCTATGTTCGATATATGTAGAAGGCTGCTGAGATTTAGTAAGTTTAACTTTGTATCATAGAGCAATGAAATTGTAACAATTTTGACATTCTATATTTAGCACTGTCTCCATGGTTACCAAGTTGTCATCTGGCATTCTGTGAAAATTAACTTTATATCTCTCTTATTCTTTTTTAATTGGTCCAATTAAGCTCAAATCTTTGATTTACATATATGTTGATCTATATTTTTCATTTCTGTATGAAAAGTTAAGTTTAATGAACTTTTAACATGCTTTCATTTTTATGACGTCATTCAACATCATAATGATTATTATGCTCTAGCAACAACAGCAACGGCACTAATTGAATTAAAATTTTAAAAAATCATTGTTTATATGATGAATAACATTTATGCCAAGTTAGGTGGTCATATCTGATATAACAACTGAAATAAAGAGGGGGGGCGGAATCCGCCCCCCCAGGCATTGAGTGTTTCAAAACACCCAGGTCAGATAGGATTAAACGCTATTATTATCTCGATTCATGGGTAGTAAAGAGAAACAAGTAATTGTAAGTTCATTCATACTTTGTCACTTCAATTACTGTCCCCTTATCTGGTTATTCTGCAGCAATGCAAGCCAAAAGAAAATCGAAAAAGTCAACGAAAGGCCCATACGTTTAGCACTCTCAGATTATTCTTCATCGTATAGTAACCTTCTAGCCAAGGCCAAATCTACTACAATCCATATTCATTCTATTAGACTGTTGGCACTTGAATTTTACAAAACTTTGCACAACTTGAATCCAGCCTTTATGAAAGACTATTTCCTCCCAAAACCCACAAGCTATAATCTTCGATAAAATGACATCCTGTTTGTTCTTAAACTTAAAACTACAAATTATGGTATAAACTCTGTTAGCTTTTTGGGTCCAAAGCACAGGGAAACCAGATTAACTGTTGATTTTTGTAGTTTTGTTATTTGGTAATTTATTCTATTTTTGTATTAAATCAACCTCCCCTCCTGTTATTTTCCGTGATTGTTTCCTTCCATTCGCTCCTTGTCAGTGGAAGTTCGCTGCGCAGCACAATAGAATCACGGAAAATAACAGGAGGGGAGGTTGATTTAATACAAAAATAGAATAAATTACCAAATAACAAAAACTACAAAAATCAACAGTTAATCTGGTTTCCCTGTGTCCAAAGATTGGGAATTCTCTTCCAAATGAAATAAAGGCATCAAGAAATGCAAGCCAATTTAAAATACTCATAAAAGTTTGGTATTTCGAAAATCAATACGCCTGCAACGCTTGCAGCCAATAGATTCCTTAATGCAATCTCTCAAGATGCTACATGTTAGTATGTATTAGTGCTTGCACTATTGTAAAACTAACAGTAAAAAAGGTATTATTATTATTATTATTATTTGCCTATCGATAATCGACTGACCAATTTTCCTAGTGTTTGTTGTCGAGTAGGCTACCAAATTTTAAAATTTTGCTGCGGAAAACTTAGCCAAGCTTTTGCCTTCACATTTAGCATGTCTCACCGCGAACATATAGTGTGAGTGGGAAAATAGTCAGATTAAAAACTTTAGATTAGCGGAGTGGACAGTGGGCTGAAACCTGTATATTATTTTAAAATCAGCTTCTCCAAACCTGGGAAAGCAAACGATTGCGTTTAATACATCCTTCAATTGCCAAATATGGTTAATGCTAGACTTTTACAGAATTTCGATAGGCAGAGTGGCTCCGGAATAATTAATAAATTTCTGGAGAAAAGGATTTCTTTTAACACCGAAAGCAGAGTTACTTTAAGTTTAGTTGATTTCAAATGTAGCTAACTTCCCTAGAAAAAAGCATTAAATGGCCATATGGGACCATTATCTTTTCCTGACCCGTCAGCCTAGCGGCCTCGAGCTTGGTCCTCTCTACTTGATCACAACATGAAACTCTTTATCAAAAAATTTCAAAGCCTAGCATTCTATAAAGTTGAGTTTATCTTTAATTTCCAGAAGCTGCTGACTCTTTATCTCTGCACTTTCCAGTCATGACCAGAGAAATCACCATTTCTACTCTCCTACTATGCATGGTTATCTCAGCAAATTCTCTCAGAACAGCGAAAGTTCTGGAAACTATTGGCGGTGGATTCCAAAAACTCAACACTGGTCTCGGAATATTCTCAAGGTCTAAAATTGTATCATCTGTATCAAGGGCGTTGCGAGGTGAAGATGATGAATCTGTGATGGAGGGCCTCAGGCAAGCCATAGTCACCCTTTCTGTCCTTGATGTTGGTGGAGGTGCCCTCGTACCAATAGCACGGCGTATCGTTCATGTCATTACAACTGATGCAGCATTCCAGAATACTGCAGATGCTTGGAAGAGCATGGGTGCCAGGACGGACTTTTTGGAAAGATTGCAACCGGAAAGACTGGGTGTTTTTCTGACGGATGAAAAAGAAAATGTTTTGAGAGCATTCAGAAGCGATGTAGACGCACTACCAAATGGTCACAGAAGATTAACCCTAATCCATATGGGGGGGGGGGTGGAATCCACCCCCCCTCGAGGTTTTTCTTGCAGCGTTTTTTAACGACATCAGCTATGTCCCCCCAACCTCCCTGACTTTTATCAATTATCTATTAGCTACATTTTTATGAAAAACAATTTGAACAATAGACCTCGCAGGTCACGTGACATGCCCATATTTGGAAGCAGGTAACAGCAAAATCATTGTTTTTGATGATTTCAAGGGCAAGATTTGATCAAATTATGAAGTATTATATATCAAACGAATCAGCCAACAAAGGGCTTTAATTTGATACCGGAATTTCTGGAATTTGATGACGTCAGCATTTTTTNAAGACTATTTCCTCCCAAAACCCACAAGCTATAATCTTCGATAAAATGACATCCTGTTTGTTCTTAAACTTAAAACTACAAATTATGGTATAAACTCTGTTAGCTTTTTGGGTCCAAAGCACAGGGAAACCAGATTAACTGTTGATTTTTGTAGTTTTGTTATTTGGTAATTTATTCTATTTTTGTATTAAATCAACCTCCCCTCCTGTTATTTTCCGTGATTGTTTCCTTCCATTCGCTCCTTGTCAGTGGAAGTTCGCTGCGCAGCACAATAGAATCACGGAAAATAACAGGAGGGGAGGTTGATTTAATACAAAAATAGAATAAATTACCAAATAACAAAAACTACAAAAATCAACAGTTAATCTGGTTTCCCTGTGTCCAAAGATTGGGAATTCTCTTCCAAATGAAATAAAGGCATCAAGAAATGCAAGCCAATTTAAAATACTCATAAAAGTTTGGTATTTCGAAAATCAATACGCCTGCAACGCTTGCAGCCAATAGATTCCTTAATGCAATCTCTCAAGATGCTACATGTTAGTATGTATTAGTGCTTGCACTATTGTAAAACTAACAGTAAAAAAGGTATTATTATTATTATTATTATTTGCCTATCGATAATCGACTGACCAATTTTCCTAGTGTTTGTTGTCGAGTAGGCTACCAAATTTTAAAATTTTGCTGCGGAAAACTTAGCCAAGCTTTTGCCTTCACATTTAGCATGTCTCACCGCGAACATATAGTGTGAGTGGGAAAATAGTCAGATTAAAAACTTTAGATTAGCGGAGTGGACAGTGGGCTGAAACCTGTATATTATTTTAAAATCAGCTTCTCCAAACCTGGGAAAGCAAACGATTGCGTTTAATACATCCTTCAATTGCCAAATATGGTTAATGCTAGACTTTTACAGAATTTCGATAGGCAGAGTGGCTCCGGAATAATTAATAAATTTCTGGAGAAAAGGATTTCTTTTAACACCGAAAGCAGAGTTACTTTAAGTTTAGTTGATTTCAAATGTAGCTAACTTCCCTAGAAAAAAGCATTAAATGGCCATATGGGACCATTATCTTTTCCTGACCCGTCAGCCTAGCGGCCTCGAGCTTGGTCCTCTCTACTTGATCACAACATGAAACTCTTTATCAAAAAATTTCAAAGCCTAGCATTCTATAAAGTTGAGTTTATCTTTAATTTCCAGAAGCTGCTGACTCTTTATCTCTGCACTTTCCAGTCATGACCAGAGAAATCACCATTTCTACTCTCCTACTATGCATGGTTATCTCAGCAAATTCTCTCAGAACAGCGAAAGTTCTGGAAACTATTGGCGGTGGATTCCAAAAACTCAACACTGGTCTCGGAATATTCTCAAGGTCTAAAATTGTATCATCTGTATCAAGGGCGTTGCGAGGTGAAGATGATGAATCTGTGATGGAGGGCCTCAGGCAAGCCATAGTCACCCTTTCTGTCCTTGATGTTGGTGGAGGTGCCCTCGTACCAATAGCACGGCGTATCGTTCATGTCATTACAACTGATGCAGCATTCCAGAATACTGCAGATGCTTGGAAGAGCATGGGTGCCAGGACGGACTTTTTGGAAAGATTGCAACCGGAAAGACTGGGTGTTTTTCTGACGGATGAAAAAGAAAATGTTTTGAGAGCATTCAGAAGCGATGTAGACGCACTACCAAATGGTCACAGAAGATTAAAGCACATAAAAAAGGCTCAAAAATGGCTGAAATTAAAAGTGGCAGCGGAAGTCCTTGGGCCGATCTTTGATCTTGTTAGCATCGGTGTCAATGCATGGTCTCTAGGCACAACAATTCGAGATTGTGCAGCCTCACCAAGTGAATGTAATCGCGGAGCAATTGCATCGGCATCTCTTAGTATTGCATCTGGTGTTGTTGGTGTGGTAACATTTGGTCTTGCTTTAAAATTCGCAGCATCAGCAGCTACCATAGGCCCTGTAGGAGCAATAATTGGTTTTGTTCTTGCTATAACTGCTACAATTATCGAGTTGACGTACACACCACCTCCAAGTCAAGTAGAAGTTGAACGACAAGCCAATGCATTGAAAGAATTGATGATGCTAGAGCTAGATAGATACTCAAGGCTGCAGCTTTACATTGCAAACAGATTCATCTCAGAAAGCGAAATAGAAAGAAGTGCCCTCTATATTACTAACCAAGGACACCTTCCAAAATGGTTCGATTATCCCACGAGACAAATTCAGTTTGGCAAAAACTATGGCTTGAATCCACGCCAAAGAAATGAGATACCACAGAAATGTGACAGGCCAATTCGAGGCTTTGGCTGGGCTACACCAGGTGTGGGCGGCTTCAATTTACGAAAATTCCCGTATCTTGTTGACGGAGTTGAGCTGGAGTCTACTGTAACAGCTGGCAAAGAGCTGGGCTTTGGATTTTATGGCTTCACTAAAAGGATCGAGAGTATGAGAAATGGCGTGATCAGCAGCCGTACGATGATGTTCCATACAATGGGACAATTCTGTTGGTCAGCACTGACAAAGTCCAAGAAGGATTTTTACTGAAAATGAAGTGAACGAGAAACTGCGAGGCATGGATATTCGGACAGATACAAAAAGCGGTGATGCAACAAAGCCCTTCCACGACCTTATAGCCATTGGAGATATGCCGAACTTAGCTAGAGGTGAGCGGATATCAATTTCCACTGGGGCAGGAAACGATGCTCTGAACATCGATGGAAGACTGGGAGACTTTGAAAATCCGGATTATGCGCTTGATGCTACACTAGGACTTGGTCACAACACTTTGTCATTTGATGGCATGGCTTATGATTCTCCCATCAAAGGGATCGAGTTTGATGCTAAAAATGAAATTTTGCGCTACAAACATGGATCAAACTGTCAGAAACAAGATGTTTCAATAATCAGAGGTGTAGAAATTCTTACAGGGTCTCCATTTGATGATTACATTAAAATTTATGCGAAGACATATGCACGAAAAAGAACAACTGTGAACGAAGTCGAAGAATTTGATTTTACGGTTTTTAAATTCAACAGTTCAGCAACCTACGAGATTGACGTCTCGGAGCTTGCAAGCCAATCAACGACAAAAAATTTCAAGATAATTGACAGCACTGATGATGAAAACTCTGGTTGTGAGGATAATACGCCTGTTTTGAAGCTAACGAACTTTGATATGGGTGCATTTGCCAATGATATTCTCTATCACAAGAACAGAGTAGAGATATACGGAATGCGGTCAAGTGGAAAACGATCATTGAAAAAATCATTCAAGAAGAGAAGCCAGCACATCAAGAACCCTTTCAGCAAGAAATCGAATGTATGCAGCGGAGAACCAGAAGGGGAACATCCGGAGGGTGGGAAAGATGGCAAGGTCCTCCTTGCTAAAGTTGCGCTTTATTCGACATGCCCTGTGGAAATATACTTGATCCAGGAATATACTTGATCAACTGTATAAGCTTTACGTGCGGCCTCATCTTGATTATGGGGATATAATCTATCACAAGTATGATCCAGACATGAGATTAGATCTCACAAAGAGACTTAAGCAAACTCAGTATTCTGCGACGCTTGCTGTGACAGGAGCATGGAGAGGTACAAGTAGGCAAAGGCTCTTCAATGAGCTTGGCTGGGAAAATCTTTATCACAGGAGATGGTACAGACGACTATGTCATTTCTTCACCTTAAAAACTATACAATACCCTGAATATCTTTTCTCTCAAATCCCACCGGAGCGTGTAATTAACTACAATCTGCGAAACCCAAGCGCTTATCAGGAAAAAGCTTCTAGAACTGCCCGCTTTTCAAGCACATATTTTCAAAATGTAATAGCGGAATGGAATTTCCTAAATAGTGACACGAAAAGTTCAGAATCTCTCGCGGTATTTAAAAGGAAATTAATCTCAACCATACGACCGTTAAAAAACTCTATATACGGTGTTTACGATATTGTTGGTATCAGACGCTTGACAAAACTTCGAATAGAATTTAGTCCTTTGAATGAACACAGATTTCGACATAATTTTGACTGCCTCAGCCCAATATGTGCATGTGGATGTGCCATTGAAGATAACCAGCACTTTCTCCTGCACTGCCACCTGTTTAGTCCAATGCGTAGAGATCTCTTTGGTCAACTCACTGATATTCCAGGCCTAGATAGTACGAATTTGGATTCAATTGCCCTATGCAATCTGTTTTTATTCGGAAGTCCCCAATTGAACGTTGTGGCAAATCGAATCATCCTGGAAGCTACAATAGCATTTATCGACAAAACAAATCGTTTTGATTGAAGTCTTCCGGTTGAGTCGAAAATGCAGGCCGGTGTTTGATTCAGTTGTGAAGTTGTTGCCTCCAAAGCGCTTCTGCGTGCTGTGCCTCACTCTGTGGCGGGGGTGCTGGTTTGGGTGCGAGGTTTTGTCTCATTACATGTGATGGGTCGGGCTTTGCATCTGGGCGGGCATTTCTGCGGTGGGGTGGTGCATGGGGCGTGGAAATAGCTTGAGTGCTCAGATTGTTTATGTGACACACGTCGCCACGCATTTTCGACTCAGCCAGTATTTCATAGCATAAGACCTAGCAGCAACCCCTCCCCCTTTATATGTTTATCTTT
>REGM01000016.1:733793-758167 GCA_004194415.1 Aurelia aurita | reverse complement strand
AACCTCGTCCCCAGGGCCTTTTGTCATATTTGGACGGAGACGAAAAGGCCCTGGGATCGGCTGGTCACGTGACCATCAAAACACCCACTTTCCGTGGGTGTAATAAATTATAGAAATCGTAATGTATGCAGCACTGATCTCAAAAACAGTGGTATGCAGCAGTTATACTTTAGGCCACAGCTACGGTATGTTTTGCAATGGAGGAGACAGGCAGCCGCAGACAGGAGACAGCTCTTGTTTTGGGGGTTTCTGTCAGTTGTTCAAAGATTTGCAACTGTGCTTTCGTCGTATGATCAAAGTTTTCTCTGAAGCCAAAGCAGGTGCGATGTTTGGAACTGGTTTTGGAAGTCTGATCAAAATAGGAACAAAATAAGACGTTGACTTGAATTGAATATAATTTATGTGAAAAGCAACAGCTAATCAGATCGTAGCCTGCGTCACAGACCATAACGAGGAGAAGTTATGGTCTGTGCGCTGGAGTCACTTTTGTTGTCCCAGTTTCGTAGATATCTTGTGAAATCTGTTATTCCATGGTTATTCAAATAATGATATTGGCCTGTCTAGCTCTTTGTTTGTTTAATTTTCTTATACTGAAGTCGTTGGGACAACAAAATTGAGTCCATCCCACAGACTAATCAGATCGCTGATGTGGTAACACGTTGAATTGAATTGAACTTAATTTATGCGAAAAGTAATAGCCAATCAGATTGCTTATGTGACCAGCCGATCCCAGGGCCTTTTCGTCTCCGTCCAAATATGACAAAAGGCCCTGGGGACGAGGTTGAAAATTACTATTATAGCTTTTTTAGCCCAGGAAGTACAAGAAAGAATCAAATCGTAAAATAAAATTATACTCTGGTGGCCCTAGGCCATTCCAAAACATATTAAGGCAGTCTGTCCCCCTTGATAATTTGCTTTGTCCAAACAGAGCAAATTTATTCATGTGTAATTTTTTCATGGCCATGAAAATTACGCATGAATAACCTTGCCTTCTTTGAATAAAGGAAATCAGTGAGAATTTGTGGAATATTCAATAGAGATATTTATCAATTTTTTTCATTCATTCAGGTTTGACAGACTGCCTTTAAAGACCCTTTCTTGACCAGCATCCTTTGCGGCCTTCGATCACCGGTCCCCACAGCTTCTAGTCGTTCGTATTATTTTCTGACATCCAGAAAATAGCACATTTGTAATCCGTCTTAATCTTCGAGTGCAATCGCGTAAACAGTCAACAAATTATATCAATAGTCTCTTTAGTTCATACACAATGTATTTAAGTATGTATTTTCGTACTGCATAATCGGAGTTGTGGAAATTAGAGGAAAGAATTTTAGGTCACAATGGCAGAAAGAACGATCAAGGAGTGGAGAGAAAATTATCTCATTTGCGGAAACGAAAAAATCAGAGATCGAATATATTATAATTCTTTTTATGATCAAGCATTAAACTCTACAAATAAATGCATTTTGAAACCCAAAAATTAAATCTGAGAAATGTAATGTACCTCAGTCAGTGCCACTCGTTGGATTGGACTCCTCTTGTTCGAGTTATAACAGAAATATATGTATGTTGTACTCGTAGCATCTATAGAATACATAAAAGCCAAAAATCGGCTAACTTAATAAGTTCTCTTTTGCTTTGTTATCTTACAGTAGAACCAATTGAAAAGCTGTACCCTTGACGAGGTACTGTTTAACCTTGACGAGGTTAAACTGCTGGTAAGGAACCTGGGTATCCATATTCTTGCTTTAAATGAAACAAAGCTCGACGATTCAGTTCCAAAAGAACTGACAGATTTCCGGGGTTACTAGCAGTTTCGCCTCGACAGAACTTGCAACGGAAGAGGAATTTCGGTGTATGTCCGGGATTCAGCCAAGGCCAATAATAGGAACGATGTACCCTCTGATGGTCTTGAGCTTCTCTGTATTGAGATTGAGCCCCCAAAGAGCAAGCCATTTCTTGTTATTGCATGGTACCGACCACCCAGTGACCCTGTTGGTTCCTTTGATAAGCTGGAAAAAGCCCTTGCCTACTTGGATAGGGAAGGCAAGGAAATGATCCTCCTTGGTGACACGAACTGTGATTTCACCAGGAGGCCAGGCAATCAGCTCATAGATAACAATGCTAAACACATGGCAAGTATCTATGAGCTGTTCAGTTTTAGGCAGCTTGTTGAGGAACCAACAAGAGTCACCCTTGAAACTGCAACAATCATTGACCACATTGCCACAACATGTGCTAGAAACATTATCAAGGCTGGGGTTCATGAGGTTTCTCTCAGTGATCATTTTATGGTCTACTGTATTCGAAAATTCAATGGAGCAGTTGAAAAAGACCATAAAATGATAAAAACTCGGAGTATGAAAAACTTTAAAGAGGATGAATTTCTATCTGATGTTTCTGGCATTTGTTGGGAGCGAGTGTTCCAACAGACTGATGATATAAACACACTTGTCAATGATTGGTCCAATTTGTTTTCTTTAATCATAGAAAAACATGCTCCTTTAAGGGCAATGCGCGTATCTGAAAAATATTGCCCCTGGATTGATAAAGACCTCAAGGGTCTGATGATGACTAGGGATAGACTGAAAAAAGCTGCTCTTAAAAGTAAATCATCTATTCTGATGGATTCATATAGACAGGCACGAAACAGGGTCAATTCTCTTAATGTCCAGCTCAAGAAGCAATATTTTTCTACAAAAATTTCTGAATGTAAAGGGAACATGAAAGAATCTTGGAAAACAATCAACGAACTTTTGAATAAAAGATCAAAATCCAGTAACATTGATTGTCTTAAGGATTCTGGCAATGCAATTGTTAACAAAAAGGACATCTCAAACACAATGAATAATTTCTTTTGTACAATTGGCGAGAAATTAGCTAGCAAAATTGATGCTGCCCCTAACCCTCTTCTATCTGGCGACTATGCTGGTAGTGATAGCAGTGTTAGGTTTCAGTTTAGGACTATTGAAGTGCAGGAAGTCAGAGATGCAATTGCCAAGACTAAAACTTCAAAGAGCTTTGGGAAGGACAATATCTCCTGCTATTTCTTAAAACTAGCCCTGCCATTAATTGAGAACTCTTTGGCATGTTTGTTTAATACATCAGTTGAAACTAGCCAATTTCCAGACTCGTGGAAATTAGCCAGAGTTACACCAATTTTTAAGGAGGGGGACAAGGCTGAAAAGTCGAACTATCGCCCAATTTCAGTCTTACCTGTCATCTCAAGGCTCTTTGAAAAACTTGTCGCCAACCAAGTATACCAACACATGAATGATAATGGTTACTTTTCTCCTGACCAGTCGGGGTTTTTGCGCCTTCATTCTACTGTGACATGTTTGCTTAAAAACACTGATGACTGGTACAATGGGTTGGATCTCGGAAAGCTAGTGGGACTGGTGTTTATCGACCTGAAAAAGGCATTTGACACAGTTGACCATGACATTCTTTGCAAAAAGTTAGAGTACTATGGTATTCAGCAACGGGAATTAGCATGGTTCAAATCCTACCTTTCTAACCGGAAGCAATTCTCTAGGGTTAATGGTGTTGACTCATCAATTGAGGACATAAATGTTGGTGTACCGCAAGGCTCATGCCTTGGACCTCTTTTATTCCTCATTTACATCAATGACCTCCCACGAGCTGTCCGAAATTCGAATGTGTCCATGTATGCTGATGACACGAGCCTTTGCCATCAATCCAGCGATATCGCTCAGCTGAATGAGGCCATCAACAATGATCTTACACAGGTTGAAAAATGGCTTAAAGGCAACAAGCTTTCTCTTAATGTAATGAAAACTCATTCCATGCTTATTTCCACAAAGCCAAAGCATAAAGCTCTAAAAGATAAAAGTGAATCTTTGAAGCTGAAAATTCGGGATATTGAGCTTGAAGTTGTACAAAAAACCAAATATCTTGGTGTCCATATAGACAACTCTTTGGATTGGAAGGAACACATTAAGACAGTTTCTTCCAAGGTCTCAAGAGCAATTGGCTTTTTGAAGCATTCAAAATCCTTTCTGCCAGAAGAAACTCTTAGGACCATGTACACAGGTATTGTGGAGCCACACTTCCGCTACTGTTGTTCAGTCTGGGGTTGCTGTGGTGTCACTGAGATCAACCAGCTGCAAAAATTGCAAAACCGAGCTGCCCGTATTGTAACTGGCAGCAGCTTTGATACCCCGGGCCAGCCACTTATCAAAAAGCTTGGTTGGAAGACCATTGATGAACTAATTGCTAGTGAGTCTAATATTATGGTCTTCAAATCTCTGCATGAGCTGGCTCCACAATACATGTGTAATCTTTTCACAAAAACATCCCAGCTGACCTCTAGAAATCTTAGGAATACAGCAACTGACCTAAGGTTACCAAAGAAAAACTCCAAAAATGGACAGAAATCTTTTTCGTTTAGAGGTGCCAAGTCTTGGAATGGCCTCTCAGCTGAGTGTAAGCTGGCATCCTCCTTAAACGGATTTAAACAACGTATATAGGGGTAGCTTGCTGTAAATAATGTGTTTGCCATATGGATTTTCTTTTATTGTAATTATTTATTTTAGATTATAGGGTTTTTATTAATATATTAGAAATTGAATTGTATTAGGTTATTTTAGGTCATAATAGTATTTTAATTTGTGTAAATTTTGTAATGGAGGGCCCCTTGAAAATCAGTATTGCTGAAGGGCTACCCTCCTTAAATATTTGAAATCAAATCAAATCAAATCAAACCCCTCTCTTTCCCATTTTCGTCATGTGCTTGTCAATTTTGTGTTGTCTTTGTTTTTCGTTTCTCGTTTGGCTGCAGAGGAGATGTGCATGTACAAACCATTTGTGGTATCGTCTGCTCTTGTTCTTTGTCGTAAATTTGTTGTTATTCTTAATTATAGTGTAATATATTCTTTTTTGTGAGCAGTGGCGTAGCGCAGTTTAGGGCACCTTAGTTCGAGAACTAAGGGCCCCCCGACCAAAAGGGGCCCCGAAGGGCCCCAAGAGAATGTTTTCATAAGCTGTGCTTTGTGGCCATACGTGCAAAAAGGCTTCTTTAAACTATAGCTTTAAACCCATCTCAAAAACCTTTGCTGGCATGTACTGGGTGCACCAAAAAAACTATCCATTATTGACAGGCCACGATAAATTGTACACTGGACCAATTTTCAAGATTTATGACGTAATCTTTACCAAACATCTTGAATTAAATTCCGAATTTATTTTTAGCTTTTTTAGTTATCTGTTTCTTGAGCTATAAGCGAGTTTCTTAAAATTTTCGATCTTGAAAGCACTGAAAAGAATAAATAAATAAAGTGGATCAAATTGTCTAAAGACTCGACATGAATGGACAAAAACGATTTTTTTTCATGGGGATTTGGGGATTTAGAAATCGATTAGTTATAATCTGCTGCATGAGCGTTAAATTCTGGAGAAGTTGCAATGATGCGCCACGCCAAGCCGTTCCCTGCATGTCGATTCAATGAGACTCCATGCTTGCTCGACCTAATGGCGCTTCACTGTGTGTCTTTTTAACCCCCTTGACACAGGAACGCAATACCTGCACCAAAGTATAAATTCAACGAAGTTATAAAATTCAAGACATTTCTTTGTATCTCTAAAAGTAATCTTAAAAAGCGAAATCACTAAAAGTAACATTTCTCCCAACGCTGAACTAACGCTCGTGCAGCAAGTTATAACTAAATCGATTTCTAAATCCCCGAATTACAACGAGAGTTCTCTCTTGTCCATTCGTATTGAGTCTTTAGAACTTTGATAGACGTTTTTTGATCATTTTCAGACCCCGTTTACACTTTACCGGTACAACTTTGGATCCGTAACAAAATTGTAACGGATCAGCCTACCATTTATACTGTTCCTGCTAATCCGTAACACTTTTTTCCTTCGATCTGTAGAATAAGTTAGCAGTGTAAAAGCTTTTGAACCGTTACAACTTTGTAGCGGGTCAAAACTGTACCGGTACTGTGTAAACGTGTTCTCAGTGTTTTCTAGGCCAAAGATTTTAAGAAATTCTCTGATAGCTCAATAGACAGATAACTAAAAAAATTATAAAACATTTTAGCTAAAGATGAAGACATAAATCTCCAAAAACAGTCCAGTGCACAATTTATCGTGGCCTGTCAAAAGTGGATTGCTTTTTTGGCGCACCAGGTATAATTCTTTTACTCAATTTCTATTTTCACGGTTTCCACTGCCGCATGCGTTCTCTGCTGTGTGACTCAGATATTTGACGGATTCTCTGAAGTTATCTAATTCACGAACTTGTCCTACATGATATGAATCATAGTTCGCTTAGACGATGTTTGACACCGCATTCACATGTGGGTTCCTATGGCTCCATAATAAGCCTCTTCCGTGTATAGGGCATTTTCTGAGGTGCTAATTGGCGTGGTCTCAAATTTTCCCGGGGTACCCCTGCACCCCCATTAGAGCTCTCTTCGCGTCTCTCACAACCTCTATAACATGATCGATTCTTGGTCACTGCGTAAGGGCCCACTCACATTAAGTTCCTAAGGGCCCCAAGTGCCTCCGTTACGCCACTGTTTGTGAGGTTTTTTTATTAGATTGTAATTATGGACTGCTGTAGAGATGAGGCAGGGATATTTTACAAGATTCCTTGCGTTCTCTCAACCCTAATCCCGATACCGCCAATAACGAATCCCTGATTCATTGGTGGGTGAGCTTTCTCTTTCATTGCGAGATGATTTGGGAGCATGGTAAGAGTTTCCAGCTGTGTCATATTTAGTGCAGTCGTTTATTGTATTCACCGTAGAGTAGTTTTTTTTAGCGTAAAGTAGGGTACAATGTTCGTAATGTAATTGAATTGGTTGATAAAAAAAAAAGAAAAAAGAATATATGCCAGAATAAGAACCGGTAGGTGAAAGGTTATCGATTCAATTTGGTCTACTTCCTCTTAGGAAACATATCTGCAGTTATTTCTCCGACATTAACTTGGACTTGTGATGAGATTTGGAAGTATTCTTTCATCATAGTACTAACTTGTCAGTAAACCGCCATAGTTTTTGTGTGATCGAATGAACACAGGACTTACTACATCATCGTACGCATTACTATTGATACATTAGCGGTAGTCTCGTTTTGACAAGAGACTACTGGGACTCATTGTAATTAGTCTATATACAGCCACTTTAAGTTTTGTAAACAATAACAAAGACGTGCAAAGGTCGCCGGTCAGTAAAGGGTCTTTAACTTCCGTAAAAAAAATTTACTTGGACACCTGTCTAAATAAAGTCTTTCTCGAATCAGATGTCACATGAGATTTGCTACAGCATAGAATTGCTCTTACAAGACTCTTCAATTGCTTTTTCGCGGGAATTTTCACGTGACATCTTATTTATGTATTCATGACAGACTTTAGGTATTAGCACAAAGTTGATTAAAACAAATAGATCCAGACAAAGATCCACACACCAATACCCAGTTGAGCAGGCTCTCGTCATTTCGCTCACGTGCGCTGAAAGTAGTCTCTGGAGATGCAAGACCAAGCCAGAAGCTTACCTCAGTCGTCAATGCAAACAAGACCAGGGCTTGCAAGCTTGTACGAAAATTTCTCGACAACGACACATGTGAACAGTTCAAGAATTATTTCACGTTGCAGGAGCATGAAAAGCAGACACGAGGCAATAAATACACCTTAATACTACCAAGTATCAAAACTGAGTATGCACGAAAATCGTTTCTGTTTATTGGTGCGAAGGTATACAATGAACTACCGCTGGAACTTCGTAAAATTGAGAGCTACAAGGAATTCGAGAAACAGATTAAAGAACATTTTAAATGACATTTATTTGATAATTATCCGAAACTTTGAATGTAAATTAATTGATCTGGTTTTTCTATACATCTGTATTATTACTTTTTTTGAGATTCACATTTAATTGTAAAAATTTAGGTTGCCAACATTTAGGCATAGGACACAGGACATACAGTGATAACAGCAGTTTTTATGTTTGAAGAATGAAAACATTATGGAGGGGCTTTTGCTCAACCGGAAAAGGAATACACCTACCTATATACCTATATACCTATATACCTACATAGGAATCAGGAATTTTGTAACAATAGGCATTATTTATGCACACAATCGAAACAATCAACGAAGCATTTGAGATGTTTATAGACATTGTTAATGTAAATCTTCATCAAGGTTAATTAAGCCTGGTTTCCATATGATCGCAAGGATCGCAAGGATCGCAGAGATAGAAATTTTTCTATTTCAATCGTAAGGATCGCAAGGATCGCAACGATCGCAACGATCGCAAGTCCCCATATTCAATGATCCTTGCGTCACTTGCGATCCTTGCGATCATATGGAAACCAGGCTTTACTTGGTGCTCCTAACAAACTCTGGCTGTTAATGAAGTCATCAATGGATCTGGCAACTCATTAACAGTAATTTTCAATATGTGATCTCTTTGATATTGGCAAAGTTCCCTTACTGACTGAAATCTCAGCAATAAAACAAATAATTTCATGTCAACATTATCTATTTACTGTTCTAAAACTGTAGTAATTCTGATAACATTCATGAAATATAATCCTAGAGAGGTTGCAAAGTTCCCTTACTGACTGAAATCTCGATCCAATATGAACGATCTGGCGATTCTGAGGTAGCAACGATGATGTCTCAATAAAATAGATAATTTCATGTCAGCATTATCTACTGTCGCCGATCTTCTCCACATTTACTGTTTTAGAGCTGTAGTAATAGGACCACTACTATTATAGCCTTCTGAGCTTATGCTTAGAGAACTACAAGAAAGAACGAAATCTTTAACAAATGTCGGAAATTGGACATTTTGGCCTTAGCCCTGGTCTATTCAAGTGGGCCAAGGCGGAGCTAAGTGAGTTTAAGGGACGAATTTATGGGACGAAACATCTAGAGAATGCAAACGAACACTCTGCTAAAAGAATGCTAATTAGAGATCGCTGAGTTTTCGCACGCTTCAAATCAGAACACAGAGATACAAGGAAAACCAGGCAAAACAACAACGACCTGCACGGGCATAGGGACACAGAGAGGAACGGGCATAGGGAACAGTGAGAAAAAACAGTTGTAGGAATAACTACCGCGTTTTTTAACGCCCATGCATAAGCAAGCTGCAAGCATGATCTCATTCTTCAAACATGGCTAATGGGGGCCTTTTGAAGAATGAAAACATTATGGAGGGGCTTTTGCTCAACCGGAAGGAATACACCTATATACCTACCTATATACCTACCTATATACCGGCATACCGGAAAACCGGGACCCGAGACTCTAAGGTGGGACCCGGGACCCGGGACTCTAAGGTGGGACCCGGGACCCGAGACTCTAAGGTGGGACCCGGGACCCGGGACTCTAAGGTGGGACCCGGGACCCGGGACTCTAAGGTGGGACCCTTTGTTTCAAAGGTGGGACCCTTTGTTTCAAACTCTTGGAGAAGCCGAACGATAGAAATCTTGTGGATGCCGGGAGAGGAACATTCAATGCTTCTGAAATTATGAGGTGCAAATTTATTTTTTTTCGAAATACCACTGTTCTGCAAACAACGTACGAGATAATGACAATATTGAAGGGATAGATTTTACGGGGGTTAATCTCGAAAGATTGAATTAACGTTTTGTTGGTGCTCCTTCTTAGGCCCTCCTCGGCCCTCCTGTTTCAATTTTTCCACCGCGTTGCATGCGCCCAGGAGGGGCGAAAATCGTGGGGGGGGTGTGGAGGGGTGTGACACCCCCCAATCTCAAATATAGTGGATTTCGCAGGGCAATTGAAGATCTCGCAGGGCAACGAGAAAAAATTTCATAATAAGACAAATATGAAGGGAGTCGACCACTCTTTCAAATGCAACTTGTGGATTTCGTTAAGAAATTTTGAAATTTTATGTTTCCATACAGCCAAACTCGCATAAATCCGATCGCTTCTGACCAAGAAAAACAATCCGACTTGCACGAACTCCGATTTATGCGAACTAATTTGAAAAGACAAATGCCGATGGGACTTTCAAGTCTCTTCATTTTTTTCCGACTTACGCAAATATCCGAATTATGCGAACCCGACTTACGCGAGTATGACTGTGTTATCTACATTAAATGTAATAATTCCGCGAGATTACGAAATTCTTAACTTTATAACATAAAAGATTAAAGCGGGGCATTCCTTTCAGGCCCTTGCCCGTAATCCAAAAGACGCTCCGTGGTACGTGGTGCATGAACCTTTCGCCATCAGATGAAATATTGCAATACTGTACACTTTATTCATCGATGATTTTATGATNGTCTCCTTTAGTAAATATTACTTTTTGTTTGTAGTAGTTACGTGTCAGTCAGTCAGTCAGTCAGTTATTTGTTTTAAGTGGGCTGTCAGGATTTTCTAGCTACTTAAAGCTAATTTAGGCCCACTATGCATGCCGCATCCAGGCATGGGACCCCTAGTTTAACGTCCCTTCCGAAGGACGGCAAAGTGAGTTGCGAGGTCAGTCCCCGGGTCAGGCCACCGAGGTCACCCATCCGGGGTTTGACCTCACTCGACCAAGCTTAACTTCAGTCACCTGATGAAAACTGTATAAGCCGCTTGGCCACTCACCCCACGTGTAGTTCTATTTACTTTTCCCTGTTTCATATAATTGCCATGAGGTAGACATAGTTATTTGCTCCTCATGGTATCATCTTAGTAGTAGTGTAGAGTAGCTTGTAAGTAGTGTAATTAGTAATATGTGTTGTAACTTTTAAAGGAATGTATAAAAAAAAAAAAAAAAGGTGGGTGTAAAATTGTTTTACATTTTTCTTTGAATTAAATGGCTTGAAAGGAACTAGGGTACTTTGCTGTAAATCTGTCGTGGAAATTTTTTGATATCTTGATTATTTTCAACATAGCGGGGTTTTTGTTTTTGTTGAAAGAATTAATGGAAAATTTTGAAATAATTAAAATCATCATAGATTCTAAATCAAAAGAGAAAAAACGATACAATCTCCAAGAAAACTATAGTTTACGAAGGTAGACAGTATGGTGTCAAGCAGAAATCTGTCGCTCTTCTGGTTTAGGATTTAGAAGTTTGACGACGTCACAGCATGGAGCAATGCGGACACCTTTATTTTGAATTAATTTTTTATCCACGGCTACTACCTTAGCCTCTTCGGAGGAGCGCTGCGAGCAAAGCGAGATACCTCTCCGGAGGAGCGAGCGAGCGAAGTGATCGCTACACTCTAACGCTACACATTTTTCATTTTTCTAACGCTACACACTCTAACGCTACACATTCAAAATCGCTACACATTTTTCTTTGAATTAAATGGCTTGAAAGGAACTAGGGTACTTTGCTGCAAATCTGTCGTGGAAATTTTTTGATATCTTGATTATTTTCAACATAGCGGGGTTTTTGTTTTTGTTGAAAGAATTAATGGAAAATTTTGAAATAATTAAAATCATCATAGATCCTAAATCAAAAGAGAAAAAACGATACAATCTCCAAGAAAACTATAGTTTACGAAGGTAGACAGTATGGTGTCAAGCAGAAATCTGTCGCTCTTCTGGTTTAGGATTTAGAAGTTTGACGACGTCACAGCATGGAGCAATGCGGACACCTTTATTTTGAATTAATTTTTTATCCACGGCTACTACCTTAGCCTCTTCGGAGGAGCGCTGCGAGCGAAGCGAGCTACCTCTCCGGAGGAGCGAGCGAGCGAAGTGATCGCTACACTGTAAGGTAAATGGGCGAATTTCCGCTACAGACTGTATAACTTGTGGTGTACCACAAGGTTCATGTCTTGGACCACTTCTCTTTCTGGTCTATATTAATGATCTTCCTTGTTGTTTGAAAAATTCCCTTGTATCTATGTATGCAGATAACACAAGCATTTACTATGCCTCTGAATCTGTATCGGACATTAATCAGGCAGTTAATGCTGACTTAGAAGCTTTGAAAG
The DNA here is from genome assembly GCA_004194415.1 of Aurelia aurita. NCBI lineage: Eukaryota > Metazoa > Cnidaria > Scyphozoa > Semaeostomeae > Ulmaridae > Aurelia > Aurelia aurita. The sequence continues at coordinate 746,236 of REGM01000016.1, read as the reverse complement.
GATGGCTTGAAGGAAATAAGTTGTCTTTAAACGTAGCTAAGACTGAAGCAATGATCATAGGGAGTAATGGTAAGCTGCGAAAAATTGACTCAGTCGATTCGATTAAACCAAACTTTAAGATTGGTTCAGAGGATATCAAGTTGGTAAAAGAGGTCAAATACCTTGGTGTTCAGGTTGATCATCAACTTAAATGGACATCTCAATTGGCCCTAACAACTAATAAGATCTCTAGAGGTATTGGTGTACTTCGGTATGCCAAGCAGTACCTTCCGATTTCAACTGTCAAAACAATGTATAAGAGTTTAGTGGAGCCTTACTTTAGATATTGCTGTCCTGTCTGGGGAAATGCTGGGGTGACTGCCATTGAAAAATTGCAGAAACTTCAAAATCGGGCCGCAAAACTCGTCACCAATAGTCCATTTGATGCGACTGCTTTACCAGTTATTCGAGCTCTTAAATGGCCCACTGTCAGGGAGCTTATTGATTTTGAAGCTCAGAAAATGGTCTTCAAATCCCTTAATGGGGACGTACCTTCTTATATGAAAGACATGTTCACGAGAGTCAACAACTCTACCCTTCGTTCTCTCAGAAACGCTGAAGATCTCAGGTTGCCATTATTAAAATCGGCAGGGGGGCAGAAATGCTTCGCATACCGAGGCGCCAAACTTTGGAACAATCTTGGCACTGAAGTCAGAAATTCTTCAACCATAAGATCTTTTAAAAAGAAGGTGCAAATATGAATCATTCCACAATTCTTTTCGTTTTTCTTTCGTTTATTTATGACAAATTGTAATTAGTTCAAGTTTTATAGCGAATTTCGTATTTATTGTAAATTAGTAGTTATTGTAAGTTTTTAGCATGGCCCCCTGTAAATCAATTATTCTTATTGAGGGGCTACCATGGGTAAAAAAGATAAAATCAAATCAATCAATCACTCGCAGCGCTCCTCTGGAGAGGTTGATTACTCCGCTCGCAGTTAAGGTAGTAGCCGCGGATAAAAAATTTTATTCAAAATAATGGTGTCCGCATTGCTCCATGGTCACAGCCTCAAATATAATAAATGCTGCCATTTTGAAAAAAATGAAAAATAAAAACATGTCCACGACAGATTTACAGCAAAGTACCCTAAGTTCCTTTCAAGGCATTTAATTCAAAGAAACATGTACACAATTTTATACCTACCTTTTTAAATATTTGAGCCCTATGCTTAAATCCAGTGAAAGAAGATAAAACAAATAAACATCCTTCTTGTTTGAAATTGTTTAACCTTGTAAAGACTGCACGGCGAACAGTTCTGTACATCGAATAAGGAAAATTAATAGAACTATTTAGGAAAATTGATATTCAGTAAACGCAACAACGGACCGCTCCCAATTTGAGGCTTAAAAGATAATTGAAATACATTTCAAATGATTGCTCTTGCATACAATAGATCCTTTAAAGATGTTATTGTTCTGGTTGGCAGGTAAAGAGCAATTTTTTCACAGAAGGTAGGTGATCGATAGAAAAGATATTCGATTTCTTTTCTAATTTTTTTCTTGCCTAGTTGAATAAATTGTCTTCAATTATGGTATCTTCGAAATTGGCTGTTAGTGTTCTAAAGCGGGATGCCGATTCCTACAGGTTAGTAGAAAGCTAGGAGAGAAGAATTTGTCGAAAAACGTCAGGTTTGTCATAATGGTTGCATGATCATTATATCAGTTTGCTTCTATCTCTCCTGATTGGACAAAGTGAAATAAAGATTTTTACCCAATACAATCATTTGTTATAGAAGCTTTCTTCGGTGTCATAACGTTGAAACTCATTCACACAAGCAACAGATCATGAGCTAAAATTTGTCATTATATCAAAGATCTTCTTGATTAGTCAAACTCAAAGAAAGATTTTCATCAAATACTGAGCTTTATTTGTAGAAACTCTTTACGGCGAATAATGGTATGTCATAGTCAAAAAGATCTACAAGGCAAGGAAACATTAAAGGCTATCATTACGAGCATCATATTCATTGATATTTTAACTGCTTTATGGACGATAGCGGGAAATGCAATTTGTATTTTTACATTTGTGAAGACCCGTTCACTTCATACTACATCGAATGTTTTAGTTGGTGCCCTATGCGCAATTGATTTTTACACTGGATTAATCATTCAACCATTATTTCTCACCATTTGCTTTAATATATCATCACAAAACGATATAAGCAATTTAGTCGGAATCACAACAAATACCGTCCACTTTGGAGGACTAGCATCGTTTTGCTTGACTTACTTTGTAACAATCGATCGATACATTGCAATATGTCATCCGTTCCGGTACATGGAATCAGTAACAGCTAAAAGATGCTGCTGTGTTGTGACGATAACGTTCCTAGCCACCGCGATGGTGACAATATTAGAAAAATATTATCGACGCGAGGTATATATCTTTGACCTTGCTTTGCAAGGAGTTATGATACCACAAGTTATTATATTATACGTATCGATCTACAGAGTGATATGTCGACAACGGAAAGCTCAAATTTCTGTTGGCTCTGTACAAGGCTGTGACACTGACAGCGCAGAGGTTCGAAAACACAAAAAAGAGAAAACGAGAGCATATACTATAGGAATCATAATCATTGTATTTGTGGTATGTTATGCGCCCCAGATGGTCTCTTACCTGTTCATCTTCAAAGTCAAGGATGGTTTTTGTCATTTGTCAAGTTATGCGTTCACAGTTAGCATTTGCCTACAAATGTTAGTACTTCTCAATAGTGCTGTGAATTCGATTGTGTATTCGTTGAGAATCAGAGAAATAAGGAGAGCTGCTTGTCGACTATTGAGAAAGAAGGCAACAGTTATCCAGCGCCCAGCTTTAGAAGATGGATCGTGAATTTACATTAACATATAGCTGGTTCATTGTAGGATTGTAGAACCAGGAAGAAATCAAGTTTTGATCCCCTTTCATAAAGCTGATGTACCGAGGTGATGATCAAACCATCATCAATACACCATTTCGGAGTTCGCGACGCAGTGCCTGGTTTTAGATTCATCTAATGACATAAAAGAGCTCCTACGCATGACAAAGAAAGAGCTTTTAAATATCAATGACTGGTTGAGGGTAAATAAATTAAGTGCGAACCCCAACTAAACTGAATTTATGGTTGTTGGTCACCAACCTAGAATAAATTAGATCGATGACCTCCCTTCACTCGAACTTAATGATTATGAGGAAAGTTAGCAGGTGGTTTATCATCTTTCAAAAAACTTAAAGACATTCTTCCCCAATCAAAGCTATGTGATGTATATCGAGCTTTTTTTTTTGAGAGTCACCTACGCTGCGGAAACGTAGTATGGGGCAGCATTCTTCTTCCGAACTTCAAGCACTTTAACGCTTCCAGAACAGAACCCTATCAATTATCAGGCTCGTCGGAACGAAATTCATATTGGGGAGCTGAAACCAGATGCGAGCGGAGCGAGCAAAAATGGGGGTCCGGGAGCTTGCCTCGTTGTGAACACGCCCTTTAGATCGTTGGAAAACGCCTCTATTATAATAATAATAATAATAATAATAATAATAATAATAATAATAATAATAATAATAATAATAATAATAATAATAATAATAATAATAATAATAATAATAATAATAATAATAATAATAATAATAATAATAATAATAATAATAATAGTAAGAATAATTTACTTATTTAAGGTTGGCACGATGATAGCTACAAGCTAATTAAAGCCAACCATTAACAAAAACTTAAAATTAAATAACCCTATTTACATCTTTACTATACAAATGGTCAAATATCTAGAAGAATCCTAAATTATTTACATATCTCTTGCACAATCTACAGTTGCAATTTGTAAATTGATGCTTTTTGTTTTCCGCCTAAATTCTGTCAAGGTATGAGACTCTTTCATTTCTACTGGAAACGAATGCCAAAGTTTGTGTCCAGTGTACTTGATTGTCGCTATACCATACGCATTTGTGCGTGGAATTGGTACTAACAAGTTATCATTGCCTCTCAGTCTATATGGGATTTTCTTCTCAACGATGACTTCACCCATGAATTTAGGGTTGAGATCATTTTTGGTCTTGTAAATTTCTGTAGCTAGCAACTGTAGATGTCTTTGGTGAATAGTCACTGAGTCCGTCTTAATCAACAATTCATCAAAATTTGATGACGTATCCTTGAATGCGACTCTTAGTTCTCTTTCGTGAATTTTCTTATTTTATTGTTTACCTTTTTATCATGAAAAATCCAAATTAGAGGGCAATAGCTAAATTGAGACAAAATTATGGCATTAATTACTGTCTTTAACTTTTCCTGGCCCTATTATGAAGAATTTGCCATCTAAAGGAGCAAAGGATCGCGACTAACGGAAGGCTTTCCCAGAAATATTTGTATATAGGACCTCAAAATCACTTGGAAATAGAACGTTTTTAACTTCATGAAATAGAACCGTCATAGCTTGATAACTCTGATAACTTCCTTTAGAATAAATAAGTTTAAATCTTCGTTTCAATAGGCTTGACTTTTTAACAGACTGTTTCACTAAAAAGGAACAAACTTTAGCAAATTATTGGGGGGGGCTGGAGCCCCCCTGGCCCCCTCGCTTCCGACAGGCCTGATTATTGATCAGGGGTGATTATTGAGAGAGCAAGATTCAAGTACTCATGGCCTAAAAAGTGGCTAAGAGTTGAGAATCTTATTCGTTTTGATCGCTCTGTTATGGTATATAAGATCGTAAATAAGCTATGCCCTGAAAACCTATCGATTATGTTCCAACATAGATGTTGATCATAGATGGCCTAGTACCCTCCACACTTTCTTCGATTAGAACTTGAAAAATATACTAAATCTTCCAAAATATCACACAAAAAGGTTCTATAAGCAATTATTAATTATTTAAATTTTAAATAAAAAAACTTTACGAGTTGCACGCGGCGATTTCCTATATGCCACCAATGAAAATTTTGACTTGTTTGCCCCCACTTTCAGTATTGCGTCTCGATCTCCGAAATGGTGTATTGAATTTTACTGTATGTAATGTCCAAGTCTTGCACTACTGGACCACAACTCCTTAACCCTATCTCACCTGGGAGTTTTGAAGCGGTCAAACCTTGATTCCATCCCCCCTCATTTTCTTCGCTATTAGCCATGACCTTTTAACTTGGTAATTAGATAGGATTTCATGCAAAAAATCAAAATCACATAATTAAATCCAATTAACGCTATTGTTGTCGTTGCTATGACAATATAAAGATACTAACATGATTATGGCTATGGCTATCATGATTATAAAAACTAAATGAATGACTAAATAATAAGAAGTTTTCTTGTCCAATTGAATGGAAGATGATTAAATGTATCTATACGCATACTATCGATGGTATTTGTGATTAACATCTGCAACAGATGTTATGGAACAGAACTTTGGTTTGAATTTATTTAATTTCTTTATAAATGACCTTTTTCTCTTTATAAATCAGGCAACCCTTCACAATTATGTAATGGAAACCATAGTGAATTCTGAACTGAAAAACATCTCTGATTGGCTTATTGCTAACAAATTAACCCTCAATACTAGTAAATCCAACTTTCTCATCATAACCACACGACAAAAAAAAAGTACACAAAAAATCAATCTTTGCATAAACAACGAACCTATAGCTGAAAAAGATCATGTAAAGTACCTAGGTGTATTGATAGACCAACACCTAAGTTGTAAACCACATATTCAACAAGTTAATATAAAAGTTGCAAAGAGCCTTGGAATCATTGCTAAAATGCGGCACTTTGTCCCAGGCAACATACTCCTCAATATCTTCCATGCGTTTNCACAAAAAATCTATCTTTGCATAAGCAAAGAACCTATAGCTGAAAAAGATCATGTAAAGTACCTAGGTGTATTGATAGACCAACACCTAAGTTGTAAACCACATATTCAACAAGTTAATATAAAAGTTGCAAAGAGCCTTGGAATCATTGCTAAAATGCGGCACTTTGTCCCAGGCAACATACTCCTCAATATCTTCCATGCGTTTATTTCCCCCCATATAAGCTACGGACTACTGAATTGGGGTGGAGCTTATAAAACAATCCTAGATCCTCTAAGAATAAATCTTAAAAGGGCGGTTAAATTAAGGACTTTCAAACCATGGACTGCACATAGCCAGCCTCTCTTCAAATCACTTAAACTTTTGAATCAAGACGACTGTTTTAAAACTGAATGTGCTAAATTCATGTTCGACATCTTCAAAGGACAAGCAGATGACCAATTTCTAAATCTCTTTAAAACTGTTATTTCAATACATATTTATAACACAAGACAATCAGTGACTGGCCAATTCTCTCAACTTTAAATAAGAACAAATTACAAACGTCAATTTTTTACCAACTCTGGAGTAAAGGTATGGAACGTAATACCGCAAAATATTCGTAGCTCAATATCTAAGAAACTATTTTCAAAAAAATACAAAGTGTGGCTACTAAGTAAATATTAACGTGCTGTTTCATCCTATATTCTGCATGAACATAAATTTCCTAGCGCTGACAAACATTCAACAAAAATATGCAAAACTGCTCCATTTGTAAATCCTCTTCCTCCCTAAATACCTGATCTTTCTTTCCTTACTCTTTACCCTCCCCATGTATTTTACCTTTTTCTTTTTCATTTAGATGCTTGATAAATATATATACATTGATATTATAAAAGCGGTTTTGAAGTATATATTTCATGAATATTAATTTCGTATTCCACGTAAACGGGCATATGGCTTTGAAAGCTCTCTTCAGAGTTTTTTCTATATGTCCTTCAGCTTAATTAAATGTAACTTAGATGTATTTTGTGCTACTATTTTTCGTGCTGTATCAGTTAAATTTAACATCGCTCTTCGTATTATTGTAAATTAATTGNTGTCCTTCAGCTTAATTAAATGTAACTTAGATGTATTTTGTGCTACTATTTTTCGTGCTGTATCAGTTAAATTTAACATCGCTCTTCGTATTATTGTAAATTAATTGATTGCTGAGAATATATACTTGAATTGAATTGAATTGAATTGAATTGAATTGAATTGAATTGAATTGAATTGAATTGAATTGAATTGAATTATGCTGATGATAATACACTTTCGTATTTTTCCAAAACTATGCCCGCGCTCGTCAGGGTTTTGGAGAAAGAAACCAATGTCGCTTTAACTTGGCTAGAACGAAACGATTTGACTTACCTCCCAGTCAAACATTGGTTACCATGGTTACGGTGCTATATTTAGAATCTTGAAATTGTCATCATTCGATAAAGTATAGACGTAAGGTTAAATTTATGCAATCTTGGGATGCTGCATTGATTATTTTAGCACTAGGCTTGCAGTACTGCGACTGCGGCGCCGCGCTGGCCCGCCGTCGTACAGAGTTTTTTAGTTGGGAAGAAATTTGTTGCCAGTTAGCGATTTTAGCTGTATATATGATGTAATAAAAGTTTTATCATAGGTTCAGTCACTCATTTGTAGAATGGAAATTGATAATACTGAATTTCTATACAAATAAATTCTCCACACTTAACTATCATTAATATTGGAAAGCCCCAACCCTCTCCCCCGAGGTGGTCATTTGAACTCTTGTTCTTGTCCCACTCATCATCTACTGTTCCTTTCACAGTCAAAACTCGATGTATACCATACCGTGGCCTTGACTTGAGTCCACTTTTGTAATCTTTCTGTTTGTTTGCCCCTCCCCTGTTCTTCACTCTCGATTTGCTGCACTGCTCTTAGTTTCCGGGCACTTCCTCTTTAGCTACAGTAAAAAGCCTCCACATAAGAAACTACTTTTTTCAAACCAATGTTGTTATGGTGCTTATGTAAATGATAAGATAAGGATCAAATCCTTACTGGTTGCCAGAGCACGCAGAAATAGTCCAAGTTCAGGCTAATCAGCCAATGACATCGCCGCTTTCTAGTCCCTTGATACGAAATCGGCTGTTGGAGGTGAATTTTCTAGTACCCTCACAAAAAGTGAAACGGATGCTAAATTACTGCAGTTATGTACAATTTCTTTTTATAAATCAGTTGTAGAGAAGTCAGTCCAGAGGTGTTGACATGTATAGAAACATATCTTATTTGGAGCCGGAGCTGCATTCATTTTCCAAACGAAGAATATTGACCTTCGTTGAAATATGGATAGAAATCGCTACAAATGAGATATAAAGATGAGGATTTCAGCGATTATACATATTGCCATGAGTAATAACCCAAACAAATTCGCTTCTATTAGATCTCAAAATCGCAGACAATTTTCAGTGACTTCTGGCAATGATATCATCGGGCCTAAGCTTCTCCTCGCATAAAACCATTTCCATTGCCCCGAAAAAATTTTAGATGAAATTATTAAGCTAGATGATTCACTTACCAATGATTCGGGCATCAGTTTGACTTCGTTTGTCGTTTGTATTTCTGCAAGTTTTATAAGAAACAACCAGTCCTTGCTAAATTGTAAAATATTTCATCGGTCCATCTTTTTCACTGTACACACTCTCCGCTTCAGACAACTGTAAACTTTGTATCACAAAGGAATTGCATCACAGAGCATTTCTAATATGATAGAACGATTCGATTCGCTTGAAGCAGTCTTGAATTGCAAATAAACAACAAGAAAAAAACAGTTATTTTCGGGTGCGCTAAAGATGCACGGATTTGCTCTTTTTGTTTAAATCGGATGGGCGAAAACTATTCATGAGTGCTTCAAACAAAAACAGCAAAACCGTGCATCTTTAGCGCACCCGAAAATAACTGTTTGTTCTTTTTGTTTATTTGCAATTAAAGAGCGTTTCAAGGGAATCAAATCGTTCTATCATATTATAAATGCTCTGTGATGCAATTCTTTTGCGATACAAAGTTTACAGTTGTCTGAGGCGGAGATTGTCTACAGAGAAAAATACGGACCGACGAAATAACTTACAATTTAGCAAAGACTGGTTGTTTCTTATAAAAATTTGCAGAAGTACAAACGACAAACGAAGTCAAACTGATGCCCGAATCATTGGTAAGTCAATCATCTAGCTCAAGAATTTTATCTGAACTGTTTCGGGGCAATGGAAATGGTATTATGCGAGGGGAAGCTTAGGCCCCGATGATATCATTGCCAGAAGTCACTGAAAATTGTCTGCGATTTTGAGATCTAATAGAAGCGAATTTGTTTAGGTTATTGCTCATGGCAATATGTATAATCGCTGAAATCCTCATCTTTATATCTCATTTGTAGCGACTTCTATTTATATTTCAACGAAGGTCAATATTCTTCGACAGAAAAATGAATACAGCTTCGGCTCCAAATAAGATATGTTTCTATACATGTAAACAACTCTGGACGGACATCTCTGCAACTGATTTATAAAAAAAAAATTGCGAATAACTGCAGTAATTTAGCATCCATTTCACTTTTGGTGAGGGTACTAGAAAATTCACCTCCAACAGCCGATTTCGTATCAAGGGACTAGAAAGCGGCGATGCCATTGGCTGCTTAGCGTGAAATTGGATGATTTCTGCGTGCTCTGGCATTTTTTCATTTCAATTTTACTTATTTACCCAGGGTAATACATTCAGTTATAAAAAGAATAAACTGATTTACAATGTGCCCTGCTAAAAACCTAAACTAATAACAATGTATACTTCTATGATTAAATTAAAAGCTCTAAAAAGCGTAAATAATAAAATCTCAATTCTAAGACAGGAAAATTGACCAAACTCTAGATTCGATGTGTGATACTCATGTTGGAATATCTCTACGACTTTCAAAAACGTTTTTAGCCTGTTTTTGAAAATCGCCAGCGATGGGGCGGTTTTGATTTCGGAGCTCAATTGATTCCAAACAGTCACTAAGCGATATGAAAAGCTACGTTGCCCATTTGATACTTTACATAGTGGGATCCTAAAATCTGTTTCATTATTCCGTAGGACTCGATTCCTAGAATCAGACAATTTGTGAAACATGTCCTGCATATAAAGAGGTGTTAGTCCATGAAGGGATTTATAAACAATGGTAGCTGTTTCAAAATCAACCATTTCTTTCACATTTAGCCACCCGAGTTGAGCTATCAGCGGCAGCGAAGTTTTATCGAAAGGACTGTTTGTCACAATACGAGCAGCTCGATTTTGTAGCTTTTGAAGTTTTAGTATGATGGTATCACCAGCGCAACCCCAGACCGAGCAACAGTACCTAATATGTGGTTCTACTATGCCTAAATACATTTTCTGGACAGTCTCTAAAGACAGATATTTTTTGGAGTACTTAANATCTGTTTCATTATTCCGTAGGACTCGATTCCTAGAATCAGACAATTTGTGAAACATGTCCTGCATATAAAGAGGTGTTAGTCCATGAAGGGATTTATAAACAATGGTAGCTGTTTCAAAATCAACCATTTCTTTCACATTTAGCCACCCGAGTTGAGCTATCAGCGGCAGCGAAGTTTTATCGAAAGGACTGTTTGTCACAATACGAGCAGCTCGATTTTGTAGCTTTTGAAGTTTTAGTATGATGGTATCACCAGCGCAACCCCAGACCGAGCAACAGTACCTAATATGTGGTTCTACTATGCCTAAATACATTTTCTGGACAGTCTCTAAAGATAGATATTTCTTGGAGTACTTAAAGTAAATCAACGGAGTTAAAAGGCAACTTAGCTAGGGGGACTGGGTCCATCTAAATAGAACCTATTGTATTTGATGTTTTCGATCGATGAAAACAATAGGAACATAAGTGGCGCGTGCTATTCTTTTGTGTTATGTTTAGACTAGATCGCTATATCTCCGTTCATTTACTTTGAGCATTCCTACTCCTCGTGGATTTGAGCCTTATCTTGTAAATGATAACATTCATGAAATCAGGCTGTACACAGCAAAAATATCAAAATTTCATGACAGTTTTCGACTTGGAAGCTAATAGGAAAGGAACAATTTCCTATAATTTCGAAGTAAGAAACAGAAACTTTCTTTTCCTCTTAGCTTCCTGTAAGAGATTGTAGCTTCTGCTAAATTTCCTCTCCCAACAGCAGATGGAAATTTAAAGATTTTTGCAGAGGTAGGTTCTTAAATTTGGATTCTGCAACAATTTTTCTTTTTTTGCAGTCTTTATAATGTATCAGTTTAAAATCAATACACCGTGGTAGCAATGTGGTGGAATCAGACTTGTTTAGGCATCTTGGATGATCGAGGAGTATATTAATGTTTCATTTTACCACGATAATCAAATTGATGTTCTGTATTGCCACAGGTGAAAACGATGACAATGCATTTGTTTTTCATAATAAGAACCTAATACAAACACCAGGGGGAAAAGGTTCTTTCATAGAGGAGTAAATATTGAAGATTTCATGCTGTAGGTTCTTATTATAGGAATGTTCCTATATACGAGTTTTTACTGTATATCATTATTCTTTATATTTCCCGCATTGCTTCTTTTGAATTATCTTAACCCTATTAGTACTGGGGGGGGGGGGCGTTTTTCTCCCCCTACCACACTTTGCTACACTGCGCTAAAACCACATAAGATATGACAACAAGGCTTGGTGACTTTTAGTAAAATTAAGTTGGCAATTAAAATTTCTACATATCATTGTTCTTACTTTGATCACGTGACCACAGTAACACCATATATATATATATATTTTTTTTTTTACATTCATAAAAGTTTACAATATACATATTTACTACACTACATACAAATTACTTTGCAATACTACTGAAACGATACCGAGGGGAGCAAAAACTATGTCAACCCCCAAGCCATTAACATTGATGCAAACTACAATACATAAATACATAAAAACTAGAAAAGAAAAAACTAATAATGCCTACAAAATACATCTTCGGACAATGTCAAAGTACTTGGTGGTTAAGTGGTGTATACAACTAGGTTTTTAAATTAACTCAATCAAACCGACCAGTTTTGTGGATGAACTGCAAAGTCAAATCGAGTATATTTCTATTGAGGTCATTAGGAAGGTCTTCATCACCATATAATAAAAGCTGCATAAGAACCTCGTTTGAAAGATTGTTATATCCAAATGGTCGTACTAAATCGAAAACTCCAGCGAGAAGATCTCGTCGTTGAGCATCAAAAGAAGGGCAGAGCAACAAAAAGTGTTCCGTATCCTCAATGCCATCATTCGTAGGGCACATTGGGTTTACAGTATCCCTAAAATTGTGTTTAAACTTGTGAAAGTTTAACTTGCTGAGACCAACTCTAAGTTGAGTAAGACAGGATAACCCTTTTGGATCGTGAATTCCAAAGACAGATTTCGCAGGGGGGCGGATTTTTGATAAAAGCTTTTTCTTAAAAACAGCAACCGATGGTGCAAGTCTCACTTCGGGTTCGAGTTTATTCCATTCTGATAAGCAGTGAGGGTAGAAGCTAGACTGAAATTTTTCTGTTCTTGCCTTTATTCGCCCAATCA
>REGM01000016.1:709529-722007 GCA_004194415.1 Aurelia aurita | reverse complement strand
TGTGCTTTATTTTTCGTCCCCCCTCTCTTTGAGTAGGTAAATTTTGGTCCCCCCTCCCAGATGTCTTCCACCCCCTCCCCGGCAAGTATTAATGACCCTTGCTGAAAGAACGCTCTACAGACGCGGCTGTCACAGTCAAGGTACAAAATATTCTGAGAGCAGTGCAAACAATTCAAGGTTAAACTTCGTTATTTTAGTCAGAGTATTTTATTCTCACTTTCAAACGAGGGCATGGTCACGGCTCTTTTAAGGCAGATAAATTTTCATAAGAATGCGCTGTAAAGAGATTTTATAGCAATGATACATTTTATGGTATGAGATCTTTACGGGACCCTTTCGGGCCCGGCGGGCACCTGATCTTTTATGCTAGCTTTTTTGAAGATTTGCCGTCAATGCTTGACACGGAACATATGAAACTGGTATCCCTACCAAAAGTCATAGACCTGGAAACAACGGAAAGGTAGTCCAAGCAAGCATAGGTTCCAAATCTTAAAACAACTTTAAAAAGTTCGGCGTAAAATTATATGACCTATTTCTTTGAGTTGAGTGGCTGGAAAAAAACTTTAGCTACGTTGCTATAATTCTACCGTTGGACTTTTCTGAAATCTTGGCTATTTTTCGACATTACAGCGTAATTTTCAAACTTACAGCGTATATTTCAACTCTTTTGAGGATGTAGCGTCATAGAAATGTCTAAATAGTAAACCAGAAGAGCGAACGACTTGTTCTTGATACCATATTATAGACATTTATAAAGTATAGTTTTCTTGAAAATTATTCTGTGTTTTCTCAAAAATATTTGAATTACGATTTTTGTAATATATTTTCAAAATTTTTCTTAAATTCTTGAAAAAGAAGAAAAACCCTCTAATTCTGAAAATATTGAAGATTTCTGAAAAGACCAACGGTAGAGTAGCTAAAGTTATCTATTTTTTTTTCAAATATAAATTAAGAAAACAACAAGTTATTACAAGATACTGTGGCATTTGTAGCGAGGAAGGACACACAGTCACCGGGTTCTCACCACAAATGCCACTTACAATGTTGTAAGAAATATCAACGATAAATTTAAATAACAAAATATACACAACGCAAGGTAAAGACTAAAACAAACAGAAAACAAAATTGAAATACCCCAAAATCCATGCAAACAGCCCACCATCCACCAAACCACAACCACGAGCGCACCGGCAGGGAGAAACTGCAGAGCGAAGACCGAACCCGGACGAAACCCAGAAACCGAGCCTAGGGAAGCCCCTCCCCCTCTGAGATTCTAGCAACTCCTTCGTCCAGCCCATCACCCGCGATAAAATAAAATGCCAGACCCCCAAAGGGGAAAGCCGCCGAGCAAAGTTACTTGCAAGGCATTCAATTAAAAGAAATAGTTCATAGAATTTTACACCGACCTTTTTAAAGATTTGCAACCTTTGCTGTTCCAGCACGGGTAAAAATAGTACGAGTACCCGCAATAATGGCTCAGCTCGGATAAAACTTGTGTTGTAAACGCTTTGCTGAAATCTTAGTACCCGTACCGAATTTATCCATGTTGTGCCAACAATTACAACTTACAGTAAATATTGATTTACATAGTTGTCATTTTATGATTTAACCTGTGAAAAATCGACTAGGGGAAGAATTTTTTATGCTCTACTCACATGAATAAGAATATTGTACGCTCTTCGCTGTAACTCTACACGATGTCCTAAAAAGGTTGTGTGTGCCCCGTTTGTGCAGCTGCTGCAGAGGAGCTGTAACTTTCATTGTCCGTGCTTTACACAGTTGCATAGAAGAGGCTTCAACTTAGAGTTTGAGACCTTGGTTGAATCATTTTGACAAGTGGTTGCTGATTTATGGTTCAGGAGAGACAATATAAATGGTTGCTTCAAAAACAGCACTTACTTTACTCTCCAGTAATGTCAAAATCAAGTAAATTTTGAAAGAAAGGGTTCTAGCGTTGTATTTAAATTGTTTCGACATTTATGAAACAGTTACTAGGGTGTTTATTACGATGAGTCCGTTATTTAAGGCTATATTTATATTCTGTACCGCAAATCAATTGTAAAACAATTAATAGTGGTGTTTATCTAACATGCATGCCATTACCAATCTGAAGAAATTATCACATTCAGAAGTTATTTTAAGCGGACAAAACCTTTCATCGTATCGTAATATCTTTCTATTCATTTCTAGGCAAGAAACCATCAGTGACATTGACAGGTAAGCAATAAATGTTTTGTCCTTAAATATCAATTCATGTCATCCCTCTGATTTCAAGCTATCTGTGTTTTAACGAAGCTGCCCCTGATTGTACAAAGTATCTTTCTGAAGTCGCCTCTTTGTTTTAAAACTAATTGTCTATTTAATTTCCCCTGTTCTAAAAGGGGGGTCTTTATAGGGCACGTCATTACCGAAAAACTGCCAAAATTTGCTCTCTTACTTCAATTAAAATGCATCTACAAAAACACAAATCCAACAAAGAATGATCATTTTTAAAGAGCTTATCCATGGAAATTAGTTTCCTTGGGTATATACGATTGCTTGTTTCGTAATAATTCCAAAATTGATAATACAAAATGCATTTCATTCAAGCAATAAAGATTGCGAGAAGCAATATATTTTGCACACCCAAGGGAACTATTTCGCTGATGAGTATCATTTGGTGGACAGATGTAATGTGAACTTTTTGTAGAATGAAGAAAAATGTCTCTTCAAGACTAAATTCGTGAATCTGATTGTCAAGTTAAGTTTTGGATTTCTATCCAAATATGTTCCTAAGCACGAGGCTTCTTGCTCGTATTACGCTATGATTCAGGAGACTCCCAAAAATAGCTCATTTGCAGTTTAGGCCAAAATCCAAAAGCTCTGGTTTGGAGGTGGAGGGAAATTCGGACTTTCAAGGTTAATATGTCAACTCTCAATGCACCAATATCAACAACCAAGGTATTTATCGTCAAGTTAACTATGTAGCATTACTTAAAAAATTATTAGGGATTTATTCGACCTAACTTCTTGTCGCTAGCCCAGATCAAATCTGTAGCGTTTTTTTGGGACACGCGGTATTTTATATTGTCACGAGGCTGGATTACTAGCAAATTTGATCAAGGATTTTAGGCCTGTTTTGAAGGATTTTGAGATTTAGCAGTTTTATAAAATCGTTTGTAATATGACAACGATATGACCGATTTTGACAAACCAGATTATCTTACCTCAGTTGATATTATCAGTTTTAAAAGTCTTTTAGATGGTTTGAGAGCTACAGACTTTCAAGTTAGGTGAGCCTTTCAGCTAAACAGTGATACAAAGCATGTGTCAACAACTTGCGATTTTGTAAGCTAGTTTTTATCTAGCTCGTGCACAGGTAATGAATATCATTGTGTTTCACAGAAGACTTTAAATACCTTGTTTTGTATTGTTGTATTTCCTTTCCAAATTGTATTCCAATCCAATAGACCAGGGCATTCCATTCCCAAAACAAAAGAATTCAAACCCAACCCAGTTTCTGTTGTTTTTGGAATGGGATGGCCTAGCCTAGGCAGTACTGTTTGGATTAGAAAGCAATTTGGAAAGGAAATACAACAATACAAAAACAAGGTATTTCAAGTCTTCGGGTACCGTTAAGAGAAACATGAGGTATTGTCAGAAAACATGATCTAGCAATAAAGAATTATCCATCAGACTCAACAAATTGAAGAAACCGTAATAAAAAATGAAAGCTTGGCTATTAATATTTATTTAATTTGAATCGGCCATTTCATTATAGCAGAAGCACCATAAAAAGACCAACTTTTTACAGGTAACAACCGGGTGTGTAAAGACAACTTGCATTTTTTGGAAAATCACCGAAATTTGATTATGTAACCGAACTTTAAATTTTATTTCTGTTTATCTGTATCAAGGACTAAGCAAATTTAATAGGTGATCATTATTTTATTCTTCCTTGTGAGAGACAATGACGTTGCGGCATAACAAACTTATTTTGGGCAACAGTATTGTTTAAAAAATTGTATTTTTTGTCAGAAATCTACAATTTGCGATTTCATGTGAAAGTTCGAGTAGTAAACATGAAGATTGTTATGGAACCTTTAAGAAACTCATATGAAACTCTTGAGTACTGAGAATCTGATAATTTTAAGAAACTTTCAGTACTGGCTCAAATTCTTAGTTTCTTCTCAAAAAGATACGTGTATTTTTATCGCAGGCTTATATCTGCTTAGATTTTCTTTAAGGCATGGGATCTTAAACAATACAGTATTATTCGTAGATTGAGCGAATAGGAAATTCATTTCAATAAAGTTTGGAGCGAAAAAAATAAATCAGGTCAATAGTCTCATAGTCTGATTAGCCACTATATGGCACGCCTTTATTCCCTTATTTCTTCCTGTTTTAGCGAGCATAGCAAAAGGAAAGCCAACGAATCAGACATCAACTTATGGTAGTGGGTCATCAGCAAGGGCAGTCGATGGAAGGCGTGATTCTAACTTAAAAAAATCACTTTCCTGCACCTATACTAAAAGAGACCTCAAGCCGTGGTGGAGAGTAGACCTTCTTGCTATTAATGAAATAGTGAAAGTGAAAATTACGAACCGAGGAGATTGCTGTGCTAATAGATTGCGATCTTTTGAAATCAAAATTGGCAATGTTGATAACGATCCCAATCGTAACGAACTGTAAGTTACATTCGTTAGCTCATATTCAAACTAGAAGTGGAACAAATTTTCTGCACGGACAAGTCATCTTAGGCGGACAAGTGGTTTGGTGTGAGAACTGGACGGACAAAATGTTCGACTGACAAGTCGTCTGATTTTTTCATCTATTTATATATCAAGACGGTTTCTCGATGACAATTTTTTTACCGTACATGGACCATCCGACTTAAGGTTACTGTACCCCTTCAGGACGATAACAAATTTTATCCGATCAATCTTTGGGTTTTTAGATACTGTAAAAACCCGCACATAAGAACCTTCCTTTATTAGGAACCTGCAGCCTGAAATTTGGGATTTCTAGCACTATACCTATATAAGAACCTCTTTACCCTGATTTTCTGTTCAGGTTCTTATTGAAGGATTTTGGTTTACACACAAAAAAGAAAAAAAACAAAGTCGGTTTTGAACTTTAACGATAGGAGTGTAGGGAAAGTCTCTTTCAATTGGCTCACAGGTACAGTATAGATAACTGGGTCTTAATTTTCCATATACTGTTGTTATATTGTACATTAGCTATGAAGACATAGCGCAGCATTTGCAGTTGATATCGAGTTTTTTTATATTTAAGGTTAAGAACCTACACCTCGTGATAAGAACCTACACCCTGATTTTGCAATACCCCCACATAAATAAGAACCCAAACAGGCTCATTTTAAAAACATAGGTTCTTATGTGCGAGGTTTTATTGTATTTGGATAGCCCACACATCTACCTACAATTTCCGACTATTTCAAGGAATTTTCCTTTATTTTTCAGTCCATTATAAGCAATTTAAAGTTAGGTCTTCCCAGTTAGGATAATGCTGTTTTTATTAGGAGGAAGATTTGATGACTTGAGGTGCAAGATTTCAAGTGCACTTGATTTCCTGTTGAATTAATTTTGCGGTTTTGATACCCATTACGCTATTATGAAATCTGCACTAAATATATAAAGGATTAACTTGAGCAACATTTTAGCCAGCCTCTTGAACTGTACTTAATCTGTGGTCAATCATCGACAACAGGGGAGTTCTACCACAGGGGTCCAGGCGTATCCCCTAGAGAGTTCCCTAGTTTTCGTTTCTTTGCTTCCCTGTGACCTGGATTATGAAAACAACACTTGTGTAATTCGAGATCGGGTTACGTCATCGTTTAACAACAACAGCTCGACCACAACGATGACTTAACCCGATCTCGAATTACACAGGTGTTCTTTTCATAATTCGGATCACAGGGAAGCAAATAAACGAAAACTAGGGAACTCTCTAGGTGATACGCCTGGATACCCTGTGGTTCTACTCTAAGAGACTATTTCAGCGCTTCGCTGGAAATCAGATTTTCAGCGACCAATGAGTATTCATACAGTTCCCTGTACCCAATGGCTTGACGTAATTGGCTGAGAATAGGCAGACAGACAGAAAAAGCATAGGGTAACCTAAGCTTGTCTCAGTTTTGAGAACAATTGAGTGGTCTAAATTTAACATTTGAATGAAGTTGAAAACGAGGTCCGGGGGTGAAGGGCAAAATTGTTTGATTAATTATTCAGAAGTTAGGACACGCAAATAAAATCTGAGAAAAAGCACACATTTAAATGAGGTTTATGTGAAGTTTACTTGGGGGTACAGAGATGTTATAGAAGGGGACAAGGTCCGATTTTTGCCATTTCCGGTGTATAGCGCACAATTCTCGAATATTGTATTCTATTTGGCTCATAAATACTCTCCATTGAATGACTAATCGAATGATGTACAGGGTGTCCCAAAAAAGTTGTGTCTCATTTGTGCGGCTAGTATGGAGGAGCTGTAACTCCTATTGTCCCATTGTTGATACAGTTGCATTGGATATACTTCAACTTAATAGAGTCTGAGACCTTGTTCTAGCCAATCGGACTAGTGGATGCTGATTTATGGCACAAGAAGTCAACAAAGTGAAAGCTTCAAAAGCATCACTTTCTTCGTTCTCCAAAAATGCCAAAATCAAGTAAATACTGCAAGAAAGGGTTTCAGAGCCGTAGTGGAATTTTTTCTGCAGTTGATAAAGGGTTAATTGTATTGTTTACTGATAACACAACACCATTAACCCATTGCAAAATGCATACAAAATTCAAAGAAAACGCTAGAACCTTTTCTTGCAATATTTACTTGATTTTGACATTTTTAAAGAGCAAAGAAAGTGCTGTTTTTGAATTTTTCACTTTTTTGACGTTCTTGCGCCATTATTCAGCAACCACTTGTGCGATTGGCTGAAATAAGGTTTCAAAATCTAAGTCGAAGCCTATCCTATGCAACCGTACCAAAAATTGGACAATAGAAGTTACAGCTCCCCCACAGCAGCCGCACACTTGGAGCTTAACTTGTTTAGGACACCCTGTATCGTTTAGCCGTGTTATATTGAATATTGTTAATTATTTATTCAGCTCCTCCACAGACAGCCTATTTGTCCAGACGTTTTGTTCGCCTTGTTGTGTGAATAATAATATAATAATGCTAATTATTTATTTAGAATGGGCTAATATCGTGATTTCTTTCCATAAAAATATCACTGCAATTTTACTCTGTTGTGCACTTTAGCTATTGAAAGAGATTCTTTCTTAGGTTGCTTTATGTTCATAAATTGTTGTGCATCAGATTTTGAGTGTACCACAACATCCGATGTGCAGGACTCCTGTAAAATAACTACTTTTTCTTGGAAATTCTACTGATAAAAAATCTTTAAAGTGTTTTAAAGCTGTCAAGAATTATTATAGCTTTGAAAATGCTAGCGAAAAATACAGGCCATATTCACGTTAATATCAAATTGTGCTGCAGTTCAATAACAATCTCCTGCGCACAAGAACAGCAACAAAACTGAATTTCACCACGTTGGTTCTTTTCGGACATATTCGTTTATTTTCTGAGGTAGCAAACAGAATATTCCTTTCCTAGCAATTTTCTGCAGGAAATTTTCAATTTCTGCCAAATCTCCTACACTAGCACTGTTGGGAAATGTCCATATTTTTGGCAATGGCGACTTCAGACCTGGTTTGAAGGTCAGATGGCTTCTGAGAAAAAGTATTCTTGCAATTTCAATGACGGTCATGTCCAATTTGCAGAGGCAGAATACAGTAAATTCCCGCATATCAGAACCTACTTTGTTGAGAGCCAGGCTGAATTAGGTACTTATTTCAAAGATACTTAGATTAATTTCAGGGTATAAGGGTTCTTATTAAAGGTTCTTATTCGAAGGGTTCCTTGTGTAAACCTTTAACAGTCCCCACCGAGAGACTTTCAACCCTGTTATTTGTTTTGGCAATGTTATTAAGGACCTAATAACTAATTCTAAATTCATAAATAGCAAGGGAGAAGGCTCACATTTTAGCAGCCAGCTGGAATAAAAATGAACTTAACATGGACGATCAAACTTTATTACCTTTGTTATAAGAAAATGTTGTTTTCCATCAAACTGAAACAGTTCTTAATTACGAGATGCATGATTTAGGAAAAACAGCCTGTAAGGTTTTTATTTGTGTATGTTCTTATATGCTGGGATTTACTGTAATAAAACAATTTACTCAGTGGCAATCAAATGCTTTTGTTGTTATAGCCAACAGATGTCTAATGTCAGTCACGTAAGAAGATCCTTGAAGTTTCCCATGCGTTGTAGATCTTCGTGCTAGATGTTCTATTCTGAGGGGTGATTGAAATTATCCGATCGTTCATCAAAGCAGAGGGAAAGCAAGAATGTGAATTGTTCCTAATATTCACATCAGCCAATCAGAACATCTTTTGGGACGTTTTTTTATAAATGGAGGCGCTTCAAAGGGTAAAGGAATCCCACTTCATATGAATATTAAAATATATCTCACATTAGATATCAAGTGAGATTTGCGATAACGCAAAATTACTCATCAAAACCCTTTGATTGTAATAATTTGCCAATAATTTCGCGTGAAATCTAATATGATAGAGTTTAGTAGCTTGATTATCGGTACTTTTATGCTATTTTCTCCTAGTTGCTACTACCAGTCAGCTGCGTTAAGCAAGGGACAGACCAAAGAAATAAAATGTTATACTCCAAAGTTTGGGAGATATGTCTTCGTTGCTCTAAGAACCACAGAATATCTTACACTGTGTGAAGTTGAAGTATATGCTGTTGGAGGTTAGTATTCAATGTAGTACTTCTCCCTTGATGTCAAGACAGTAATTTTGGCAAGCATAGTATTGGAAAAAATAGTACGTAAATTTTGAAATTTAAGTTACTGAAATCGACCTCTCCGTTCTGAAATTATGAGTGGTTTTCTAGAGAAAGCCAATCCGAGAAGTATTCAAAAATGGCATAAAATCACAGCCAAATTTTCCAATTATATCTGCCTTACAGCAATGACTTCAACAAGTTTTAGCATGTGTTATTGTCTTGGGAGGATAAAATTGCCGGGAATAATTTGTTTGTGTTCCTAGGGATCACACTTTTATCCTGCCATGCTAAAGCACGTACAATTCATCGCTGTAAGGCAGAAAAAGTAGGGAAATTTGATTTATGATTTGAATATATTCTTGCACTTGATCATAGTCATACTTCATAAAGGATTCTCAAAGAACTTGGTTGGGAAAATCTTTACCAAAGAAGATGGTATCGACAGCTGTGTCATTTTTTCAACCTGCGTAAAAGTATATCCCCGGCTTACTTGTTCAATGAAATCCCTTCTGAGCGAGAAGTGCCATATCTTTTAAGGTCAAGTTGCTCTTACGCGCAGCCTGTAAGCAGAACAGTTCGTTTTTCCAATGCATACTTCCAAAGTACTCCCTTTGAATAGAACCTGCTAGATGAAGATACCAGAATTTCTGTTTCGATTGGGGAGTTCAAACGGAAATTGCTTGTTCAAATACGTCCTCGGTGTAGATCTGTTTACAATGTGCATAATGTTACAGGTATAAGAAATTTAACAAGAGTTAGAGTTGGATTTAGTCCCTAAATGAGCATCGATTTAGGCATAACTTTGATTGTTTAAGTCCCGTGTGTATGTGCGGTGTTGGAAATGAGGATAATGAACATTACCTCCTGCACTGCCCTCTTTTTGAAAATGCTCGTAGAGATCTCTTTGGTCAGCTTGGGGACATCCCGCTATTGGACGTTTCAGTTTTGGATAATGAGGCACTTTGTAACCTTTTGTTGTTTGGCGATGAGAAATTAAACATTGTCTCAAACAGAATGATTTTGGAAGCTACAATTTCGTTCATCGAGAAAACTAAGCGGCTCCATTAAAATTCTCAGCATGCTAATATACACCATGTGTAGCATCCTTTTTTCGCCTTTTGTCTGTCACGTTTATCTGTGTCGTATTTTTGCTGTGTTGTTATTTTTTTGTTTGTTCTGTTTTCGTTTTCATTTGTTTTTGTTTATGAAATTAACAGTTCAATTGTAAGTGTCATCCATGGTGGGGACCAGATGACTTTGTGTCTTTCCCCGCCATAAATGGCACATGTAAATAGTATTTCTTTTTATTTAGAATTAGGTTTTGTTGTTATAGAAAAAAAAAATAGTCATACTTAATATGGCGTTGGAAAGCGTTCCCAGACGCGTACTTTACTTTTGTTGAACAAATTCTAAAACAGAAATCTGCAATTGATATCTTAACCGTCTGACATTTACCAGAAATATTTCTAGTTTCGAATTTTCGAAGAAAAGAACTACCTTACAATCTAAGGTGTTCTAATAAAGTACAACTACCGAAGGCAAAAACAACCTGCCTTGGAATCGATACGGTCAGATTTATGGGGAAAAAAGTATGGTAGACACTACCACCAGAACTGAAAAATTCAGACTCCCTTCAGATATTCAAAAGACTTATTAAAGCCCATAAATGCCAAGCCTGCAACTGCAGATTATGCAAAACTTTTTATCCTGGTTTATGTTTTTTATTGTAAATTATATTTTTCGTTCTTCATTGTATATATTTTNTTCTTACAGCATTGTATATATTTTTGTAAATAGTTGGCCTTAATTAGCCATTATAGCTATAATTACTTAGCCAACTTTAAATGAAAGAATTAATAATAATAATAATAATAATTGAGAAAGTGTAGGAGCACGGAAACACCGTTTGCAGGAAATTTCTGGTAGTTGTTAGCCCTCCATAAATTTCTCGATATCAAAAAATTTAATTCATTACTCGTGAAACTATTTTGTCAATGATGAATACCAGCCAAGTCTACTTTTTCGTGCATCTTGTCTTTGTAAAGCGCATTTCCACTGAAAAAGTTTTGAGCGGAGAACGAAAAAAATTAATTGATACTGGACTAGGCTAAGGATTTCTCTAGCGGAAAAACCCGTTCTCTGAAAGTTGAATTATTTTTTTATAATACAAGAAGAGTTGATCCTGATGGTCCCCTATGGCAGATCATTTGGTGCATTTCGAAACACCAAATTCATTGGCAGAATGAAAGGAAAAACCTTCAAGATTCCAAAGTGTCGAAGCTTAAATCGCGGAGCGTTGTTTGATATTGTTTATAGATATTTTAACAGTTATCTTGTTCCTTCTCCATTCACATTAAAAACATATGCAATGAAACAATCAAAACATATATCTTACCGACTAATTAAAGTAGATCAACGGAATTAAAAGTAGTTTAGCTAGTTGGGATATTTAAATATACCCTATTATATTTGATGTTCTCTATTGATGAAAGCAGTAGGAACATAAAAAGCGTGTTTCCTTCGTTCATTCTATGTTTAGCCTAGATCGCTATTTGTCGGTTCATTTACTTTAAATTTATGCAATTTAGAGAGAGAGAAAACTAACATAGCAGAAGGGATTCTCTGAGATCTCTCTTGATAATAAACATGAAACAATTTGTGATTCTTTTTTTTCAGAAGTACACTATGGTTTAGAGGCACGGTAAATTTCCCGCAAGGAAGTTTCCTAACAAAAATATGCACTTCTCTGAAGTCAAACATGTTGTTGGCCTCTGGAAATTTCGCTCTTTCAGACTTTTCTGCTAACAGTTAACAGGTTAATGACTATTCAACAGACGACATGTCACATTTGGGGAGCTTTGGGTGGTTTGCCGTGGTCCCGGTGGTGGGGCGTTTTTGGTTTTCATCGTTATTTCTAGAATTGCAGCTTCTATATCATACCAAAGGGTGTTACAACTCGGAAATTAGCAGAAATATAGAAAATTCTGTGATTCTGGGAGTGGTGATAGTTCTGGGAGTGCTCTCCTGGGATTGTGGTGGGCTGCCTGGGGTTCCCTTTGGTCGATTCATTTGGGGAGCGGTGTTGCTCTGCGTGGTTGGTTTTGGGGTTTGTCGGGGGTTCGACGCCTATGCTTATTTCGTATACTAATATTTAATAGCCGCGCGGATTGTAGCCTGACGTCGAAGGTTTTTGTTTACCTGTTGCGCTTCAACATATAATTTCTTTCTTTTTCCAAAAGAGTCATTCTTTCTACCTTGCACAAGTCATGAAATGGCATTATCAAACTCGTGTTTTTGTAACAAAAATATTCCCATTGCAAATACTGCTCTCTCATAAATTAGATACTAGAAGGTATTTCTTTTCTAGTAGTCTAGTTTAACAATGACAAAACTGTCGACGTGGTTTCGTGCATTGCTATCATGCGAAAATTGTGTTAAAGTTCGTATTTATTGTAATGTTTTCTTTACTTGTGAATGTTTTTGTTTTGTATGTATCTTGTTGACCCCCTTAGGACTTATCATTGGTGGTTGCATTGAAACTTATTACCCCTTAGGACCAGCGAGAGGATTTCTTTGTGATGATGCCGGTTGAAGTCAATCAATGGCGAGCAACAATAGGGT
>REGM01000016.1:662070-709174 GCA_004194415.1 Aurelia aurita | reverse complement strand
AAACTTTTGTTATACCACATAGACACTAAGTCCTTATTTTTTTTTTTCTTTCGTTTGTTTGTTAGTCTGTTTCACATTGGATGTAAGGCATATATAGTGTGAATGACAATTCATCCACACATAACTTAAATATTCAAATCAATAATATTGTGAATTAGAAACCCTAACCTGGTAGCACAGGCGTCTTGAGCGGTGGGTACTCTGGAGGGGGAGCAGTGGCGGCGGCAGTGGTTGTCGTTGTTGTTCTCTCGGCCGAGGGTTTCTGCATCTCAGCATTATCGTCTGTGCTGGCCCGACCTCCATTGTGAAACAGGCTCTAGTATTTATCAGTATTTAATCGTTTATGTGTAGTTTTTGTAGTTGTATATTTAATTGTAATTTAATGGCATGTTCTTTATGTAATTGCCACAGGGTAGTCTTTGTTTTTTGCTCCCGGTGGTATCGTTTTGGTAGTGTTGTAAAGTAGTTCAAATGTAGTGTTTTAAGTACCTTGTTCTTGTAAAATTTTTAAATTGAATATAAAAAAAAAAAAAAAAAAACATGTCACATGACTTTATCAATTCGCGCTCGAAAATCAGAGTTGGGGTAGATAAAGCCATTACAAAGTATAGCGTCACATTGGGATTTTAAGATTGTCTCGTTTATTCATCGCAATAAATAAATTCAAAAATCTTGGAAGCTGTTTAAATCATTCCAAAACGTTAGCAGATAGATAGGCGAATGTATAAAAGGAAGGTTGACTTTGAAGAAGCGACGAGCAACTTACAGCCGATGGAGTTTGTTGTGTTGATTACAAAATTATCGTCGCAAAGGCAAGTTTCTCACAGCTTTCTTGGCCTAAATATTTGTTTTGCTTTTAAAAACAGCATGTTCACGTAATTATTTCACATGTTTAGGTCTGACGGACAATTGCTACCTATCCTTTCCCTACTCACTATCACAAGGTAGAATAGAGGAGCAATTTTATGCACCTTTTTTACAAATAGAAACGTATATAAATTGTTTGAGGATTTACCCCAAAACAAGATGGCGTCGTGTTCTGAACGCTGCTGTGGCGGCATGCCGTCTTTATGAATACCTGTAACTCCAGTGGAGCTACGAGAGAGAGAGCCTCCAAACTCGCTCAAAGTCAAAGAACAACGTAAATAAAACAGCCTTATACTCTTGAAGAACGGTTTACTAAAATAAATAAATAAACGACACAATTTATTCCCCAAAACACGTACTATATTAAACACAAAATATAAAATCTAAAATATCAACATAACGTACAGCAAAGAGTTAGTATTAATCAAAAAATCTACTTACAAAATTTTTTGTCCTCGTACCTACAAAAACTTGAGCATGACTTGAAACTGCAAACTAGGCCTAAACTAGATGTGATGAAATCTTCAGATGACGTGGCAATAGCTTCAGCAAATAACATTATACTTTTTTTATATTGATATAAAAATTTACAATTCATGCTACATCCTACTATACTTTCTAATTACTATACAACTATACAACACTTCAGGTACGATATCATGGGGAGCAAAAAGGCATGACTGTCCTATGGCCATAACATAAAACAAAAAACAATACGAGAGCAACATGCAAAGAGACGACGAAAGAACAAAGAATATACAAACAAGATACAAACTATAAGATAAGCTACAAGTTAAGGTAGCTGCCAACCAAATAATTGCAAATTTTTCTATAGTCAAAATTCAGACCCAAATATTATGGTTCGCAAAATTGATTATTTAGTTGCAAGCTACCTCAAACTATTTAATTACAAATAAAAAAGAAACACTAAAAACATAGAGGGTTGGGGTATTTGGTGTATTCGTGGGGAAATGGAGAAATTAGCTAAGGCGTTGTGTTTCCACATAAACTTAATTGTTAAGTTCAATATTAATGTATTTGCCTCCAAAGGCAAGTTTTCATCTTTGCTTAATAGAAGTTCCAAAGTGTTGTTGCCTGGTGCTTCGGAATATCCATACGTTTGAAGCATATCGTTAGGACCAGGGAGAAGATTTCGTCTATGCTCTCTGGATGAATTGCAAAGCAGCAAAAAGTGTTCCGTATCTTCTATGCCATCATTAATTAGACACATTGGGTTGATTGTATCTTTGAAGTGTTTAAATCTGTGAAAATTGAGATTGCTCAGCCAAACCCTCAATTGAGTTAAATACGCGATCCCTCCTTTTGGATTGTGAATACGTACACTGAGTTAGCAGGGATTTTAGATTAATTAGATGTCCGTGATTATTAAACAATAACGCCAGGATTAAAATACAACCCGATACGTTTCCTTCATCAGTACCACTAGTGAAGAAGGGTTATGCCCGATACGTTTAGTGTATTTTAATTATGGAATTTTAGGTCAATTGTAACGGAAATTTATTTTCATGGGCTTAGATTAGGCTGGGCACGCTGCCCGAAACCAAGGAGCTATAGTCTATAGCTCCATGCCCCATACACTTCTCCCCAGAGTGCCATCCGCCTCAAACTGGGAACCCATTTACACTGTACTGGTACAACATTGGATCCGTAACAAACGTGTAATGGATCAGCCTACCGTTTACACTGTTCTTGTTAATCTGTAACACTTTTATTCCTTCTATCAATGAAACAATTTTGTTCTGTAGCAGTTTAAACGCTCTTGACCTGAAACAATTTTGTAACTGGTCAAACTGTTCCGCTACACTGTAAACGTTATCTGAACCTTGCAACGCAAGCAAACGCATACGCAGATAGTTTGTGCCCACGAATTTCTATAAATTAGATATGAAAACACAAAATTGACAACGCAAAAATCAAGTGCACGTGCTCACCAACATAGAATAACAAATAAAAGCCAAATTCAATCAAATGAGAAAGCGAATCTCTAAGCAGCAAAGCTCTTTTTGCAAGTAACAATACCTTTTGCCTCATTAAGGAACCATTGCCAACGATGATTCTTCGCGCGCCGAAAGAAAAGCAAAAAAACCTATTAATACAGAAGGCATGACGTCACAGTTGCGTTGAAAACACGACGCCATCTTGTTTTGGGGTAAATGTTCAGAAAATTTCTATAGGTTTCTATAGGAAATTTGCAAAAAGTTGCATAAAATTGCTCTTATATTCTCCCTTGCGATAGTGAATAAGGAAAGGATAGGTAGCAATTGTCAGTCAGACCAAAATTAATGAAATAATTGCACGAATAAGCTGTTCTTGAAAGCAAACCATAAATTTAGTCCAAGAAAGCTGTGAGAAACTTGCCTTTGCGATGATAATGTTGTAAACAGCGCCACAATCTCCTTCAGTTTTGATTTGCTCGTCGCTTCTTTGAAGTCAGCCTTCTTTTTCGACGTTCGCTTATCTATCCCCTAAAGTTTTGGAATTATTTCAACAGCTTCCAAGCTTTTTAAATTCATTTATTGCGATAAATAAATGAGACACTCGCAAAATGCCAGTGCGATGCTATACTTTGTAATGGCTTAATTTACCCCAACTCGCATTTTCGAGCGCGAATTGGTCAAGTCACGTGACATGTCGTCTATATGAATGCCAGAAACGAATTTCATATCATATGAAAGTCAACTTTGGAGCAGCAAAGCATCATTGTTAGCAATAGGTCTTTAAAGCAATTCTGGTTTTCTTTTTAGGGAACATGGCTCGTGGTATGCCAACAAAGCAATCGTCGACACTGGATCCTCATAGCAACGCATCAAAAGCGGTCGATGGCAAACGTACTACCAACTTTTTCTCTCGTTCGTGTACACACACTAATTATGAAAGCAAACCATGGTGGAGAGTTGACTTACAGTGGTCAAGAGATGTTAAACGAGTTTCACTAACTAACAGAGGTGATTGCTGTTCAAACAGATTAACTCATTTTGAAATCAGTGTGGGCAATGTTGATAACAATCCAGGAGCTAACCGATTGTGAGTATACACTATTAAGCATAATTTATAATGTTCTTCAGTGAGTTGCCAGTTGTAAAACGAGTTTTAATAACTAGCAAAGGTGATTGCTGTTCAAACAGATTAACTCATTTTGAAATCAGTGTTGGCAATATTGATAACAATCCAGGAGCTAACCGATTGCGAGTATACACTATTAAGCATAATTTATAATGCTCTTAAGTGAGTTGGCCAGTTGTAAAACGAGTTTTACTAACTAACAGAGGTGATTGCTGTTCAAACCGATTAAATCATTTTGAAATCAGTTTTGGCAATATTGATAACAATCCAGGAGCTAACCGATTTTGACGGCCAGCGCGGCCAGCTGTAAAACAAAATTTGCTAACTAACAGAAGGGATTGCTGTTCAGATCGATTAACTCATTTTGAAATCAGGGTTGGAAATGTTGATAACAATCCTGGAAGTAATCAATTGTGATTATACATTAATTTTAAGTAGAAGTTATAATTTTCCTAAGTGAGTAAATATATAAATGTAAGGAGAGTACGTTATTTGTGCTCGCTTAAGCAAAGTTCACCACGACAGACCCCCAACGCTGCCCTCGGGAGGAAAGCAGGGACAATAAGGTACGTGTTCTGTTCTCCCAAATTGCTAGATGGTCATAATATGGTAAATTATCTATATTCTAAATCAACAGGTGGCACAGATGATCATCATTTTCTCTTTTCTCCTCTCTTTTTTTCTCTTTCCCGTCTTTCTTTCTTTTTTTCCCCGTTTCTTCCCCATTTCTTCCTTCCAGAGTGTTCAGCTTCCTCCGAAGCCGCTTCGTGCACTTTTTCCACCTCTGGTGGCAGGAATGAGAACCTAAAATAATCTGTTTTTGTTTGAAGCTGTATTAGTTTCTCATTTCTAGCAGAATATTTCAGATGATCTTTAAGTTGAGCAGAAACAAGTTCATGCATGATCTTATATAACATTGTCAGTCTGGCATCAACTCTGCGCTGTTCTAAGCTACGCCATCCAAGTGACTTGAGCATATCAGAAACACTGGATGTGTTATTATGACGTCCGGTCATCCATCTCGCAGCTCAGCATTGAACCATTTAAATTCGGTTAACAAGGCGATGATTTCTCATTGATCCTATGAATTCGTCTGATGTTTCTTTATGATCCCATACCGTTGCACGGTATTCCAACTTAGGCCTCACTAAAGCTTTGTATACTTGCTCTTTGACTTCTGTCGAATTGACTCTCGAACTTCTCTTTACAAAACCAAGTGTTCTATTGGCAGCTGCAGTAATATTACTTATGTGGTTGTTCCATTTCATATCTTGTGTGACAGTAAGGCCAAGGTATTTAACAGATGGCACTGCTTCCATGGCCTGTCCTTGTAACCTATATGTATACTTTATAGGATTTCTTTTTCTTGATATGGATACTACCTGGCATTTATCAGGATGGAAACACATTTGCCACTCCTTCTCCCAGCGTTCCATTTAGAATAAGTTAAACCGGTGAACTAACAAAGGTGATTGCTGACCGAATTTAATGGAATATATTTCCACATCTAAGTTAGCCTTTCTGCTTCAAAAGGATTGTTGACTCATTGAAATTGGTGGTAAAATTTGGCAAATGCCGATAAATTATTTTGTTCCGACAACCGGTATTAGCAAAAGAAATCTCCTTAAACGCATTTTAAAATATAATTACGTTGTGTTTTCATTCCTTAGATGCTATTCTTACAACAAAGCCATGGGAAAAGGGCAAGCGAAAAGCTTCAGTTGCCGTTCTGTCTTGTATGGAAGATATGTCTATGTGCAATTGCTGCATTCAAATTTTCTCACCTTATGTGAAGTTGAAGTTTATGGATCGAGTAAGTATTGATGTTCATTTTTAGCTACACGGCACGGGGCTAAAAGAAATTAGATTTGCAATTTACATTTAGTCCTTTGATGTTACAAATTTTACTCGAGAAATATTAGATAAGTGGGGCCTCAATACCCTGGATGTTCGTACGGGATGCGCCAAAATGTGAAGGTGAAGTTGCAGTTTTTAGCGCCAAGCGCTGGGATCGCAGAGGTAGCTAAGCGCTAATCGAGTCCATGGCCCCTTGTCATGACGCTCATGAGATGCTGGTGGCGTTCGAACCCCGTTCGCTTCACTGTTCTGGCTGCAAAATCAGTGGATTACAACATGGCGCCACAATACCTTGACCAACACCAACGAGAACTTCACCTAATTGAAATTTGGTGTACAGAGATTACTTTATAAATTTGAATAAATAAAATTTTGGCGACGAGCCAAAAGTCTAAAGTATTTTTTTGTAATTTTTGCTATATTTTCTGAGCATTGGAGATACAGGAAAATTAAATTTACAACAATTTGTTGCTTCGAAATGGGGGAAAAGGGCCTCGATCAGATCATAAAGAATCTCCTCACTCAAACACATTTCATCTCCCTTGAGAGTTAAGAATCGAATCTTTACAAAAGTAGTAACGCATGGGATTTAATGCTTTGTAAAAATTTGCATATTGCTCTGAGTGAGGAGTTACTTTATAATTTGATGGAGGGTTTTAGACCCTTTTTCACACATTTGAAAGAAGCGGATTTTTCGTAAATTCAATTCTAACTATGTTTTACTGCTGAGAAAAATACCGGGTGTCTCAAAAAAGTATACAGATTTGGTCAACCCTAACGATCAGAATTTAGCATAAATCAATCCGAAATCGTTTTAAATTCAATTCAATTCAATTCAAACTTTGTTTATAAGAAATACTAAATACAACATATAACTTATACGACTCAGAAAAAGCAAAGCTTATCTAGTCTGAGTTTAAAACATTACTCGGTAGTTAACTTGAACATAGATACCTTGTTTGTTGACATTGGTGCTTTGAGAGTAGAGAGATAAATCCTCAAAGGACAAATTTTCCTCCACCTCCAAACCAGAGCTTTGGCGTTTTGGCCTAAGCAATATCCACAATTCGCTTAAGATGAATAAAGTTTACTTTTGAGCTCCCTTGATAATAAGCGTCACGTAAATTATATTTTGTAAAACGCATTTGTTGTGCAGTTTTTAATTTTTCTCCTCCTAGTTCAAATTTTTCCAAGTCTATTTTTGACTTATTCGCTGTGCTTTAAGAATTTGCTTAGGCCAAAACGCCAAAGCTCTGGTTTGGAGGTGGAAGCAAATTTGTCCTTTGAAGATTAATGCATCTACTCTAAAAGCACCAATGTCGACAAACAAGGTATCTATGTTCATGTTAACTATCGAGTAATGTTTTAAAAATGATTTCGGATTGATTCATGCTAAATTCTGGATCGTTAGGGTTGACCAAATCTGTATACTTTTTTTTGGGACACTCGGTAGAAAATAATTTTTGATTCGTTCTAATTTATCAAGTATTTTCTCCGTATAATAAATTTGCAAATGGTTTCAGTTGTTTTTGGCGCACCCGGCAGATACTGGGTCATCCAGTTTTGACAGGCCTTGATATATCTTACCCTGAGTTGAAATATAAATTTAATAATTCAGTTTTTGGTCAAATTTTGAATTACACTTTGTGCTTTTTTCAAAGTTTTGCCTGGCTAGGGCCCTATCGCTTTCTTTAGATCACCGGCTGCTTCGAAGGCTTTCGTTTATACAACTTCCAAATGTTTGTTCGAAACTGGAATTGGCCTACCAAGAAACAAAAGCGTGCAAAAATAGTTTTGCTTTGCAAGTTCACAAGTTTGCATTATTCTCTATCAAGTTTATCCAAGCTAAAAATATGTTTAGCAAGGCCTACTTGCGATCGCATTGTAAGTATCGGCCATTTTTTCCGTTCGCGTTTCCCTTTTGTGCTTATATTTCATCTTGCTTCTCTGTTGCTGTCTGCAGTCAAAATATTTCTACCTTCAGTCGAGATGTCCAACCGAATATTTACAAATAATCTCGAAGCTTGCTTTTCCTTTTCCCAAGCCCGAGATAAGTTTCTAACTACTGTCAGCTTGGCTAAAAAGCGCCCTTATTCCGATCACGAAGCTTTTGAATGGCTCTGAATGATTGGGAATGGTTGAACGTAACCGGAAACTCTTTCCACGAGAAAACGCGAGATGAAAAGCCGGGAAAACGATACGTTTTAAGGACGTTGTGATCGAGACAGCGCGTCAAGAAGATCCATCCAGGGATATTGAATACTTCATGAGTAAAGGGGTCAAAACAATGCATTGATCTTTTTGGAGCGAACACAGTTCCGAAACATCTGAGATTCATGAGTGATCGGAACCGGACGATTGACAGAGGATCTCACGATTTTACCGCTCTTCATCATCATTAATTCATCATTATTATCTTTTATACACGTATCCCCTTTCAGCTAATAAGTCTGTCTTTCTACGGCGATTTCACGATGGAAGATATGTGAAGGTGTATCATTTAGTATCAATCTTATTAACTATTAAATTAGGAATAAATTAATAGGTATGTATTTTTTGTGATGCTTTCCTGTGACAAGAAATTCGACGTAACTTTTGCAGTAATCGGAAGAGGGCGATAGGGCTCTATATCTCGAGTTATGAGCGACTTCATCTCGATTTCATGAGCATTTCTTGAGTCTAGAAATAGCCTGAATCGAGTGAAGAAATATCGATCAACTTCGTAAAGACTGAAATAGACAAGAGAAAGACCAATCTCTTGTAGGTGACTTGAGAATCTAGAAATAAATTTGTTATAATCTATATTGAGTGGAAAAATTTGAGATGTCGGTATGACCAAAGTGCGACTCGAACTCGCGCACACGGACTAGTATGTACGTCTACGGTCTACCGCTGAGCAAACCTGGGGATAGCAGGGTCTTTGTCATGCTCTAGTCATACAAGCTGCCTCAGCGTATATATTATCACTTTTGATAAAATCAAAGATGATTTATTTCTTTCAAATCCAGTTCCAAATCAATCAATAAATTCCAAGATGTTTCGAAGACTTTTTCATCGTCCAGTCTAGTGCAGTCTTTCAAAAAATATTCCCATGCGAGTCAGTATATTTGGTCCAGTGGATATAATCAGAAATAGGAGAGATATTACGTTCTACCTGCCACATAATTTCGCTCAAGTATGCCCGAAAGGCAAAATTAGCTGTCCAGATATCACCCAACCATCAAGGGCAATGTTATAATAAGGTGCTGGAAAGGTGATAAGTGCAACTGCAGGCTTTGCAAAGCATATATACCACAGGTTGGGTTCCTAACAGGATAGACTCTTATGTTTTTATCCTCATGTAATTAGCCTTGATATATTAAATTTTTTTTTTCTGTAATATTGTATAAACCAACTACAAACTAAAACTAATTA
Organism: Aurelia aurita; assembly: GCA_004194415.1. Lineage (NCBI taxonomy): Eukaryota > Metazoa > Cnidaria > Scyphozoa > Semaeostomeae > Ulmaridae > Aurelia > Aurelia aurita. Next base: position 699,952 of record REGM01000016.1, on the reverse strand, counting down.
CATAATATAAAGTATAATACAATGTCCTATTAACAACATAATTTACAGCTGCAGTTTGCCCCCTTCCATGTTTTGATTTTCTTTCTGAACGCTGCCACATTTTTACATTTTTTGATGTCGTCACTTAGAGCATTCCAAAGGATGCTGCCTCTAAAGGTTAAAGAGTTAAGGCCAAAAGTGTGAGTTTTTATTTGAGGCAATTTTACTAAATTATTAATCCTCAGATTGTATTCAATTTGCTTAGTGCTGAAGAAATTCCAAAGGTATGATGGATTCAGCGAATTCAGAGTTTTGAATACCTCTAACATTAGTTTTTGAAGATTCTTGATATGAATTGTTGTATCTGCCTCTCTCAGTAGACACCTATCAAACGATGCGTCGTAATCCTTATAAAGCACCCGGAGTGCACGTTTATGTGTTCGGTTGATCTCTTTATTCGCAGCTTTAGATGAGAACATCCAAATTAAAGGGCAATAATTGAAATTGGCCAACACTGTTGTATTGCATACGAGTCTAGCTTGTGTATTATCAAGATAGTTCCTAAGTCGTGAGAATGCACTCACTTTCCTGTTTACTTTACCGCGCAGTTCTAGAATATGCTTGTCAAAATTCAGCTTAGAATCAATTGTTATTCCTAATAGTTTGACTTGTTGACACTCATTGATAATCTGATCATCAATACGCAGACACATTTGCTGATCACTTTTCAGCCCTAGGAACATCAGTTGGAATTTTTCAGGGTTCGCTACCATCCCGTTTTCCGAAAACCACTGTAGAATCAAACTCAGGTCATTTTCCAAGTTATTTATCACTTCTTCAAGGGTATTATTTGTTGCGTATAGTGTATTGTCGTCTGCAAGGTTGCAAATTTCCGACTCCAACTGAATTAGGAACAGGTCATTTATAAATATGTTGAAACGCATCGGTCCAAGGACTGACCCTTGCGGTACTTCTATCTTGATTTCACCAAGGGAACTGTAAGAAGAGCCAACTTTCACTCTTTGTCTACGTCCTGTTAAATAGCTGTACATAACTTTAAGGCTATTTTTTTCGAATCCATAGGCCTCTAGTTTAGCAATCAACAAATCGTGGGGGATACAGTCATAGGCCTTGGAAAGACCCATTAATACAGTACCAACAATCCCCGAGGCATCAAGGCATTTTCGCCATGATTTGATTACTCTAAGTAGCGCATCTTGCGTACTGTAACCTTTTCTGAATGCAGATAAGCGATTTGACAATTTCTTCTCCATAAAGAGATTTATTTGCGAACCAATCAGCCTTTCAAAGATTTTAGATATGGATGGAAGTACACTTATTGGTCTATAATTTGAGCAGTCTGTTTTCACTCCTCTCTTAAAGCCCGCAGAAACGTCGGCTACCTTCAGGTCATTTGGAAAGCTACAATTATTTATTGCTGCATTAATACAGTCTGTTAAATACGGGACCAAAATGTCTTTGCTACTTTTTAATATTTTTACAAGTATATTTCCACTGTTTGATTTGCTTGCATCAATTGCGTCTATTTGATCCATCACCTTCCAGGGATAGACATGCGAAAATTGAAAAGTTTCTGTTTGCGATGTTGAGGCTTTTATTGCCTTGATGCTTGGGTGATTGTTGTACTTTTCTACGGCNTTTACAAGTATATTTCCACTGTTTGATTTGCTTGCATCAATTGCGTCTATTTGATCCATCACCTTCCAGGGATAGACATGCGAAAATTGAAAAGTTTCTGTTTGCGATGTTGAGGCTTTTATTGCCTTGATGCTTGGGTGATTGTTGTACTTTTCTACGGCATTAGTTACCATTTTATCGAGGTCATTTGTATCATTATCGTCTGGAGCACGCAGTCCTAAAGAGTCAGTGATATTTAAGAAATATGTATTGAAACATTCTGCAATTTCAGTATCATCAGCAATAATTTTTTCACCTTCAATAAGGATTATTTTATCATTTATTGGATTTACATTCGAAAACATTGGTTTAACAATTTTCCAAAATTTTCTGTCATTGTCAATTGATTTTGGTGAAATGCTTTTATGGTAATCTCTTTTTGCTTTTTTGTTCATTTTCACAATTAAATTGTTTTGTTTCTTATAACGTTTAACGTCCTCCCCCTTCTTAGTTTTGTTGGCTTTCTTTTTCAAATTTGTCCGCAACATTATTTCCTTTCGTAGGTCCTTGTTAACATGTTGTTTATCATTGCCTCTGACAATTTTAGTTTTCATTGGAGCATGCAGGTTGAGTGTCTCTACAATGACCTTGTCCAATTCTCTGTAATCGACAGGACTACTTTTACGTAGGTTAGCATCCAGCTCAATCTGAAATTGTTCTTCGGAGAAGTTCTTATATTGTCGATACCTGATCTTTTTTGGGGGCACTTTGGTGTACGTGGATTTTAGCATAGTATAGATTAAATGATGATGATCACTGTACCCAGTTTCAAATGAACGACTCTTCAAGAATGAGTGCTTCTTATTTGTAAGTATAGGGTCAATACAACGACCGTTTTCAGTCTTATAACACGTTGGATTATGAATTAGGTTATAAAAACTATAATCCTCAATAAGAGGAGTCATTTTCGGATCCTTAGGTTCCATGTTGAAATCACCTAATATGACAATATTTTCACACGATTTTAAGTAAATATCAATCAATTTGGATATCTCACTATTGAATAATGTAGGATCTTTATTTGGTGGCTTGTAGATTGGCAGTAACATCCATTTTTGTTTTCTAATATTCAGCTCGATAGGGATAACTGGAATCTGTTTTGATATATTTTCTTTATTTAGCTCTTTGCTGATGATGCCATATTTTAGGTAGACAAGAAGCCCACCACTATTTGCTGTCACATCAAGTCTGTATGGCTGTTTGAAACCCTCGATTAAAAATTGTCCCTTAGGGAAAGTGTCATGTAGCTTTGTTTCCGCTATTATGATTATGTCTAATAGGTCCTTGATCATTATCGAGAAGTCCGAGAACTTATTTCTTATCGAGTTGATATTTATGTAGCCAACTATAATAGTTTTGGAGTGTTTTAGGCGAAGGATTTTCATCTCCTGAAAACAATCATATTCGATACATTGATATTCATTGTCATTGCCTGGCGAATGTTGTAATTCAGAATCACAAATGTTCCCTTCTCGTGCTGATACAGGCGTATTTACGACAGAGTTGTTGTTACTGCCACTACTCATAATTACTTTATTTTCAACAGAAAGATCTCTTACTGGAATAGGGTTACGGCATATTCAGTCAGATTCAATTACGTTAATAAAGTTCTTTGCTAAAAGTGCGTTACCTTTTTTGTTTATGTGAAGCATGCTAAATCCGAGGCATGCTGCGTCTATGTTCGAATTGTCCATCCATCCAAGGTTTAGTTCTTTTGCAAGGTTTTTCATCCTTAGGTTTAGCTTGTGAAGTCTCTTCTCTATGCCCGGATTGTTCTTTACATCTTTCCGGATAGTCAGCGATGATAGTATGATCTTTGTCGATGGTGACTCCTTCTTTGATTCCTCCACAATTTCTCGAATCATTTCTTGAGTATCTACGTTCTTAGTGAGGTCGTTTGTCCCTGCGTGTATGATCACACTGTCTGGTTTCCCACGAATAACAGGTCTGATGTGATCCTTAACATCTTGCATGCTAGCACCCGGATGTGCTCTCACTTTTACATTGTGTTTACGTTTTAGGCCAAATTCACTTATTCCATTCAAAATGGAGTCGCCAATTATTGTGATCTTTTTTCTTGTACTCTTTTTGTCTTCAGATTCGCTGCTATTGGTTACCGTGCTCTTTTCTCTCTCAGGGGCTGCAGATTCTCTTTAATTTGAAACTTGTTTAACTTCAGAACTTTTTCCTTCTGTTTCTTTAGACGAACTTTCTTTTTCTTTACTCTTTTCAGTTGTTCTCATGGGACCGTTGTTGTTTGAATGGTCTAACGTGGCGAGGGTTTGGGGGCTGCCTTGGCTAGGCCTTTGGTTTTCCAAAAGTTTCACAATAATAATTTGATAATAAGTCTCGAGTGGCACATGTCACTTATTGTTTTCTTTGTGTAAATTGTGTTCTATCTTTTGTCGATAGGTCTGGCTAAGCTTAAATATTACCTGATATTGATGATGATGACGATGATTGATTGATTTTCTGCATTTACTAAACTTTATCTATTCATTTTCTTCTAGCTGGATATTCTTATTCTACTACGAAAAAACAAACTGGAGGATTTCCAGGGTGGGCTGGCGGTCTTATTGGGGCCTTCGCCTTTTGCTTTTTTTGTGGTTGTACTCGTAAGGGTGGTAAAAGGCAAGCTGCCCCAGCTCATCCTCATCCTCCTGCTCGTGCTCCAGCTCCTGCCCCGGCCCCTGCGCCGGCAAATCAAGCCCCTGCAACCCCTCCAACTTCAACTCCTCCCGCCGAAACGCCTGCTGCTTCCAATGCTCCTCCTCCTGCAGAGACTACTGAGTTTAATGCAGCAGCTGATGAGGTAGAAAGCCAGACAGCGATCACTGCGAATGAAAGCGAAACCAACGCACCAGAGCTTGTACCAAAAGGAGAAATTGTTCAATTCAGCACCATTGCAATGACAGGAGCGACAACATCGGATGCTTTAGGAACGACAGCGGTACTAACGACATCTACTGTCCCGTATCAAGGTACAGCATTGACTTTTTTATAAAATGTAATTGACAAAGTTAAATAACTGCATAAACAGCATAGGCGTCAAATCTTCAGAAAGGTTTGGTGTAAATGGCTATTGCTTCTTTCTTTAGACTGGATAGCTTGAAAGGAACCTTAGTTAGTTTGATATAATTCTACCTTTGGGACTTTTCTGAAATCTTGAATATTTTCAAAATAAGAAAGTTTCTTTTCTTTATTAAGAATTCAAGAAAATTCTTTTAAAAACATTAAAACCATCGTAATTGCTAAAACTTTTTGAGAAAACATGGAATAATTTTCAAGTGAACCATAGATTATGAATGTCTACAATGTGGTATCAAGCACAAGTCTTTCACTCTTCTTGTTCACAATTTAGACAGAGAACTGAGGTTTTGAAGAAAGATGGTCACGAAAACCTCTGTAATGAAATCACTAATCATCAAAAGCACAGGTTGACCAACCGAAGTCTCCAATACAATAAATTTTTCCTGTCATGCATTGTTTCCACTCCACTTCTACTCGTATCTTTTTTGTAAAAATAATCACTACATTACAAGATACTGCCACAAAAAGAGAGGCATTGAAAAATAATGATAGAACATCCCAAAATTAGAAAATTTTGCATGTTTACCCTAAAATCGTGTTATTTGCGAACCATGTTATGCTATCCTACTAAAAGTTACGTTAAGTTTTTTCAAAATTCCAAAGATCAATTTACAAATCCCTCTCGTTGCCACAAACAATTTGGAAAAGCGTTATTTGCATAGAAATTATTCACTAATCAACAAATGCATTTTTGGGTTTTTGTTGGTGATCAGTGATTTCGTTACAGTGCTTTTCTCAACCATCATATTTGAACAGCTAATTTCTCTGTAACTGTAGCTTATAATGAACTGATTTTCAATCAGTAGGTGTGTTTTATGTTTTTCTTACTGCCATATAAATTTATTAAAATCTTACATTCAGGAAGTTTTTCAGAAAATTTGTAATCTTGGGGGTTACTTTTTTGGCCCACCCTTTGAAAGAACAATGAGTGTAGCAGATTTCCTTACAAATCAGCAGCAACTGTTTTCTTTGAAACAGTATTGCACCACTGAGCCATAACACCTTCAAATCCTCAAAACTTTTGCTGCAATCGCAATTAATACTATCATATTCGCAAATTTCTTATTTTAGGCCAGCCACAGCCCTTCCAGTATTCCTATTATTCAACGGCAGGTGGCAACGTACCTATTGCTGTTCTTCCAAGCTCATTGCAGATGCCGTATAGTAAGTCAACTTAAGCGGGTATTCGCTACATTTCCCCCGAGTCTATTGTGATATAAAAAGAGTCTGAATATTTTGTAGCAAACAAATATTCAGGGTGTAGTCTACTTACTCAACTCCTTGACCTAACTAAGGCCTATCTCGAATTAGAGGTCACGTGAGATTTGCGATAACGCAAAAGTACTCATAAAGAAAAGGTCAATTGTTCTTATTCACATCAATTAGGTTCTCTTTTAACCCTATTTTTCGCTGGGGGAGCTAATTTGCCTGCTGATATCTCGGTAAAAAGAAAAATTTCCCCACTGAAAGGTTTTGTCTTTTAGCATTTACATATTGTGCAATTTTCAGTAAAATTTCCTTAAAATATTTGCACAAATATTCCTAGGACTGACCCAGCCAAAATCGCAAATTCGCAAATTTTGATGTTTGCTCTAAAAATTGCTAATTTGTAATCTTATGCAAACATATTGCGCAGAAGAGTGTTATTCGATGTAGTCTATCATACATGCTATGTTAAAATGGAAATTGTGCTCCAATATTTGTACAGCATTTTTCCTAATTTTGGTTGATTTTTCTGCTCTCCATGACCACACAAAGGACGATGATGACGTAAGCAAAATTTTTTCTAATTTTAGATCGCTTTTATATTCTTGAAAATTTAATGCCTAGAGCTATTAGCAGACCAAATTGGGTTGCTCTAACTACTATCAGTCAAGATTCAGGTAGGTGGGCTTCCCCCCCAACCATAATAGGACATGTCAGATAGCCCAACCACTAGTTGGAAACAGCAATGCTTCAATATCTAAGTTAAACCTTGAGAAATAGAATTTTTAACATTTTGCAGGTTCTTCTATTTTCAATGTTCTAAAATATTTGATCAAACGTGGGGTTAAAATCCTCAAATCCTCCCATTTTGCACCCTATATTGTCGTTTATCACACCATATACTGAGAATTCTATTATTAGTGTAATGTTGACCAGTTTCATGATTGACCCGCAGAATGACTCGAAGAATTGGTGAAAATTAAGTTGCATGATTAGACAGTCCACAATATAAAATTTCGAGTCCAAGTTTACAAATCTATTTTTAAGACAAATTCAGGTTGACAAATCCTGTGGTTAAATGACATGATTCAAATGAGAAACTTTTAATTTTACTATTTTCAATACTCCTTTTTTCAGAGCAAGAAATAAAAGTTAATCTCAGTTTCAATTTACCATTTTGTTAGTTATGCTAATTCTCAAAAGGATTTCAAATGGATTTCAAAGACCTGCAAGATTTGATCATGTGTTTAAGCCATTTTTTGGCTGTTCTGCAAGATTGATTATCTAAATTTTTCGAATATACTAAGGGACTACTATTTTTGAAATTACCAAAAAATACAAAAAACACTTTAATTTTTAGCTATTAGAAAATCAATCTCTATGATTATAGCACAAAGCTTTTGCTGCTATGATTTTGCAAACAGGGGAGAATTTTTTGAGTCACCCGGTACTATTTTCATGTTATTTCAATGATTCTTTTACAGCGCCTCCTCCATCTTATGATGAAGTAACTAGGCAAGGGATGTTTGCATCGCCTTCTGCTATCGGACCACCCCAAGGCGTAAGCGGATTTTATGATTCCAGGTAAGCTGAAACCTAATTTCCAGTAAGCGGAAAATTTCGTGCGCAGTGACTTTTGCACCCTCTCCTTGACTTACAGGAAAAGGTTAGAAGTGACGTCGGCTAAAGGTAGAAAAATAAGGGAGCCAAAGACGGGAGAGAGAAACGTGCGCCTTTGCTCCCCGGAGAAACATATTTAATATTCAAGCGGAAGCGCGCTTGCGAAAAATAGAAATCTTTTTCAAGAGGAATGTGTTGCCTGATGGAAATTAGGCTTTACTTCGTTAAATCTTTCATGATGTTGTTGACAGTTAAAAACGTGTCGATTTTGAGAGGGCTATGGAACCCAACATGCACTTGTACGACTTATAGAAACCTGCAAAAAGACCTTGGATAAAGAGGGTCTTGCTGGAACACTACTCATGGATCTTTCGAAGGCTTTTAATTGCTTAAATCACGAACTTTTGATTGCAAAATTAAGTGCTTATGGTTTCAGTGTGAGTGCATTGCAGTTGATCCATAGCTATCTCAATGAGATGAAGCAGAGGGTAAGACGAATGGGTACTTCAGTACATGGAGAGAAACGACGATAGGTACGTCACAAGACTGGGTCTTGGGTCCTCTTCTGTTTGATATATACCTCAATGATCTCTTCATGTTCGTGAAAGATGCTCAAATATGCAACTATGCAGATGATACAACGATTTATGCTTGCGATAGCAACATTGAAAGTGTCATCAAAACATTAGAGAGTGATGCTCTTAAAATTGTAGAATGGTTTCCAAAAAACGGTGTGAAGTTGAATAAGACAAATGCCATCTAATGGTATTTGGGGATAAAAGTAATAACATTTCTTTAAATATCGGTAGTATAACTATAAAAGATAGCACGGAAGAAAAATTGCTTGGGGTGATTCTGGACAAAAAATATGCTTTAAGCAGCAAGTAAGGTCCATCTGCAAAAAAACTGGTCAAAACCTACATGCTCTCTCAAGAATTTCTTACTTTCTTGATACTGAGCAACTAAAACGAATAATGAAGGCATTTATCTTGTCCCAGTTCAACTACTGTCCTCTTGTTTGGATGTTCTGCGATAGAACACTGAACAATAAAGTTACTCGTATTCACGAACGGGCTTTACGGATAACCTACAAAGATATGAGATCAGATTTTGATACAATTTTATTCAGAGCCAATGCGGTCCCAATCCACGTAAGGAATTTACAGCTGCTAATGACTGAGATCTATAAAATAAAATGGGAGCTTAATCCTAATTTCACAAATTTGGATTTCATTGAAAACGTAAAATTCCCTTGAATTCATAACATTTCGGGTACCCTTGTTTTCATGGAAGTAGCCTAAATGTTGGCACTAAGGATGACGCATTTGTGATAATTCTATTTGAAAAATTTCACTTTAAAGAAATGGTCTTATCTGTACTAGTGAGAAATTACAAAGAGTAGTGTGCCGATTCAAGAGCTGGTGCTGGTCTCCAAGTCTAGGCGGCATTTGGCGGTACATTTGAATAAGCTACAGAAATGACTTGATCAAGTCATGTGATAGATGAAATCCGCAAGGTTGATGTTTTGATCTACGCTTCTTCTTTCGATGTATATCCGTGACTTTTTGCGGCTTTATTTCTTTTCATTTGTTGCTTGAGAGAATTCCCTTTGTCTTCGATTGCTAATTGCTTTGTAATTGCTTGTCAATCAAAAGTAACTCAGTCAGAAAAAACAATCCCCATTTGAAAGGCCATTTCTCCCTGACTATCGAGGCAATAATATTTGTAAACATATTATTTAATGGTGAACATGTTCAAATAGATTCTAAAGTTTACCTGACTGCAATTGGCCACTCTGTTCTGAAATTATGAGGGATTTTCTCAAGAAAGCCCCTCCAAGAAACCTTCAAAAACAGCATAAAATCACGACCAAATTTCCGTCATATTTCTGCCTTAATAGCAATGACTTGTACATGCTTTAGCACGTTTTATCCCTTTGAGAGGATGAAAGTGCCATCCCTAGGAACATAACAACATTATTCTCGGAGATTTTATCCTCCTGAGAGGATAACATATGCTAAAGCATGTGCAAGTCATTACTGTAAGGCAGAAATATTTAGAAAATTTGCTCGTGATTTTAGGCCTGTTTTGAAGGCTTCTTGAAGAGGCTTACTCCAGAAAATCAATCATAATTTCAGAACAGAGTGTCCGATTTCAGTCAAGTAAATTTTAAATTATATTTGAGCATGTCAACCATTAAAGAATGTACTTTTCAATATCATCGTTTTAATATCCAGGGAGCAGTGACCTTTCAAACGGGGATTGTTTTTTCTGACTCACCCGGTATTGTTGTAAAATCTGCTCTTGATAAGGTAAGCATGTCCGAAGTAAGACAAATTATCCATATAGCAGATTATTCCAATACAGGAAGAATGTCTAAAGTTACCGATTCAATCAACATTTGCAAATCAAACTTTTGTTGCTGATGCTTGGTAAAACGTTCATACATATCTCGTTGTATGGGTAATTTCTCATAACTTCGTCCTTCACAGCCCAACTGCTCCCCCAGTCCCTGGATGTGGCTTTGAGATGACTCCATATCCATCGACTACAAGAACGCATAGCCCAACTGCTCCAAGAGGCCACTCAGCAGGTATTTCTCTACTTTCAGCCTATCATTTTTCCTCCACTAGTGACTGGTGAAAGCAAGAGCGAATTTTGCAAGTCAAAATATCCTGGTTTGCAAAAAGACAAAACAATTTACTTTCTGAAGAATAGATTTCACACCTCTGGGTACACTCAATCAAATTAAAATCAACCAGAAATAAAAAACCTTCATAGCTGTCTGCTCAGAAGATGTGAAATCTTTTCTTTAGGCTTCAAAAACTCAAAACTGTATCAGTTTTTACATAGTTTACCTTTTCTACCAAGGGGATTTTATCAAAAATGGTAGCTTTTGTAGGACGTATTGAAACTTATTTATTTATCTTGAAAATCCCAGAACGATGCTAATACTTGTTTGTTCATTACAATCCAAATATCGTCATCTTGTAAGCTCAATTTTCTACTGTGGCCCAAAAAATGGTGTTCTGTTTGAGCTACTGTGCAAAAGTTGTTGGCTATTTTGCCACGAAAATTGCTCTCGAGTACCTCTCGAGTACTCTCGATTTCTAGATATCACACAACCTTCGATGGCAATGTTAAAGAATCGGAAAATCAAAAACAGAATTACCTTGTTATTTAAACTTTCAACTCAAATCGAAGTAATTGCCATTACTTCCAGTTAATTTTTTGTCGCTAAAAGTCCTGTAGAAAAAGCGACTTTGGAGCTGCGACTTTGTGATAATTTACTGAGCAATATAAAATTTCCAACTCAAAAGTGAATTTGATGCGAATTATTTCTAGAGACAAGGGATGATTTGGAGCGTTGAGCGGTGAAAATTAATGTGAGTCAAGCTGGAAAAATAGAGAACAGGCCGATTCTATTCTATTTTTTATTTTTCAGTTACCAACAACCAAAAAGTTTTGTAATATCTTTAAATCTAAGATTGCCATTCGGACGTAGCTGAGTGCAATTATGATGGCAAATACCCAAAACGTTTTTCGCAGTAGCCTTTCAAACAGAGTAACTTCTTGGTCCCTCTGTTATTATCGCTGACGCCTAGATACCTATCCAACTTGTTAGTGACAAAGTTCAATCTCATGTGGTTTCTCACTGTGTTGTGATTTTCTTCCTTCTAGGTGGCATACCTTCTGTGGAGGAGCCTACGCAAGCATACGACAATGGGGCATACATGCCCGATGATGCTGCTAAGTAATTGTTCAAGATCGTCAATTCATGTGATCTTTTACAACTCTTTCATGAGCAAGGAATCACACTGTGTCTCCTGAGGTATCCTTATTCTATAGTTTTTATATTAATGTAAGCGAAGAATACACTTTGGCTGACCAAAATTTGAAAAATAGGGGTTCATTTAGTCTAAGTTTGTGTTTATCACAACTAATTCTTCATTGAAAAGTGTCATATTGAAATTTTTCAGTCCTATAGGTAGACTTTGGTAGATTTCAGTCATACTGTCTGCTCCATTATGTGATTAGTTAAAATGACGCTCATATCATGAGCGGCAAAGCACACCCAGTTGTCTTTGGTAATTTTTGAAGTGAATAAATGTGCGCAAGCCTCCATTTACTAGATGTACTTCAATCTTCCTAGCTTCAATCAGATTATAAGTCTACGTATCTACCACCCTTATTCAAAATAACGATTTTAACAAAGAAAATGAAACTCGTAATGTCTTAAACGTTATACCGAGTGGCCCAAAATTCTCCACCGATTTAAATGATTAGCAGTCATTTTGAAGCAGAAAGGCTATCTTAGATGAAGAAATTTATTTCACTAAAATCGATCATATCATTCTACTTTCAAGCTTTTTTTTTGGAGTATTGAAAAGAACCAGAAATTAAGATCAACTTTCGGCCACTTTTCATCTTCAGAATAATGACAAATGTATTATTTATCTTTTAAAGAGCTCAAGTATTCACTTTAATGTTCATTTGTCATTTGTTTTTGCTCCCTAGAGGATGATTATATTCGCTATCATTGTTTTCTAACTTAAACTTAGGCAAACTGGTATCAAAATTGCTAGTCCTCTTGGAACGGATACATCATTTTGAGACACCCTATATAATACAAACTTAGACAATGTGCATGATTTTGAGATCTCAAAGTCACTCGTCTCTTCTTGGCAAAAACTTCGGTAATACTGCTACAGTTCCGCAGTGTAAGTCGACTAAAGACTTTAGCGAGACACGGATAAGTGCAAAGATTTGTACATGCCAACCTTTACAAATCTCAAATAATATCCAAATGAGTGCGGTTCAAGTAAGTTTTCTGCAAATATTTCTTCAAAGTTGCTTCTATTACAACTTCGGAGAATCTAAAATCTATTATATGCAAATGATTTGAATTTTCAAATTTTGGTCTGCTAAACTGCATTTTTGTCAAAATTTGTAAGTTTTGTATTCATCGTTTTTTATACACACATATTCAGCTATAGGCGGATGCACCATGGAGGAAATAGAATCTCTTTAAGATTATTTATTATGTTCGTAACCAGATCCAGATGAAATTTTGATACAATGCCTGCCAAAAATCTTGGAACACATTAGCTAATTTTGCCTTGTTTTGTGTTTTCCCCCTCCCCCCTTAGAACAATGTTGCTATGTGGCGATAAAAAGAGGATGAAAGGACGATTCGCGATTCTGTTGGAATGATGGTACAATAACCTTGCAAATCAACATAGTTTGGGGGGAGGGTGTGCTTTGATTAATCGCTATGGATAGAACTGCGGAAAAGTGCGTCATTATCAAAAAATGGCCAAAGTGTTCCAAGGACTTTTGGCAGGCATTGTAGCACTTATTCTAATTAGCCACGGAGTAGTGATTAAAGATAGAAAAATTAATGAATGCTGCCACAAAATATCCAATGATTCTAAAAGATATACCCACTAATTCAAATTCATATGATATACCTTGCAATATTTATGGAAATTTCAGATGCTTCATCTAGCTGTGGATGACAATGTTTTGGTAATTTTCATGATGTTTCTCCGTTTTTCTCTCGGGATTGTAATTCGATCGTAATGTTCGCACAAAGTCTTGGAACACCTTGGCTATTTCCTGCTTTCTTTCGAAATTTCCCTCTTGCTCACTCTTAAACGGGTACTTTCATGCAGCTGATTGGTTCCTAAAAATAATGGAATCCTATTGTTGTACACTTGGACTACGTTCACACAATGCCGGCATATTTTGAAAACGGTGAAAAATGTGACGGTTGCAAAATTTTAGCTAGTGCTCACACGATACAGGCACAATTTGAAAACGATAGGAAATTTAACGGTAACAAACTTGTTGCAATCTCCCAAGAATTTGATGCCAAAGAAATGTACCTGCACCTCAAGAATCGATCAGTCTCGTTTTGAAAGCGTCGAAAAATGTTCTGTTTTAATCGTTTTCGAGTGTTCACGCGATGCCGTTTTCAAAATGTGCTGGTTAGAGTTCCATTTTCAAAATCTACCGTTTACAATATCTGCCTGCAAAAAATGTGCCGTTTTTGTGTGAACGGGAGAATATCTGCCTGCAAAAAAATGTGCCGTTTTTGTGTGAACGGGAGGCCGATCAGTCACATTTTCACCCTCTTCAAATTGTGCTGGTATCGTGTGAACGCAGTCTTAGTCGCCATTTTCTTTTGAGGTACAAAATGGTGACTGTTTGTGCAGCAATTGGATCCCATTCATTTCAAGAGCCAATCAGCTGTGAGACGGAACTCCTTTAAAACATTAGAGGTGGTTGACGAAACAATCAGTACGAAGGGGCAAGAAACTATTTGCCAGACTGCTAAGACAATAATCTTACAAAACAATATTGTTTACGGGAAATGGGGCTTTGAGGGATCGATGGTGATAAAGTTGTCTTTTAGTCGTTGTGCTTCAAAGTTAAAGTGAGTGAACGGAGCTGAGTGGAGTAACCAATAAATAGGACAAAGAGACCGCCTGCACATGACATTGTTGCTTTAGCTACATAATTTTGATGCACTTGCCGAGATCATCAAATACAATACCCTATTTTCAAACCTTTATGCACTTATCCTGTGACTCCATTTTTTCCCTTTAAAGTTATTTGAAGAAATAGTTTGACGAAAGACCTTTGAACTCATTGTGCCTGTGTATGTTTTGATGGTCTTCCCGTAGCTTAGGGGTATATTTGGTTATGATTATTGTAACCTTTCCTAACCTCGTAATTGTGTTTATGCACAAGTAATATTTACGTCAACAAAAAGTAGCTGTTTTTATGGATTAATCCTAACTTTGACTCTGTAATAATTTTAGTCCAGTAAAGAAGATAGGATGTATATTTTGCAATAGTTCTTATGATATACGATAAAAATCGAGTAATTTAACTTAGGCTGATATGTTGTAAACATACCGTGAAAACAATATATGACATGCAGTTTTTAATCTATGAAACCTTCTGTTAGAACGTGCTCCATATGACCTTTCTTGAGGGGATGAAAGGCATATTAGGTTTTGGTTTAGCGAGAGGAGAGGTATTTCCCATAGAAGGCATTATGTGGATGGGTATAGGCCACAGGGTTATTCCTAAGTTTATTCGCTGAGCTCAAATAGAGACGATGCAAATTGAAAAGACTACAGCAAGGAAACCAATATGTTGAGCAGGTACTCACCCCAAAATACTGCTACACAAATGAGAGGCTGAAAGACCTTTGTTGCTATTAATCATAAAATAGAACTAACGAATATAGAATTCATAAATACTGTACCGTTCTTGGCGTAGGTCATCTGGCCTCCACCAAGAACGGTCGGTACTTACAACTCTACAAATCCAACTTCAAGAGGAAAGAAAAAAAAAACAGAAAGACGACACCATTCAAACAGATGACACTAATAGTTGAAGAAAAAGAGGGAATATCAGTTCCATATCAAGCCATGCAGTGGGACTAACCCTTATATAACTACCGGGTGTGCCAAAAAAACTATCCACTTTTGACAGGCCACGATAAATCGGATACTGGACCGATTTTTAAGATTTATGACTTAATCTTTTGCAAAAATCCAGAATTAGACTCTAGAATTTTTTGTAAATTTTGTTGTCTTCTGTTTCTTGAGCTATAGGCGAGTTTCGTAAAATTTTTGTTCTCGAAAACTGGTATGAATTGGTTTTATTCGCGAATTGGTCATAACTAATTTTTGATAGATTTGCTTCATAATAACTGTCGAGGACAAATCATAGGCCAAGCACCTGTACTTTTGAAACAGACATTATTTCATTGTAGCAGGTATTGTTACTTTATCAAGAAATTGTTTCAATTCTCTCAATGAAGGAATAAAGAGATAAAAACTGAACCTTGAAGAGATTGAGGGCGGCAGTACTACATCTGCTTCTGTAAAGCATACCAATCAATAAAGATGTCAACTAACAGCGTTAGCGATTTGAAAGTGGATAAAGGAAACAAGAGGAGGGCCCGGGGGCTTGCCCCCGGGAAAATTTTTAAAAATCACAATCTCCAGATCATTGGAGAGCGCATATCTTGAAAAGAGATTAAAACTTAGAAGAGAATTAATACTGGGCTGGTAAAGACAATCCAGTGTAAAAGGCTATCGGCTTGCAGTCTTTTAGCAATTAACTGGAATGACAACCTCGTCCCCAGGGCCTTGCCCTGGGGACGAGGTTGCTGGAGTGCTTNATTCTTTCCGAAAAAGTGAAAACAGCACTGCTTAGAATACAGATGATTTATGAAAGAAAAATATATAGGGATTAACAATTCATACACAATCTATTACTCAATAAATTTGCCTGTGCAAAACCAATTGAATGCAGTTTGTTTAGTTACAGCTAAATGTTACATCACCTGGCCCACCGGGCATTTGTTTGTCAAAACTCTGGTTAACGCACTCCTTTGAAAGATCTTAGCATCGCTTCTACTTACAAACTCCTCACGAGATTTTGATTTTTTTACTTTTCTAGAAATTTCATCTTGCATGTTATCAAACAGTATTTTTCCTTAGTCCAATCATCAGACGTATCAATTTGCAAGCAAAATGCGAAAGGAAGCAATTTCAGAGGAACGCTATCAAAAACAAAATCTGGGAAGACATGTCAAGCATGGGGAGTACAGACACCACACGAACATTCAAGAAGACCGACAGACTATCCTGATGCTGGATTAGAAAGTAATTACTGTCGAAATCCTGACAACGAAGCTGCTCCTTGGTGCTATACTACAGACAGCAGTACCAGATTTGAATATTGCTTTGTTCCTACATGTCCCATGACAAGAAAAGGTTGGTAGACACCTGTTGTTCAAATGTATACAATTCAGCTCCTTTCAGTTGCTAATGAAAATATTTTATATAACGGGCGGGCCAAAAAAGTAGCCCCAACATGAAACAATCTGAAAAACCTTTTTGAATGCAAGATGTTGATGAAATTTAGAGGGCACTAAGAGGAATCAGTTCATTATTAGCTGTATTTACAGAGAAATGAGCTTTCGAAATAAGATGGTCGCGAAAACCACAATAACAAAATCACTGATTATTAAACATAACCCACCATCACATTTACTGATTAATGAATAATGTCCATGTAAATAACGTTTCGTAACTTTAAAAAATTGAATGTAACGTTTCAATAGGATACCATAGTATGGTCTGTAAGTAATACAATATTGTGGTAAAAATTGAAATTTTCCTAATTTCGCAATTTTCGATCATTATATTTCAATGCCTCTCATTTAGTTGCAGTATTTTGCAATATAGTAATTATTTTTACAAAAAAGATGCGAGTAAAGGAGGAAACAATGCAAGAAAAGAAAGAATGTCTTGTGTTTGATAATTTGCTAGGTCAACTTTTACTTTTGATGGTTAGTGATTTTGTTACAGTGGTTTTCACGACCATCTTGTTTCGAAAGCTCATTTCTCTGTAAATTCAGCTGATAATGAACTGATTTTCACTCAATAGGTGTATGTTATGTTGTACATAGTTTCATATAAATTTGATCAAAATCTTGCATTCAGGAAGTTTTTCAGAAAGTTTATCTTGTGGGTTGCTTGTTGTTGACCTACCCTTGATATTCCATTTTAAACATAAAAAACATGCTATTTACAAACAACTGTACAATGCTACAAGGATAAAACAACGAGGAAAGACATGAAAAGACAAATCCACAAATCGTTCCACAATAACAATGAGATAATAGTTACTACCGCTGCACTTTAATGTAACTATTTACGTTGACCTTTCTCTTCTATTTCTTTAGTGTTAACATTTGTTGGACAAACTATCTACATGTCTCAAATCTACAACATATTGAAAGAAGGTGACTATCAACCAACTAGCCCAATGGACCAAAAGTTGCAATATCAAGTGGATATAAAGTCTGATGCCTTCTACTGTGATGAGCGAGAAAAACGCTCAGATGAGGTGAGATTTTGTATATACATATAGCAACCTTTTGGCGATAGGGTAGCTATGGATTTCCAAGCTCCTGTGGTATCATTTTGTAATAAGCCTATAATAACTGTTTCCGAGGGCAATACCTGTTTTGTCAATAATCTAAATATATGTAAAGATGATAAAATGCTTGTTTTCAATACATATAGGTTAATAAAGTACATTTTAGAAAATCAATGTTTGTGCTACACATTTCATTTAACATCGTAAATCTTGAATAAGAGCCAAACATTTAGAGATTCTTCATTATTTTACATTTTTACAGTATAATTCAAAACACCTAAGCCCTGAAATGAGCTAAATTAGCTAATTTTAAACAAATTGCAAGATCAGCTATATTCGAGAAAATAAATTGATCCTTGTTCTACTTGCTAAAAACAATTGAAGATCGGCCATGTAGTCGAATTTTGTTGATTTTTCAAGCAGGGGCTCTTTTTTGGGACACCCTGTATTCATACTTTAATGTTTGATTACCTTTTCAATTGATGAAAACTAACAATTCACACAAAAAATCTTTTAATTTCAGACAAGCCAAGCTAACTTAAGAGAATACAAAATTCCAGGGCTGTCAAAGTTTGCATTAACAACACGTTCTATAGAATCGAATAATTGTGTATTAAATTTTAACCATGATGGCATTACTATGAAGTCAGAATTTCCAGCGCAAGCAGCCAAGCCTGGAGCCAATGGACAAAGTTTTGGAAAAAATGGCGAAAATGGAGAAGATGGATCAGTCGGTGTAAATGGCTATGATGGGACAGAAGGTATGTATAGATTTGTGTCCACATGATCACAAATCGCCTATTGCGAACACATTTTATTTAAATTCTGAAAAGTCACAGGCACCATTGAAAATTCAAGGAGTGCTCGAAAATACGTTGCTGCTGCCATTGTCCTCAATGTGGAAAAGTTTCATCGTTATGGTGGTAGTATTGAGAAAAATACAACAGTTTTAAGGAACTTACCTGCTATGATGACGTTAGTATTTTGTATAATCACGATTTTTTTCTCCCGCCAGTTGTTTTATTTTCTCAATTCTATCTTTGATATTAACTGCATTAGGCCGCTTATTATTCCCCTTGAAAGCCTCGTTGCTGTTGAAGCTTCGTGACATGAAATGGATTCATGTACCGGGTGTCCAAAATAGAACGCTACAGATTTGATCAGGGCTAACGGCAACATTCTAGGTTGAATCAATTCCTGATAATTTCTGAAGTAATCTTTGATAGTTAACTTGAAGATAAATACCTTGTTTGTTAATATTGGTGCATTGAGAGTTGAAATATTAAACTTGAAAGTCCAAATTTGCCTCCACCTCCAAACCAGAGCTTGTGTGTTTACGCCTAAACTGCAAACGCGCTGTTTTAGGAAATCTCTCGAATCACAGAACTAAGGTAATAGTTATGAACAGGGACCCATTTTCAGGCATACATTTCAACAGGAACTTGAAAGCTGAAATTAACAAACATGTCAATGCATATAGTCACAAAGGAACATCTTTCTTCAATCAACATGCACCTACAAAAAATACTAATCCAAGTGCGGGTGACCATTCTTAAGGATCTAATCTATGAAATTAGTTTCCTTGGGCATATACGATTGCTTGTTTCGTAATAATTCCAAGATAGATGATACAAAATGCATTTCATTCAAGCAATGGAGATCACAAGAAATAATTTATTTTTCACACCGGAACTATTTCGCTGATGACTATCTTTTGTTAGACACGATGTGATGTAATTTGAAGTTTTTATAGAATGAAGAATGATTTCTCTTCAGGACTAAATTCGTGAATCTGATTGTCAAGTTAACTTTTTGATTTCTATTCAAATGTGTTCCTAAGCACGAGGCTTCTTGCTTGTATTTCGCTATGATTCAGGAGATTCCCTAAAACATCGCGTTTGCAGTTTAGGCCAAAACACACAAGCTCTAGTTTGGAGGTGGAGGCAAATTTGGACTTTCAAGATTAATATTTAAACTCTCAATGCCCCATTATTAACAAAAAAGGTATTTATCTTCAAGTTAACTATATAGGATTACTACTAAAATTATCAGGAATTGATTCGAAGTAAATTCTTGTCACTAGCCTCGATTAATTCTGTAGCATAATTTTGGGACACGCGGTATACCACCGGGTGCGCCAAAAAAAACTATCCACGTTTGAAAAATCGTAGTACCTAGAGTACTAAATAGATTTGAATGAATCAAAGTTTGGTTGATAGCAGGAAGACTGCAGTATTTTTGTGATTTTTCTCGTATTTTTATGAGTACAGATAATACAGCTAAATTCGAATTTAAGAAAATTCTGTGTTTGCAAAGTGCCTGAAAAAGGGCCTAAAACACTTGATCAAATCTTACAGAAATTTCTCACACCGAACAATACAAAATTACAGTTTTCACAGGTATCGGATGTCGTCTGCACTTGTTTTGCCATGGGATTGAAATGTCTTTGGTATTTCTTTAAGAATTCANATGAAGAGCAAATGTGGAAGGCACGTTAAACAAGAACCCTAATAAGATTAATCTTATACTTGGTGGGGGCTAGGCTAGAGAAGTCAGTATAAAGACCGGTAAATGTCGTTTTCCTATATGAGCTAGTAGAAAAGGTATCATTATCATGAGTAACAAGTACATCCAAAAATGGCAAAGCATAGTCCGACTCTAATTCATACGTAAATTTAATATTAGGATGTTGACGATTTATAAATTCAAGAAAACTATATATATGATCTCTATTTCTAAATAAGCAAAATGTATCATCAACATACCTACGATGCAGTACAGGCTTAAATTCAGAAGGACAGTTGGCTAGATATTTCTTTTCTAGAAAATTCATAAAGATATTAGCAAGGGTTGGTCCAAGAGGTGACCCCATAGCAACCCCGTCAATTTGATCAAAGAGTTGTTTGTTAAAGACAAAGTGAGTTTCCTGAACTGCAAAAGTCAGTAATTTAAGAAACTGCGAGTGGTTGAGAGAACAGTCCCTATACTCAATGTTTTCAGTGTCTTCAAACAATAGTTCAATACACAGGTCAATACTTTCATCCAGTGGAATATTAGTAAATAAGCTGGATACATCAAAGCTAGCCATAGCAAGATCTTCGTCCTTGTGAAAAGATGTTATTTCAGACACAAAAGAAAATATATCCTTAACGGTATACTCATTGCTAGTAAAAGGCTTTAAAATCGGTACAAAAAACTTAGCTAACTTATAAAGAAACTAAATATTATTATTATTAAATCATTACAATGCACAACCAAGTGACAGGGTACGGAGGTTGGCGGTTCCCTTTGTCTGGCACTCTGAAGGCCAATCATCCCCAATTATTGCCCATGGACATTTCTGCTACTAAAATTAAATAGAGTACGACAAGCATAATTCACATGAACATCATCGCAAAAACGGAATGTCACCAACATCAATATTTTGCGCATTCTGATTTGTGAATTTTAGTGATTTTGCAAAAAGTTTCACTTTTCATTGGGTCACCTGGCTTTAAACTTAGTGCATATTTGGATGTAATTAATAAATTTGTGCACTATTGTCATTCTTTTGTTTGCAGTGAACATTGCATATCTCAGTGCCAAAGGCATATTAAAGATCAAGACAAAAGGCGTTCAAGGAGCAAAAGGTGGCAATGGTGCAAAAGGAGGAAATGGCTTCAAGGGCAAGGTACATATCGGGTGTCGCAAAAAAGAGCTCTCACGTTTGTTTGAATGTAGCGCCATATTGAAAAGAGACAGGAATTCGTGGTATCGACTGTCACAGTTCACAAAGGCTAACTTAGATGTCAATAGTTTGATTTTCACCGTAGATTGAAAATTGTTGGAGTTATGAGTTGCGAAACGCAAAGACTATCGTCAAGACTAAAACAGTAGGCCTAAATGTTATGAAGGAGTCAATCACAGGTCGACCAAAGTTTTAAAAGGTTTCAATAGCAACGCACTATAATTCTATAATTCTTTTGAAAGCAAATAATATTCAAATAATGCATTGCTATTGAAACCTTTTAAAAATTTGGACGACCTGTGTTTGACTCCTTTATAACATTTAGGCCTGCTGTTTTAGTCTTGACGATGGCCTTTGCGTTTCGGAACTCATAACTCCAAGAATTTTCAATCTACGGTGAAAATCAAACTATTGACATATAAGTTAGCCTTCGTGAACTGTGACAGTTGATACCACGAATTCCTGTCGCTTTTCAACATGGCGCTACATTCAAACAAACGTGAGTACTTTTGTTTGGGGCACCCGGTAGTTTATTAAAGATAATGTCCAGGAGCCTTATATTATTTTTAAAATACATAGATTACCAGGTCCCGTGCTATGGTCTAAATATCTCGGATGGATCAGAAAACTGAATCCACTGTTTGAAAAATTGTACTACAGAACGTATAAAACCAACTTGAAAAGTTACAACTCCGTTGCCTAGCTGAGAGTTTAACGTAATTTTCAGAATTTATTCGTAATCTACAATGTTAATCTTAATCTCAAATGATGAGTTCCTGGAAACTAGGTTCCATGAGCTGTGGCTAGAACTATGGGTTGCTCAATTAAATCCACTTTTCAACCATTAAAATGGTAAAATTGTGGTTTTTAGCTCGGTCATTGCTTTCTAATGATACGGGAACTGTTGAAATGTAATTTCGCTCTCTCGTCAAATGCTGATCACCAAAAGGTCTAAATTTACATGATAGCGAGCAGCCCATTTTTTGCTGTTTGTTTTGGCAAATTGAAAAAATACTAAGACTTTTGGCTAAACCCTGATCTCAGGGGGGAATAATGGGCCTAAAATTGTGAGAAAAATCTTAAAAATTAAATCGAAGCCTCAGTAAGATGATGGAATTAAAGTTTTATAAATTGTTGTATAGAATTCCTGTATGATTTTTCAAGCAGTGGATACATTGTTCTGACTTATCCTGTATTACAGATAAACCTTTACAGGAAATTTTGATGACCCGATTACGTGAAACCCAACTTAGTGAACAGGGGGTTCTCTATCCCCTGCATTGTGAATATTTTGATTGAGAATTATTTGAAATAGTTTATTTGGTACCAACCTTCAGTTTCCTACCTGTCTTATATACGGCAGTAGTTTTCTCTTTTGTCCCCTCACCTCTGCGTCAATCAATTGAGGTGCGTGATGAAAAAAGGCCGATCGAAATACTTTCCTGTTTGAAGCATGTTCATACGACACGACTCGATGTAAAATAATATAAAGTCAAGGTGAACAAAAAATATTCATTCAAATCAGCAGCAACTGTCTTCTTTTTGCCTGCGTTTCACGAACCATGATCCAGACATGCAATATGACATCAAAATGTCTCTAATTTCTCAGACAACAATCATATCTTTCTGCTCGAATGATATACCGTAGAAAACCAATTCAGCGGTAAAAAAAACACACATAGTCGGCCTTATTTATCTTTCTCCATAGGTGATGTAGCTTCTCTTGAGCCAAAAATGTTAAATTCGATCGCGAAAATTCGACAAAGGTCATCATATAAATCTGCATTTACCCACTTCATTGTTGTCAGTAGCGTAAATTCATACCAGGTCACCAAAAAAAAAGTGAACCGAAAAAATCTGTTACATAAAATACTGTAAAGCAATAGACCGAAATCATCGATTTAAACAATGACCAGGCTACATCACTACGATTTTTTGCTATTTTTATCAACATCGCAAACTTGCCAACTAAAAACTGGGGATAGATTTCTGATCAAATCGATTCCTGTTTTTAGTGACTTTCGACGGGTTTTAGAACTGCCTGTTTTCACTAAATTAATTTATTTTGTCAAGTTTGCGATGTTGATAAAAATGGCAAAAATAGTAGTGATGTAGCCTAGTCATTTAGCTACCAAATAACATTTAAATCACTGATTTTATCCATTATTATATTTTGTATAACAGATATTATCAGTTTACTTTTTGGGTCACCGGGTAGTTATGATAAGTTAAGTTGTACGGGGAATGATGGAGATTTTTGGGAAAAACTTTGTCGAATTCCCGCTTTCAAATTATTTTTTTTTTGTATTTTACACAGCTTCATTGCTAATAGCACTTCTTCTGAGCTGAACATAGTCAACCTTTTTAAATATTGATGTATTATTATCATTAAAGTATACATTAAAGTGAAGTATATCATTAAAATGTTTCATATCAAAACATTTTTTAACCAAAAATCTTAAAAAATCTTTGATGATTGAAGGTGCCTATTCTTAACAATTTATAGGATGGATCTTGCAGTTTCCGTTGCAAAGATACCCGGAAGTGTTATGAATATATGAATTATTGCCATGATAGATCAAGCAAGAACTGTATAACAGAGCATTATAACAAAGTTGCACCAGGAACAGCCGGAAATGGAGGAAAGGCCGGTGCAAAAGGAAAACCAGGTATATTCAAAGTAATTGCCTCGCGCTGAATTGGGTTCTATCTCAAAATGGGCTCTATAACCAAAAACTCCATAAAACCATGACCTTCACCCCCTAATGCAACCAAATAGCAGTAGATACATTGATAACGATGTCTATAGATTTGTACTCAGTAGAATTAGCCAGTGCAATCATATTTTTCATGCCAGAGCTTGTAGATTATTGAAAATAAAGTATAAACTCTAAGTTACGCTTCTCCTTTTAGAATAAAGAAACTACAATAGATATTACAGCTCCTCCACATCAGCTCTGCAAATAAAAGCATCTACCAGCATCTGCTAACTAATCCTATTATCCTTGACAGGCAATGGAGGTGCTGCTGGGACAGTCAACCTTTATCTGAAGAATGTAGCGGACACCGGATTTAAGCTGACAATAGCAGGCTGCAAAGGAAGTGTAGGCCCAAATACAGCCACCAATGGACAGAAGGGAAATGGTATGTTGTTGCACGAAAACTGTTGAATGTAAAATTTGTTTACATTAAATTATTACCGGCTGCGCCAAAAAACTTTTCGACCGCCTACTTGTCGCGTTATGGACGACTTCATCAAATTCTTTAGTCTGGAAGCAGCCTAAATTGATAAAAAAACAACGATAAAATTTTGTTAAAGACTGAGATAGACAAAACAATCGGGAAATTCTTGGAAAGTAATTGGAATTTAGAAGTGGATTGATTATGATCAGTTTCATGAGCAGTCGCTCGATCGCGATCCTTCCACAATCTTTTAGTGTTGCTTTATCAATTCAAAAACTTTCGCTTTTATTATTCTCAATAAAGACTTTGTATTGATAAATATTAATTTTTTCCTCTTTGTCCTTTCAAATTTCTCTTTACGAAATTTGATCGATGTTTTTTTATCAATTTAGGTTGTTTCCAAGCCTATAATTTTTAAGGAATTGGTTATAGTTGAGGAACTACCGTAGACCACCAAAAAATCACCAAAGAATTGCCAAGTACTACTTTGGACTTGGACTAAAGATTAAATCATCAATCTAAATCATCAACCTTCTGTACGATTTTATCGTAGTCTGTCAAAAGTGGATTGTTTTCGCGCATCTGGTTGTTGATTCAGAGCTATTAAAGAATTACATTAAATTTTAAATAAAGCATATCTAAAGCTGAAATAAAGGATACATGTATCACTATCGAATAAATTTGAAATACTTAAATGGGAATTCACAAAAATAGTAAAGCTTTATAAGCTTTTTGATTATATCAACTTCATCAGTAAAAAAAGTCTCAAAATGTACTTGATTTATTTATTTCATTGTTGTTCTTCAGAAAATTTGTTCACTTTTTTTCATATGTCAAAGAATGAAGATTTTTCCAAAATTTTCAAGCAAATTAGCTTTGGCTGTTTTTTATTAAAATTTCCCATCAATTAAATTTCACATCTATTGCAAAAAGATCCAATGTAATTTAGCAGTCTGGTTCCCCTTTTCTTACCAAAAAAACTCGTTTGTCTCCTCCGCAACATCGACGACTGGGAACCAGGCTGGTAATTTAGCATCAATTTTATTTCATTGCAAGAGCTGCTATATTTTGATCTACAGTGTAATTATGTTGTTTTGCTTATTAACCCTATCCAGACTAGGCTTTTTGAAACTCTGTGAAGATTAAGGGGGGCACATTGTGCCCCCTCTTTATTCTCAAAACTATTAGTGCTACAGACTTGAAACTTGGCACAAGTATCAAACAAGATATGGCAAACAAGATGACGTCATTTGTTTTTGTTTATTATTGTGGTTATTTGCTGACGTCGGCAACTGTTGCTAAATTAGGTGTAAAACCAACCGGACTTTGACATGTTGTATCTCCAAATCAATTAAATCTATTAATATGAGATGTAAAAGATACAAATATTATTTCTTTAATATTCTTATTTTAAAATTTTTGCTTCATATCATTAATATTTTAGCTGATGTTAGCAATTATTTATTTTGTTCATAAACCATTTTTTGCTAAAATCGGTTACAAATTGGTTTAAAAATCGCAAAAAATGCTAGATGTACATAAAAAGACCAGCTGCATCATATGATATTAATACGTTTTCAAAAAGGGAGGCTTAACATGGTTTTTCTCAAGTACGCATGCGCAACAACGAACTATTGATGACGTAATAAAAAATCAACACACTACATATCAAATGAAAGCCCTTCTCAGGAGGAGATCAGTTTTGCTTGTTTCATTGTTATAGAACAAGTGGTTCAAACGTTATGGCTGAAAAGGTATTTATTTTTCGGAGCACTTATGTGTTGACCCCCTGAACCAGTGTCAAAATTTTTGAAATTGACCTGAAAGGATGTCTCCTAAATAGGAACTAAAAGTCGCAAAAAAACTTGGTTATCGTAGAAGAACTCAAGGAATTGCTTGAAAAATTTCACTAGGGGGTGCACTTTGTGCCCCCTCCCCCATAGGTCTGGATAGGGTTAAGGATAGTTTCTTAATCCATTTGGGAGGCGGGGTGTTTTCCACACCCCTCGAGGTTTTACTTGCAGCATTTTTCAACGACATCAGCTATGTCCCCCCAACCTCACTGACTTTTATCAATTATCTATTAGCTACATTTTGATGAAAACAATTTTGAACAATAGACCTCACAGTTCACGTGACATGCCCATATTTGGAAGCAGGTAACAGCAATATCGTTGTTTCCGATGATTTCAAGGGGAATATTTGATTGAATTATGAAGTATTATATATCAAATGCATCAGCAAACACAGGGCTTTAATTTGAAACCAGAATTTCTGGAATTTGATGACGTCAGCATTTTCTGATTATGACGTCAGTTTGGCCGCTAAATTTTATATTGGACTAATTAGCAAATTTTTTGAATTTTGTCCAACCTTATCAATTAAAAACACTCCAATGGTACATTTGCAATGGATTATCACCAGTTTGCCGCTTCTTTTTGTCGACTTTTACACAGAACAAATTTAGGACACAAATGAAGTCATCAGAATTGGCTAATTTTCTACCAAAATATCATTTCAAAATAGTTATTTACTACCGGGTGTCCCAAAAAAAGTACTCACGTTTGTTTGAACGTAGCGCCATAATGACACGCGATAGAAATTTGTGGTATCGACTGTCACAGTTCACAAAGGCTAACTTAGATGTCAATAGTTTGATTTTCACCGTAGGTTGAAAATTCTTGGAGTTATGACTATCAGTTCCGAAACGCAAAGACCATCGTCAAGACTAAAACAGTAGGCCTTAATGCTACGAAGGAGTCAAGCACAGGCCATCCAAAGCTTTAAAAGGTTTCAATAGCAACGCATTATTATTCAAATAATTCAAATATTGTTTATTACCCCAATAATGCGTTGCTATTGAAAACTTTTGAAACTTTGGACGACCTGTGCTTGACTCCTTCATAACATTAAGGCCTACTGTTTTAGTCTTGACGATGGTCTTTGCGTTTCGGAACTCAGAACTCCATGAATTTTCAAGCTACGGTGAAAATAAAACTATTGACATCGAAGCTAGCCTTTGTGAACTCTGACAGTCGATACCAAGAATTCCTATCGCTTTTTAATATGGCGCTACGTTCAAATAAACGTGAGTACTGTTTTTGGGACACCCGGTCTATAATAATATTTTCAGCAAATATGTTGTCGAATAAGACCAAAAACCGCATAAATTTCATGCAAAATCTTCTTTAACCACGAATTTAACTTGGGAACCCGATTTTTACCAGTTTTTAAATTGATGACCTCACTGTGACGTCATAAGGCATGGCAACCACACCCAAATCTTGCTACATGTTATGAATTACTTACTCTGTAACTCTGCCAACTTATATAAAATTCTGGTGAGTTTAAGGTGGTTTTCCGAGGGGGGTTGAAAGAACCCCCCCTCCCCATAAATGTAGCTCAAAGAAAGCCCATATGGATTAGGGTAAAAGAAGTCGCTTAACTTAATGTAGGCAAGAACTCATTTTTATTAACTCATTTTATTTTTCACCTTTTAATGCCAAATTTACTGTTGAAAATCTCTTTTAGGTGGTGCCAGCGGTGGGCCTGGAAGAACAAGAAGTTGTGCGTGGTATAAGAAATATAGGAGAACTGGCGGAGGTTGGGGTGCTGCTCCTTATGATTGGTTTTGTACGGACAGATCGGATAGAGATTGTCCACAATCAAGCGGTGCTAGTGGCACCCGGGGAAGTGTAAAAACAGCTCTCCAAGGTACATTTAAAATATTAAGATACTATAGTATTCTGATATATGGTGCGCTCTGACGAGAGGTTAGACATTGGATAGCTCTCGTTAGCCTCGATTTTGAGTTTTGCTTGCATATTAACCCTTTAAAGTCGAGCACACAATTTTTTATCAAAGGCTGCTCATATTTTGAAATTAGAGATATATAGGTCTGAATAACATAAAACAGGTAAAACAAATTACCTGGGGGGCAGGGAAATTTTTACTGATTTTATTTCCCAAAACAGGGAATGCCTGTTAATCAGCTCCAGGTACTCTGNATATCTTTTTAATTCTGGTAATATCATGGCATTTCCAAAAAAAGTTTGAAATTTTAGGGCACTTCCCAAAGAGTTGAATAGCGTGGCAAAACATTAATGAAAATAATTTAAATATGAAAAGATATTTTAATTTGAAAAATGCTTTTTGTCGTTGCAAAGATTGGTATATTTGCACGGATTGTATTAAAAATTGTTGATGTTGTACGTTTACTTTTTATGTTACAAATGTTAGTTGCGTTAGGGTATTGAAAGCAAATCTTGCAAGGCCCAAATATCGGTGTTTTCGTGGACTTGCCCAAGTCGTCTTGTAGGAAAGAAAGAGACGACTTGTGCCGAACAGCTCCTCATTAATTATTCATGACCATGCGTGACCTCGCTTAACCCGAAATTTGTAATAGGACCCAACCGCAAGAGATCCAAAACCAGGGGGTTACTTGTTCTTGTACTTCTACTGTATACACAGGTGCGTCGGGGAAAATGTACTGAAGAATGATACACTTGCAGAACATAAGTTCTTCTCAATGGCTACTACCCCATGTACGACGCCGAAGAAAATTTTTCAGTTCTTATCACCCAGTGCGTGTGATATTTGCGTTGTTTGTGGGGAAGATGTGAAAAAAATTTACAATGATCCATCCGACAGAAAATTACGACTTTGGGGAACCGACGGTGCTAGAACAAATGTGTGCAAAATCGTGGAGGATTATCTTCGCATCACTCTGGATCAACATTTGGATTCAAAGATAATTTGCAAGAAATGCACAAATGCAATAAAGAGCGCTGTTTCAAAGAAGAATTCAAAGATCAATGATTTCAAAAAATCGCAACTTTCAATTCGACAAAAATACCTAAGGAAGCAGATAAAACGTGGCAGGAATGAAGTCAAAGGGAAGGAAGTCGAAGAATCTATGAAGGAAACCCCAGTGAAGGAGAAACCAAAGAAGAAGCTCAAGTTCAGCGATGACATTGAAAAAGAGAACACCAAATCAACAGAAATCTGCTTTAGTCAGGTGTTAGAGGATCAGAAGGGAAGTTTAAAATCGGAGTGGAGGAAAGTCGTTGTGAGTAAAATAAGCCCTCTCAAAATTTTCAGGGTCTATAAAAAATTGAAATTTGTTGAGGGGTGCCGAACTGTGATCCTTTATTACATTCCAGTGCTCTTTATCGTTCAATATGATATTTGTAAGAGTACACGTATTTTGTTATAAGAAATTAAGTAATTGGCCCAGCACTGAAAATCTCTTCTCTTGGCAGTTTTTTAAAAGGTTCCACGCAAACACGTTGCATTATTGAAGGGTGATATCCTGTGCTTTCTTGAACATTTCATAGGCAGTTTTATGAAATGACGCCTCTGTTTGTACACTACTCAAGTGATGCTGAGTAATAAATAAAATCATAAAATGCAATAAACAGGCGGCAGTATGGTTCAAGACAATACAAATCAATAAAAGATATTCTCAAGTACTATTTTCCAGCACTTGAGTTTCTAAATTTTGTGATGATCCCAGATAAAGATTTTCTTTAATATATAAAAAAAACACGCGGTCACGTATATTTCTACTATAAAATCTTTTTAAAAAACTCAACCCTCAGATCACCAAAAACTGAAATATCAATTAAGAACTTTCTTTATCACCTTCGCTTTTTGTTGTCCTCTTGAGGCATGGTTTCATATAACTGGCTATGAAATGTTCAGGAACGCAAAGGAGATTGTCTATCAAGGATTTAGATTAACTTTGTAAGAAACTGCTAAGAAACTTTGGGCATTGATAATCTGATAATGCTAAGAAACTTTCAGCACTGGACACTGGACCAATTTATTTGTTTCTTTGAAGAAAATAGGTGTACTTGAGTAATGTATAAGCAGAGGCACAGTTTGCCAAAACGTTCTTTGCCTACTGGCTAGCCCACAGAAATAAACTACTCGACCTATTTTCCATTGCTTCTTCGTGACACTTTGACAAGGGAATTAAGGACCAAATCATATGTAAATTTCAACGTCACGGTCATTTATCCTGTCAGCAAACGAAGCAATTTTGAAACACTTTCCAAAGGTTTACTTTCTTTTCTACAACCTGTCGAATCATGGGCGATAAGAAACGCGGTAGTTAATTCCTAAAAAAAATTTCTTCTTGTGTCCTTATGCCCATGAAGGTTGTTGTTGTTGTGCTTGGTTTTCCAACAACCTTCACGGGCATAGGGACACGGGAAGAAATCTTTTCTTATGAATTAACTACCGCGTTTTTTATCGCCCATGGTCGAATGGGCAGAAAATATTGTTGCACACCCGGTAATTTGCGAAATTGCTACATTTTCTTCTGACACTGGACCCCAGAAATTCTTTGGGATCTTTGATGATTTTAATTACTTTAACATTTTTTACACTCATAGACTTAACATATATTCTCACTCCAGGTTTCATTTGAAAACGACAATCTAACCTGCCAGTTACCAGTCCCTAAAGAGTTTTTTCCAATTCTGAGAGGAATCTCATCAAGGAATCACGTGGCAATTGCTAACATTGTGTGGCAAAACCGAGAAATAAAAGAGGAGATTCTAAATCTCGTTAAAAAGGAAGTTGATTCAGAAAGTAAGAATTGCTGTGCGTCTAATAGCCCTTTCATGACAGATAATGTGCAAGACTTGGATAAACTAGACTTTAATTGCATTCATGAAGAATTTAGAAAGATTGCCCCATTGAGTTCTGGTATTTTGCACTGTATGGCATCAAACCAGAGATACGCGAAGACAAACAAACACAAAAGTAATGAGTCCATTATTCCTGGGATGGTTTCAGCAGCTGCTGTACTATTCAAGTGCAGAAATAACAAAATCAATAAAATTCAGTCCTTAAATAGTGTAGTTTTGAGAAGAGCTGGAGCTAACAAAATGGCATTCAAGCGCTTGAATGCCAGATGCATGTCAACTTCTTACAAACTCGCACTACACATCCAGTCTAAACTTGGAGAAAACCATGACGAAAAGGTAAAAGAATGGGGGCAGTTGTATGTTAAAGGCTTAGAAGATAGACAAGAAGATACAGAGAAAGCAATCAATGCACCAAGCAGTGACAACTGTGGAAGTTTAGACGATAGTTTGCAAGACTTAATCCTTGATGATGAGGGAAATATCAGTCTTTCTGAGAGTGGCAACAACATCAACCAGTTAAAAACAGGCTCCGAATATTTAGATGACAAGTCGACAAGAGATGAAAAAAGTGCAATAGGATTTGTTCTCGTTGGGGACAATGTAGACATCAGAAATAAAGCGCGGCAATATAGTATATCACATGGGAACAGAGATCATCACATGTTTCACATGATGGGGGTCAAGAACCGAGTCCCTTACTTTGCCACAAATGAACAAGAAAACGCGCAAAAACGTTTTGGCTTATCAGACATCCTTCCTAGCAGTCAGGACAACAAACAACTCAGAGATGAATTTCGTGTGTTGGTCGGCAGAGCATTGATCAAGTACCACCCAGAGTTAGAATGGATGAAGACCTGGATTCCCGACCACATTAAACATCCATTTACAAAATATACAACTCAAAAGTCTGACGTGGTAAGTCCAAAGATTACCGAAGAGTTCTAGTTTTGCTTCCAATTGTTATTTTCAAGAGCCCCAAAAACATATATAGGAAAGACAAATAAATCTATAAAGGACCATCGGTTTTAATTTTATTCGGAATAAGTTACATTTATGTTGGTTGGTTGATAGCGAAAAGGTTTATTTTATTCATGCAATATCAAAAAGATTATTAGACTTAATGGTCTGTGAAGGGACGGCGACATTTCAGTTTCAGTTTCATCCATTTTAAAATTCTCAACATGCAAATAACTACGAAAGCGACAAAATCACTAGATAGGAAAATAATACATAAAATAACAGTTATATACAATGGGAAGACAAAAACCACGATAGATCTTTGCATGGTGAGACTTTCCTAAAAGAGGAGCTCTCTCAGTAGATAAACTAATCGGATAAATTAAGAGAATAAATTCACCTTCGCAACCTTGACTGAAATGTATACAATTATTTACAGGTCAGTCTTGGCGTCCTAAACAAGAACGAAAATGAAAAAGATGGCATTTTGGCAATTATGAATCACATTCACCAGTATGTCCCTAAAACAGCGACAAACAAGTTGGCACCAGTTCTCTCTGTGGGCGACCTGTTAACCGTTGAAAGGGAGCTGAACGTGCAAGAAGATATGAGAAATGCAACCACACCGCAAAAGAGAATAGAAGGTCTCATACCAACAATGGCTGACTTCCATGGATTTGGAAATTATTTAAATGTAAATTTACATCGTTTAATAAATAACTGCAATCTATTCTTCTTAAAAAATAGTGTTAGTGATTGTGCAGGATTGCAATTTTCATACATTAAAAAACAAATGTGTCACGATTTAAGACATACCGATTTTTGAGAGCCTTGCGTCATGCATGAACAACCTAACAGTTCAATAGCATAATGGATATCACTCCTGGAAAAAACATAGAGATTGCTAGTAAACGAATGTTTGTGGTTTCTGTTGCGTTTAGAGGGGCGGTGCAAGCCGTAAAAAGAGGGTTCTGGAGGGGTAAAATGGGAACCTTGATTTGCCTAAAATAAAACTCTGCGAATGGGATTGTTGTGCTGGGACTCGGATTTGCTGAAGTTGGACCTGGAATACCAACGGCAAGAACAATATGGAAGTGGTTTGATCACTGTATATTCACAAAAAAAGTAACTGCAAAATAGTCAAATGTTCTCTTTAAATAAAGTGATCAGTTTTGTGATGCAAATCAGCTTTTCTTGAAGCAGTATCAGCGAGAACTGTTATTTTGTTAGGATCTAACACGTTGCTAACAAAAACCACTATGACCTGAATTATGACAGGTAAATTGAAAAATGACATGAAAAAGAAATTAAGCAATTCGCATTTCATTGGCTTTACTGGTGAAATCAGGGTGACTCCTGCTCTTTATTCCCTTTGATGTACAATTTGTCTTTGTAACAAAAGATTAATTGTATTGATTTTTTTCGATAGATGATTTGGAATACCCTCTACGATAAACAATCGTCAAGTGATTTGGGAACACTGCATGCAGCCCGAAATTTCTTGAATGAGAGAAATGTTCCTCCGACACCAATGGATGATCCTGACAGTGCATTTGGTCTTTTAGACAAATTCACAGATGCACTTGTCCTTGCAGTCGCAAACAAGTTCAAAGACAAGATTGAGGTCGAAGGTTCAGAACCGCAAAAAAGAGAGGTGATGGAAGAGGTGCTTGATAAGATTGTTGACGATTATGCTATCCCACAGATGCCTGAAATCTCGAAGGATGATTCACCATACAAGTGTTGCATATGTAACAAGAGATATCAGAGAATAAAGTCTCTCAGGAAGCATCTGAAAAAAGTCCATGACAGTGACGAAGATAGACAGACAGCAGATATTTCCCAGAATAATGAAGATGCCATTTACAACTACAGTTGCAATGCACTTGCCCTTGGCCTTATTGCTAGGGATTTTGTTGATGCGCGGAAGCATGGAGACGGGGAAAGACTCATACGATTGTATAAGTTTTTCCTGCTATTGTTCAAGGTGGATCCAACCAAAAAGAAGTATGCATTCTATACGTTGTATACTTTAACTCAGGTGAGCATTTTACTTCCTGAAGATCTCAGACATCAAGTTGTTTGGGAAAGATTTGTCAACAACAAGGGGAAGATAGATACAAACAGTGAGTTGGACCGCGAGATGGAGCACCGTAACAAATCCTTTAAACAAGATTGTAAAGATTTTCAAGGAAAGATCACTGAAAAGAGCATAGAAAGGGCAAGCCAGTCATACAATAAGGTAGATGAGGTACTGCAGAATCACGACAAAGAGTGTTGTATATCACGGCCATCTGGCAGGCATGCTAATTTAGATTGCAGAGATGATGTTATGCAACTTGCAAGGCAGTATCAGAAAATGGACATATTTGGACAGAAACCTGGGCGTTATCATAGTACGTTCCCTGGCTTCAGAAGGAGCATACTCTTAAACCTGGATATCCCAGTTTTCAAGGAGTGGATCAGAGATACCACAAAGCATTTTCAAGGACTAAATGTTTTCCATACCAAACAGGATTGACTATAAACTGTTCTTGAATACCCTAGATTTGACGAAAAGATATGTACATGGATAAGTAAGAAAAGAAACTATGATTCAAATGTCTTTTTTGCTATTTTTGAATGTAAAGTAGCCAGGGGTTGGAATAGAGGGTTCACACAGGGGGGGGCAAAATACATTATTTCCCTAGAATGAAAATTTACGAAACAGAATCTGACAGCTAAACTTTGCTGAAATTTATCCAGCAACATCAAGTGCAACATTAAAGCCCCTCTGGAATAAATCAAGTTTTCTATTATTCACATATGGGACTTTTTTGGTACACAACAGATCATTTTGGCACATTTTTCTCTTGAACATCCAGTACATCACAACACAAGTACATTAAATACCAAAATTTTGTCTTAACCCTATCCAGACTAGGCGTTTTTTCATTAGTATGCATGCGCAACAACAAATGAATAATGATGTCATCAAAAATCAACAAACTATATATCAAATGAATCCTTTTTAAGAAGAGTTATGTTTTTTTCATTATTATAGAGCTAGTGGTTCAAATGTTATAATTAAAAGGTATTTATTTTGCGAAGCAGTCAATTTAAATTTACAATTGTGTATTTACCACTTGAACCAGTGTCAAATTTTTGAAATTGATAAAACAAGATGTCTCCCAAATATAAACTAGAAGTAAAAAATAAGAGGTTATTCTAGAAGTACTCAAGGAGCTCGGGGAAAAAGTCAATAGGGGGAGGGGGCACTTCATGCCCCCTAGTCTGGATAGGGTTAAGAGCTTTCATCTGAAGATTCAAGAAGCATACAACGAAACCGTTTTATACTAGTAGCACAGATTTCGTCTTCTTCATCTTCTTCTGAGGCAGAACTTGCAGAAAAGGAATCTTCAAACCATTGACTCTGTATGGTATCTTCAAATGCTTCAGTCATCTCATTTTCCTCATCTTTCTGATACTTGTTAACAATTTCAAGTATTCTAAGTGCAATGCTCTCTTGAAAAATACAAAAACGGTCCATGATATAGCTACAATTTCTAACTTCCTGAGCCTCAAGAATGAGTGCATCTATTGCTGCCTTGGGAAACCCTGATGCTAAGTCTATACCTGTGTATGTTGCTTTTGGGACAGTTGAAATCACACTTTCTCTGAGGGCAACAAGTTCTTCCCTCAACTGAACAGCATCTAATGGTGATAAAAATGTTTTCCTATTTTCAGTTACAACTGCATTAGAACCCAATAACTCATTTTCCAACAGTTTCTCTGATCTGCTTGCCACATAATGACACACAGTGTTGTCAACACATTTGCATTGTTGTCTGCAAATATCACAGCATGAATGCAAGGGACTCACAGTTTTGGCATTTCCTGGAAATTGTTCCAGGATAATTTCTCTTCTACATCTGCTTTCATTCTTGCAGTAAAATTTCATCTCTTTTGATATATTTTTTGAAGCCAGTGACCTGGGAAAATTTATCAATATTGCCTGGCTCTGTGTACCATCTCGCCCTGCCCTTCCACTCTCTTGGCAGTAATCGTCAATGTCATTTGGTGGTCCGTAGTGGATAATTGTCCTCAAACCATAGCAGTTAATGCCCATCCCAAAGGCTACTGTTGCAAAGAGGACCCTAGTAACCCCATCTTCAACAGAGAATTGATCCAGCACAAAGCTTTTGATATCTGGATCAGTCCCACTATGAAACATCTCGTATGGTCTGCCTCTAAAATCTGAATAAGTATTTCTTAGCTCATTATCAAAACATTGATATAGCTTCCTAATATGAGTAAGGGTTCTGCAAAATATCAAAACTTTCTCAGTCTTGCAGCCATTGACCTTGATATCATGCAAAAGCCATGAGAAAATCTTAGATGGGTCATCTTTCTTTGCAGTATACACCACATACTGTATGTTGTCACGATGTGGGGCATCAACATAAATTGCAGGTTTTTGCAATTCTAGATTTTCCACAATCTTCTGACGAACCATAGAAGTTGCCGTAGCTGTCAAGGCACCAAGAGGGATTCTCTTCATCAGAACTGATCGAAGTTGAGCAAGTTTGCCATAGCAATGTCTGAATGCTGCAGCGTTTTTGCTTTCTGCTCCCCTAAGGAGAAAGATATGACATAATGTGAAGTGTGTCAAAAAGAGTCCACAAAATATAGGCAGATATGAGCAACTTAAATGCACTCAATATTCATTGATACCAAGTATTGTGTCAAAAAAGTTAGTTCACAGATCATAGGCTAGGTGAGTTGGGTCTTGAGTCAACAGAGTGGTCAGTGCTTCATGTATTTTTCATAAGAAACTAAGAATTTGTCTCACTGCTTTTCTTAAAATTATCAGATTTTAAGTTCTCAGAGTTTCCTTTGAGTTCCTTAGGAGTTCAATTACTTTCTGTGTGTTTACTTTCTGTGCCCCATTTTAATTACAATGAACTTTTACTAACTTTTATGGAGCCATCAAATGCTTAAAACAAGTAAAAATTAAGTGAAAATATATATATATGGATTTCTTTGACAAGAATAAATTACAGTGAGTTTCTTAAATAATGTTTTCCCAGTACTGAAGTTTCTAAAATATTTAGCAATCTTTAAATTTTTAACTCAAGAAGTGCCATAATATCATGCTAAAGACCTACCATTTTACCACACAATGGCTTTCGTCTACAACAACAGCACGTAGTCTGGATTGAAACTCCTCATCTTTTCGGATCAGGACGCGAAGCTTGTTCACAACTGCCTCTGGTGACGTAAATATGAAGGCAAAACCTCCATTCAATGCTTCAGAACATTGTTTCTCAGTTGCGTCATTGGACAGTGATATGCAACGTAACTTTTTACTTGTGAAAGTCTTCATCTGATCTTGAATCAAAGAAGTCAATGGGGAAACAACAATCACAGTAGATTGGATATCGAACATTTCCCCATCATCTTCTACCCTTCCGTGTAAAAATATGTCAAAGGCAAGGGGCAGCAGCTGATAAACCATGGACTTTCCTGCTCCTGTTGGTTGGGCGATGAAGACATCTTTCCCTTCCATGAGATCAATGACGGCCTTTTTCTGGTATTCTTTGAGGTAGCCATTCATGGGCAGTCCAAATTTTTCAACTGCCATTTCAACAGCCGTCTCTAAGCTCCTGACTTCACTCATCGTAATGAATTTAAGATTTGATTTGTATTATCAAATCTTAAATCAAATCAAATACTATATTATCAAATCTTCCGAATAAACAGTTAGGCCACGATGGATTGTTGCCGTTATTTTACGTTAAGTGTCATACCCTAG
>REGM01000016.1:642409-656544 GCA_004194415.1 Aurelia aurita | reverse complement strand
CAAAGGATCTTAATCAAACCGACCAGTTTCGTGGATGAAACGTAAGGTCATTTCGAGTATATTTCTGTTCAAGTCATTTGAAAGGTCTTGATCACCATATAACAAAAGCTGCATCAAAGCATCATTTGAAAGATTGGTGATTTGTACAAATGGTCGTAATAATTCTACAATTCCAGCGAGAAGATCTTGTCGTTGAACATCAAAAGAAGGGCACAGCAACAAAAAGTGCTCCGTATCCTCAATGCCATCGCTTGTTGGGCACATTGGGTTTATGGTATCCCTAAAATTGTGCTTGAATTTGTGGAAATTTAACTTGCTGAGACCAACCCTAAGTTGAGTAAGATAGGATAATCCTATTGGATCGTGAATTCCAAAAACAGATTTTGCAGGGGGGCGGATTATTGATAAGAGCTTTTTCTTAAAAACAGCAACAGAAGATGCAAGTCTCAATTCAGGCTCAAGCCTATTCCATTCAGATAAACAGTGAGGATAGAAGCTAGATTTGAATTTTTCTGTCCTTGCCTTTAATCGCCCAATGACATCCTGGTTGCGAAGGCGGTACTGCGGCTGATGAAGAGGGGGAATTGGACCTACTGTATACTCAGGGCTAAGGTTATTTATAAACTTGTAGAACAAGGTAAGGCGTCTACTCCATCTTCGGGAACTTAATGACTCCCAGCCAAGCTCTGTGTACAGCTTCTCTCGAGATGTACCCCTCCATGTTCCTGTTACAGCTAAAGCAGCAGAATACTGAACAGCCTCTAGCTTTTCCATTTAATTTGGTAAAATGATGTTTTGACTGAATTCACATATTTTAGCAGGAATATGGTAAATAACATCACCATAGTCCAGGTGGGGTCGAACATAGAGCTTATATAATTCGTTTAGGGTATGCCTGGGCAGATATTTGGAGAGATATTTCAGCAAACCAATGCCCTTTCTTGTTTTAGAAATGGCAGATTTGATATGAGCTGAGAAAGATAGCTTTGAGTCCAGGATAATTCCTAAATGTTTATGTTCATTTACTTTCTTCACTGGCATGTCGTTAAAAAGGATCACTGGATGATCAATTTCACTTTTCTTCCTTGAACATGTTAATTCAACAGCTTGTATTAGCCTTCAGAGGTCTGGGGACCGATGCATTTTGGCTATCTTTTGTTGAGAAGAAAGGAGCTGTCAAAGCTGCTATGATTGACACCGATGCACCCTTCAAAACAGTTGCGCAAGATTTGTTATCAAGGGCCACGAGGTTGCTACGTAGGCGCAGGAGCATTGGCAAACGAGGGCAGAGATCGCGAGCGGAGCGTTTGCCAACAAACGGATCAAGATGTGATGATAATTTTTTTTATCACACGAAAAGCTGCGGCAAATGGAATATTAATTTATCATAGCTATGCAGCTATATACAAAAACTACATGGACCTATCTGTTAAAAATTCTAGTTTTGGATTGTCAATTTTGTGAGAATGACCGATGCATTTGCATCGGTTGCATCGGTCTGGATCCGCCTCTGATACTCCTAATGGAGTGTAAAAAAAGTCAGAAATGCCCGAGCTGAATTTATGTACTTCTAGAAAGATGCGATATATAAAATCAATTGCTATACTTCTACTTTACAACTATTTTTTGATCAATTTGGGTCATTTCAAGGCTAATGATTTTCAAGAATCTGCTAATAGCTAATGTATTAGTCCTCCTCACAAACTGATAAAAAATCAACAAGAATGATTTAGGATTTTGACTAAAGATTTTATCATCAATCTTCGACTCGCCCAGTGTACGATTTATCGTAGCCTGTCAAAATGCATATTTGTTGGCTCACCCATTAGGAATGATAGCTTAATAGCAGTTCTAAAAGAATGCATTTTCTCTGCAAGGTTCAAGCATTAGAGAAGAGAGATGACCTATTACTTGGATTCAAATGTCTCATTGACTTTGTTGGATATCCTGGAGATGTACTAGAAGGAACAATTGGAGCATATTTTGATTATTCCTTTGCGAGATTGAATGTTATGGGACAAGCAATCCAGCATGATATCAATATCAAACAGCTGCAATTCAAGAGAGAAAGAATTGAAGCAACAATTCAGTCACTTACTGAAGCAACCAGAGAAAGCAATCTTGGTACATTTAATGCTGCTATGGAAAAAGCACGTCTTCTTTTCAAAGAAAACATGGTTGAAGTTTTTCGAGGCATAGAGAAAGATGCACTGCGTGGACTTTACAAGAAATCAATTGCATTTCAGTAAGTGGCTTACAGTCCTTAAAAGGTCTACTACAGGGTGGTTTTCATCTTTGGTGTTGCCAAAGATAAAGTTGTACCCTATATCAATCTGTTTAATCTTTAGTTTCAAGCCTTTTAAGTGAATGGTGTAAAATAATACCCAATTTTGCAAGTTTTTTCTTCATTTTCAAGGTGACATACTCATATCTCATATCTCAGTTTAGCTTAAAAATATTCGAGTTTATGAAGACAGGAATTTTTTTGAATGAGCATCATTTCTAAAACCGTTTTCCTGCATGTCATCCTGCATGTCATCCATACATTTTAATGGTTGAGGGAGGACTAATAGATTAATCAAATGATAGAAGACAAATTTGAACGATAAAAATGATATTGCTATTAAATTCCTTCTCATGAATAAACAAGCATATATAAGTTAATTTCAGTTTCAGTGAGCTGTAATATCAAAATTTAATCGATTTTCAAACAACCAAAAATCACCTTTAAAGGACTTTTCTTGTCTATTTTTGTGTAAAAAAAACTGTGCTGTAAAAGAAGGACAGATTTTGTGATACAAAAGCATCAGTTGCTTTTGGTTGACACCGCAATTTAAAGCACTTAGTAATTGCAGACAAAGAAATTCTCTAAACAAGTAATTCAAAACGAAAAAGCAGCAAATGTTGCCGTGAAGCCAGTTAGGTAAACTATCGCCTTGTACACACGAAAGGTGGTTTTTAAGATCTATCTGATTCAAAAGCCGATTGGTGGGCGATTTAATTCTCGTATTTTGTTTATGTAATTAAAACACTTACTGCTCAGCTTCTGAACCAAACAAATAAAATTCTGAAGGCGCATGTTTAGATTAATCTTTCTTCTTTCGATATATGCTCATGCCTACTCTTAAAAACTATTTCTGGCCTGCACAATCAGCGAGCTAGCTACCTACCGGGTGTCCCATAAAAAAAGTATACGGAATTGGTCAACCCTAGCGATGAGAATTTCGCGTGAATCAATGCGAAATCATTTTTAAAACATACCTCGATAGTTAACTTGCACATAGATACCTTGTTTGTTGATATTGGTGCTTTGAGAGTTGAGAAATTAATCTTCAAAGGACAAATTTGCCTTGACCTCCAAACCAGAGCTTTGGCGTTTTGGCCTAAGCAAATTCTTGAAGCACAGCGAATAATTCAACAATAGAATTGAGAAAAGAGAAACAAGAGGAGAAAAATTAAAAACTGCACAACAGATGCGTGTTACAGAATATAATTTTCGTGACACTTATCACCAAGGGAGCTCCGAAGTACACTTCATTCATTTTAATATCAACAATTTATTTCACTTAACATACACATTATTCATCGGCAAAAGTACTCCCTTGAGCATCAAAACACTTCTGGCATCGTCAAATCATTCCTTGAAAGAATTTATTATTTGATTTCTCTGGATCAGTCGGCATTGGCGTGTATAAATCTAAAGAAAAAATCTAAAATGGCAAGGTCTGGAGACCTCAGGGGCCAAAAGGTGTCTCCTCGCTTGCTGACGAACCGCCCACTAAATTCGAGGATGAATAAATGTCTTGGGACTTGGGATTGGTGTGCACCTAGATGAAAAGTTGAAATTGTAAACGTTTTTGGGGAAATAAGCATTGCCTGTTGCTTTATTTCTAAATATTTTGCATATAAAAAGGGGGACGCCATCACTGTCGTTCCTTTCAGCTGGAGTATCTTGATCAGAAGTTCGCCATGGTTCCGCTAATGAAAGACCAGCGTGTGTGGGTATGTGTAGAGATGGCTAGAATAAATAATGCATACGAGGTTAGGCGGTCTTGGCCAGATCGCTGGCCTGGGGTACAAGCACCAACTGTTAGAAAAATATTGCAGAATCTTAAAAAGTACAAGGACCATGGCACAAGCATGAATCGTAATAAGGGAAATAGTGGAAGACCTAGAACAGCACGATCAGCAGCTAACATTCAAGAAGTCCGAAGATCACTGCTACGGAACGGGGTTATTTCAGCTCGACGAAATGGACTTCGGCTGTCGAGAAGCTCCTTCAGTAGAATTGTTCAGAAAGAAATCAGATATCACCCTTACGTTCTCGTTACACACCAAGCGCTGCGCCTTCAAGATCCTCCATTAAGATTCGATTTTTGCCAATGGTTTATTCAAATGAGCAACGAGACTCCGGAATTTCTAAGTAGCCTCATAACGTCTCATGAAGCCATTTTTTCGTTGAATTCAGATGTTAATACCCATAATGCTTTTAAATATGCCCTATATGGTCAGGGTCATCCCAACGATCATTACGCTCAACGTCAGCAAGGGGCAGGGATAGTCATGGTTTGGATCGGCTTGAAAGGAGACGGAAAAATTCTTGGTCCCCATTTTTTTGATGGCAGCCTCAATACAAGAGAATATCTTCGCATTGTGAGACATAATATTGTACAAAGGGAGTTTCTTCAACTCGGAATAAACCAAAGAGAAATCGGGTGGCAGCAAGATGGGGCGCCAGCCCACACGAGCGATAGTAGCATGACGTATCTGCGAGGCCGCATTCCTGGGCGGGTCATCAGCAAGCGAGGAGACACCTTATGGCCCCCAAGATCTCCAGACCTTGCCGTTTTATATTTCTTCTTGTGGGTTTACTTGAAGAATGAAATTTGGAGAGTGCCAAGGAATCAGCAGCCATCCACGGTTGATCAATTAAAGCAAGCCATTACACGCCAATGCCGACTGATCCCGAGAGATCTAATAATAAATTCTTTTCAAGGAATGATTCGACGATGCCAAAAATGTGTTGATGCTCAAGGGAGTACTTTTGCCGATGAATAATGTGCATATTAAGTGAAATAAATTGTTGATATTAAAATGAATGAAGTGTACTTCGGAGCTCCCTTGGTGATAAGTGTCACGAAAATTATATTCCGTAACACGCATTTGTTGTGCAGTTTTTAATTTTTCTCCTCTTGTTTCTCTTTTCTCAATTTTATTGTTGAAATATTCGCTGTGCTTCAAGAATTTGCTTTGGCCAAAACGCCAAAGCTCTGGTTTGGAGGTCAAGGCAAATTTGTCCTTTGAAGATTAATTTCTCAACTCTCAATGCACCAATATCAACAAACAAGGTATCTATGTGCAAGTTAACTATCGAGTTATATTTTAATAATGATTCCGCATTGATTCACGCTAAATTCTCATCGCTAGGGTTGACCAAATCCGTATACTTTTTTTTGGGACACCCGGTAGTTTCAGAGAAACTTTGCGGC
Source organism: Aurelia aurita (assembly GCA_004194415.1). Taxonomy (NCBI): domain Eukaryota; kingdom Metazoa; phylum Cnidaria; class Scyphozoa; order Semaeostomeae; family Ulmaridae; genus Aurelia; species Aurelia aurita. The sequence goes on along the minus strand of REGM01000016.1, from coordinate 651,055 downwards.
TTTGTTTTTTTTTTAATTAATGGTTGATAGAATCTCTTTTGTCTGCAATTGCTAATCGCTTTGAATTGCGGTGTTGATCAAAAGCAACTGAAGCTATTGTGTTACAAAATCTGTCCTTGTTATGCAGTAAGACATCGTTTAATGCCCTTTGGTGGTTTATGAGACCATGAAAAGAGAGTTCTCGATGTATTGAGTGAACGGAATTTATCTTCAAAAATAACAAATTATACAATGTATTTATTTAGGATTTGTGATATGATTTCAGTCTCCTTCTTAAAAATCATCATTTTTGTAGGTTTATTACGCTGTGGGATCCAAAGTTGACCGATGCAATAAAATTAGCAAAGTCGTCCCAAAGGACTGCAGTTGGAGATGTGTTCTTTACCGGAAACTTGTATTTGCAAGAATTGGACAGCAAACTGAAGAATATGGAATGCAAGTTGCGTAATTGCATGGCCCAGTCTGATCGATATGTTATCAGGCAGAATTCTTACATGTGGAAATTTAGACCAAAAAGACACAAAAAGGTAGCTACTGAGGAATTGTTCATTGTATCTTCCTTCCATTCCTGGGGTACTCCTATAAAAGATGCACTAGTGGTGTGCCGCCCACCTGACTAAAATATACCTACTCCTTAGTAAGCAAAGCTGTACAAAGAATATTACCCCGATGTATAATAAAATGTGAATTAAACAAAGAATACATACTACGTCGTAAAATGTTTGATTCAAAATGCACATCCGGTGGCAAAAGCCTCTTCCCTCTGGTCTTCCATATGTGGCTGTAGGTTTTTTTTGCGGTACGGCCAAGTAGCCAATGCGCAGTGTTTTCAATCTTGCGAGGTCTGTCCAAGTCGGTTCGCATCCATTGACGGAGTTGCAAAACTGTTAGAAATAAAACCTTGCTTTACTAGTAACTGCAAGTTTTGAAAAGGTCTTTCTGCAGAAAGTCTCCTATAGCCACTCGAAAGAATGACCGATTAAACTTGGGTGAATTTCTTAATCTAATTGAACAGATTGGCTATGAAACAAGACATTTTTCAATAATATTGCTTTCATATTCACAGAGCAGTATATAACAAGTGTAAGTGCTCTTTTTAATGATATATTTTTAGAGCAATTAGGTATTTGTTCTTCGGATGGATTTTCACTGCAGTTTTACATAGTACTCTTCCTATTCCCAATCCACATCGACTCAAAAAGTATGAAAATGTCGTCATATATGTAAGTGACGTCATATATATTAAATTCTTACTGATGTCAGCAACTATGACAATATTATAGACTAAATGAAGGGTTTTTATTAAGATCGATCGAATGATACATGTTTCAAGTAATTCCGGCAATAAGCAAACACATTATAGAAGTTTAAGCTCTTTTTTGTTGACTCTCCAAAATATGATGCTATTATGGTCACGTGATCAGTTCTAGAACTATGAAGAATTGGAATTATAATTGTAACTTCATGCAATTTAAAGTAGCTGAAGTTTGGTTGTCATATACTGTGTCGTTTTAAGTTGGGTTGGGCCAAAAAATGCCTCTCGTGTGAAATAGTGTTAAAGGGTGAAACTGAAGGGCAGAGGGGCTCTTAGCCATAGTTGGTCATGATTCAAGATTAAATCAGCTGATTTTTTAGTTTTCCAAGCGAACCACGAGAGAACAAATATATTCTTAGCCACTAATCTAGTGGCACTAAAGTGCATTGAAAACTTATTATGTTATCGAACACACATTATATAGAAATCAATTTTGGAAATGAGTTAATAACAAGTGCCAAAAGATTATATCAGATTATATACAGATTTATCTCACCCTTTATCAATGATAGGAGTGTTGAAGAAAAACGTTCATAGGGAGCATCAAAGGTAATAATACACCTATAATTTTTACCAATAAATATATTTATGTTTGCGAGCGAAGCGAGCGCTTTATCTTCCTTGGTAAGTATTTCATACCTAGCTATTTCACATTTTTGCAGCTATTTGAAGGCATTTGGACCACTGGTGTTGGCAGCTTTACCCTCACAAACAAGGGAATTTGCTCAAATAATGCTGAATGTATCAATTTGCGTCTAAAAAAGGTAAGATTCAGATTTATATGCTACATACGACTTATAAGCCACTTGGGATAATGTTGGGTTACTTCTGGAAGTTCCAAAATGCACCCAAGGATTGAAAGAGGAAATGATATTTTAAAATTAGCTGGCAAAAATTAGTCTTTGGCAGCATAAAAACTATGAATCGACGAAGGATGATTGATTTAAAATAGAGACGCGCGTCAAGAATTGGAGCAGAATCTTGAACATAAAAAATTCTTGGCTAGTCTACAATCCTGGCAGAAACTATTGAGACACTTTGCTTTTTGGAGCAAACTCCGAGTTAAGCCCGCATTGCAATATTGGAAGATTATGGAACTGTAATAGATGTGTTCTTGAATCAAATCAACATTGCAATGGGGGGAGGGAGAGCGTCTTTAGCAGTAAAAAGTAATAGTTTGCAGGCAGGGAAGGTATCTTTCAACATAAAACGCATTTTTCTCAACGAGTTTTGTCCGCGATTGTAGAGCCATTTACCTGCAGATCTCCAAGCCTCCACACGGTTATTTTTCTTATTGTCATCACAAAGTACCAGGTGTCCCAAAAAATTGTATACAAGTGTAAAAAATTCTGACGCCAAGAGTGTTTCATCAAATCACCCCAAAGCTATTTTTATGTTAACCCTCTATGGACGATTTAAATTTTGTTATTTTCCTGATAATTTATGGTAACTTGGTTGCAGAGCAATAAATCAGCAAGTGCAAAATTTCCTCTTAGACCCAAACCAGAGCTTCCAGTAGAGAAGAGCTAACGATTCTAGGGATGGCAGGAGCATGTAAGCCCTCGACATTCAAAGCTGACATGCCTCTGATATGAAAGCAAATTGTTATGCTAACGCTCAATGGCTAAATTAAGTCTTAATATTTTTCGTGCCACTATCAGTGACTTGGTTATGGAGCTATAAATCAACAAATGCAATATTTACTTTGAGGCCCAAACCAGAGTCTCCATTGTAGACCCCTTGCGGTTGCGGTTGCAGTTTTTTTAGCGCCAAGTGCTGGGATTGCAGAAGTAGCTAAGCGCTAATCGAGTCTGCGACCCCTTGTTATGACGCTCAAGAGGTGCTGGTGGGGTTTGAACCCCGTCCACCTGACATTCTGGCTGCAAAGTCAGTGGATTACAAAACGGCGCCACAACACCTTCAAGGGGCGCCACAACACCCCTGAAAAGGCAAAAACCCTAAAGCACGGCAACCCTCGATATTCTCAGCAAACAATTTGCTACTGACTTTAATTGAACAAAACTAAATCAAATACATTCCTTTACAAATTGCATCACTTTTTCTTATCGGCCAAGGGAATTCTTTACCTTTACTACAACCAGTTATTGTTAAAATTTCAATTTTGAAGTAAAGTAAAAGTAAGGAAATCTCTTGATTAATGATAATGTAAGATGAGTGTCCCTTGAGAATGTCTTCCTCTCGGTTTCTAACAATAATAATCACGAGGCATATCAGCTTTGGATTTCGAGGGCTGAAATGCTTCTGCCTTCCGTTAGAATCGTTAGCTCTTCTCTACTAGAAGCTCTGGTTTGGGTCTAAGAAGAAGTTTTGCACTTGCTGATTTATTGCTCTGCAACTAAGTTACCAAAAATGATCAGAAAAATATCAAAATTTAATTCATCNACAACACCTTCAAGGGGCGCCACAACACCCCTGAAAAGGCAAAAACCCTAAAGCATGGCAACCCTCGATATTCTCAGCAAACAATTTGCTACTGACTTTAATTGAACAAAACTAAATCAAATACATTCCTTTACAAATTGCATCACTTTTTCTTATCGGCCAAGGGAATTCTTTACCTTTACTACAACCAGTTATTGTTAAAATTTCAATTTTTAAGTAAAGTAAAAGTAAGGAAATCTCTTGATTAATGATAATGTAAGATGAGTGTCCCTTGAGAATGTCTTCCTCTCGGTTTCTAACAATAATAATCACGAGGCATATCAGCTTTGGATTTCGAGGGCTGAAATGCTTCTGCCTTCCCTTAGAATCGTTAGCTCTTCTCTACTAGAAGCTCTGGTTTGGGTCTAAGAAGAAGTTTTGCACTTGCTGATTTATTGCTCTGCAACTAAGTTACCAAAAATGATCAGAAAAATATCAAAATTTAATTCATCCATTGAGGGTTGACATAAAAATAGCTTTGGGTTGAGTTGACGAAAAATCTTGGCGTCAGAATTGTTCAAACTTGTATACAATTTTTTGGGACACCTGGTACTTTGTGATGACAATAAGAAAAATGACCGTGTGGAGGCTTGGAGATCTGCAGGTCAATGGCTCTACAATCGCAGACAAAACTCGTTGAGAAAAATGCGTTGAGAATAAATTTTGCCTATTTCCCAGGTGTTTTCTCCATGATTTTAGCTTCAAACGGAATATTTTGTAATATATTTTTCAATTTTCTATCGTAGATATATGTAGATGTGAGAGGAAAAGGACTTTTTAATAATCAAAGTATTATTCGTGTAGAAGTGAGTCATTCTGGTGAGAATCTTTTCTACATGCCACCTGATGGTGCGACTACCACTACGTACACACAGACAAAGAAGAAATTGGTGCACATCAATGTTGAAAAAACCAACCGTCCGCGTACGAAATGCAGCAATAGAAGTAAGCTTCAATGTTGATTTATACGCCTGGGTGAGTTAAAAAGTAATCCCCGTTCGAAAGGCTCATGGCTCCCTGGATATCAGGACAACAATAATTGCAAATATGCTATCAATCTTGTGCATGCTCTAATACTTTTTGAAATTTTCCTGACTGAATTCAGCCTCTATGTCCTCGAATTTTGAGGGATTTTCTCGAGAAAGCCCCTTCAAGAAACTTTCAAAGCAGGCCTATAATCACGACCATACTTCTCAATTGTCTGCTCTACAGCAATGACTTCAAAAAGTTTTAGCACGTGTTATCCTCTTGGGAGAATGAAATTGCACTGAACAATATTGTTTTCCTCCCAGGAATTACACTTTCATCCTCTCACAGGGATAACACGTGATACATCATGTAAAAGTCATTGCTGTAAGGCAGAAATATTTGGGAAATTTTGTCGTGATTTTAGGCCTGTTTTGAATATTTTTTGAAGGGGTTTTGTTGAGAAAATCCCTCATACAGGGTTTCCCAAAAACTTGTTCTACGTTTACTGTACCCCTTCAGGATGATAAAAAATTTTATCTGATCAATTTTTAGATTTTTAGATAGTTGGATAGCACATGTATCTACCTACAATTTCTGACAATTTCAAGGAATTTTCCTTTATTTTTCAGTCATTTATAAGCAATTAAAGCTAGGTCTTCCAAGTTAGGAAAATGTTGTTTACATTAGGAGGAAAATCTGATGACTTGAGGTTCAATTTTTCAAGTGCGCTTGATTTCCTGTTGGATTAATTTTGCAGTTTTGATACCCATTACGCTATTATGAAATCTGCACTAAATACATAAAAGATCAACTTGAGCAATGTTTCGACTAACCACTTGAACTTTGTTTAAACTGTGGCCAGATTACTCTAAATCAGCGAAACTAGTGGAGCTCTACTCGAAACTATTTCAGCGCTTTGCTCGAAATCAGATTTTCAGCGACCAATGAGTATTCATACTGTTCCCTGTACCCAACGGCTTAACATAATTGGCTGAGATTTGGCAGACAGAGAGAAATAGCTTAGGGTGACCAAATTTGTCTCAGTTTTGATAAAAATTGAGTGGTTCAAATTAAACATTTGAATGAATTTCAAAACGAGGCCAGGGGGCGAAGGGCAAAACTGTTTGATTACTTATTCAGAAGCGAAGACACGCAAAGGAAATCCGAGACACACTTAACACTGTTTTCTGCAGGTTTTGACATATATCACACTAATTTATTCAAACTATGACGTTATAAAGATATCAAACTATTATTAAAAAACTATATTAAAAAACGTCTAAAAATGGACTTTGTTGCCATCGAAATCAGGAAACAAAAGAAAGATAGTTAATTTTTTGTGGATCATTAATTTTTTTAACCTTGAACAGAAATTTAAGTGCACAAGGTGTCATTTTGAAGCTGAGGCATTTGTTATATGCTGGGAATTGGTGTATTTTGACAAAGTTTATTACCAATTGTTCTTGATTTGCACTTTGAATTAGCTGTCGTCGGTCAGCTTACATCGGGGAAATTGTAAAAACGTGTTACAGTTGCCCTGACCTGGCTAGCTATCTTTATTCCCCTCTTTTACATTTCATGAGCTGCCCGCTGCCCAGCTCAAAAGTTTTAATGTAGTTAGAATCCAAAATAGATGTCATGTCTATGATATGAAAATAATATTTTTTGCTCAACAACAGAATTTTCTATTCACAAATTCGCATTGGATAACCATTTATATTTGTATGCTCAAAACCTGTTTTACCCCCGAAAATTTTGCAAACTTGGATGAACATTCATGTTTCTCAAGTAGGTTTTAGAGAATTGGAATGAGCATGTTATGTACAAAAAATGAGATTCTTTGCTTGTTTTTGCTAAGCGCGAGAAACAGAGTTACAACTGAGTTACAATTCCCCTTCACTTCAACATTAATTCAATGGTATATCTACCTTTAAGATTTACAATTGCTCTGAGAAATTAGCGACAAATTTTTAGATTGTCTATGCTCCCTATTTCTGAATAGGGACATTTTTAGGTTCCTTGTTGCAACAAGAAAATTCAAATTCAACGAATTTTGATAAAAGTGAAGTTGTTTTCAGCCCAACATCTATACTAGTTGGGAGGCTACTCGTATTTTTATAGGAAAGTTAGGTTCTGTGTTGGTAGCCAGTTTCTAGAATTTCAGGTTAATCTTCTACCAAAGGTTTCTTTAAGTTTTAAGGCACCAAAAGTAGAAAAAATGTGTTTGTTAAAAGAGTTTTGGGAGTGCCTTTCAAAATCTTAAACAATATCTACAGAAATTGAACACAAAATAATTTCAGAACATTTGTTTTTTGTAACCTGGGGAAATTAAAGTAGCAATTACAATTGTTTCTTAGCATTTTAATCCAGGTAGCCAGGTCTCTTAATGTTTGACAAATTGAGCCTACAACAAGATTGAGCCTACAGTTTCTTATAAGCGGTTTCTTACGAAAAGTACGTGTATTAGAGAATTTCCAGTTTGGAGGACAAAAACGTGCCCCTCCGCTTTTAAAGTTAGAATTTGTGCAAGCTAAATTTGTATGGGTTATTTTCTCATTCTGTCTCATTTCTACCCAAAGAATGGTACTGCAATGCTGCATTTCCGTCAAATGGCAATGGAAGAGACATGTGTACATTGGCAGAACAGACACCAATTGAGCAGCTGTACGGAACAGAGCCATGTCGAAGTTTGTTTTCACAATACACAATAAGTTTACCAAAGACTGATACCGAACATGGAAGCATTACAAAGAACAGCAACCTATTGGATGTAAGTCTTTTCTGTATTATTACTATTTTCTGGCTATGTTATTACTCTTGTTTTGCTACCGGGTGTCCCAAAAAAAAGTACTCCTGTTTGAAAAATCACAAAAATTTGATTGCAATGCTGATCTTCACATTTCTATTTTTGGCAAGTAGATTAAGGACCATATTATTTTCTCAGCAATAGCTGATCTTCTAATTGGTTTAAAAATTAGCAAGTTTAGCTCTTTTTAGTTAGGGCTGCTTGGTTTTGAATCGTACTGCACAAAGCACTGATGATTACAGATAAACTTCTTTGAGCGAATCGTACTGCACAAAGCACTGATGATTACAGATCAACTTCTTTGAGCATATTAAGCTTTCAATTTGGTGATAAATGACAGTAAGAAACACGCACTATCATTGGAGACTTCAAGGCTTAATAAAAAATCTGAAAATGTTGGCTATTCGGCAAGTTTGACTATTCTCGCCGGATGTAAATCTCTGAAATTGAAAAGGAGTTACTCCATTGGGATTTTTCTAAGCAATCTATATTCCCAAAGGGAATTTATAGCATATAAAAACAATAAGCGCGACCTAGCCATTCTTCTTCAGCAACTCGCTCGATTCTTAGCAAGAGCTGCGTTCAAAAATACCGTCGCTGCCAAGCTAGTTGATTTGGAAAATCTGGAAAATCTAGGCCATAGCCCAAATGAGAGAAGCTCATCAAGTTCGAGTAGCACGGTCATACACAATGCCTTGGCAAATGGCGATGCAGCGCAGGACGAAGCAATTCCTCAACAGAACACGGCCCAGTGAACGTGCCCAACCAAAACGTTCCACAGCCAGTTGTCGAAGCAACAACAGTGCAGCCCATGAGTAATATTATCCTTTCTAAAAAAATTAACTTCAAGTCGTAGTTGGCCTCGTATTATTGAAGTATATTATGTTATCGTTTTACCGGCTAAGGCTAACTTTTTGTGACAAAGACGTTTATACTACGCATATGGTGGCCTAATAAAAACTTGCACGTGGCTTTCACGTTTTGATATGCTACGAACCCTTCAGAATTTTTATATCTAGTAGCATTGCAGGGGACCTGTTACTTTTGAAATATCATAACAAATGTGGCACTGCAAAAGACCTGTTAAATTTCATTATTTTGTGGCATTGCAGAA
>REGM01000016.1:627788-640436 GCA_004194415.1 Aurelia aurita | reverse complement strand
TACCCTATTACATTTTGAAATATCATAACAAATGTGGCACTGCAAAAGACCTGTTAAATTTAAATATTTTGTGGCATTGCAGAAGACCTACCCTATTAAATTTTTGAAATATCATAACAAATGTGGCACTGCAAAAGACCTGTTAAATTTCAATATTGTGTGTCATTGCAGAAGACCTACCCTATTACATTTTGAAATACAATAAAAAATGTTGCACTGCAAACAAAAAACCTGTTGAATTTAAATATTTTGTGGCATTGCAGAAGAACTACCCTATTAAATTTTTGAAATATCATAACAAAAGTGGCACTGCAAATGCCCTGTCAAATTTTAATATTTGGTGGCATTGCAGAAGACCTACCCTATTACATTTTGAAATAACATAACAAATGTGGCAGTGCAAATGACCTGTTAAATAACAATATTTTGTGGAATTGCAGAAGACCTAACCTATTACATTTTCAAATATCATAAAAATTGTGGCACTGCAAAAGTACTGTTAAAAATTCACTATTTTGTGGCATTGCAGGAGACCTATCCTTGTGTGAATCATGAATTGTTAATGTGGCACTGCAACAAACCATTTTGATTTGTGCCACGCTTTTTAAAAAATTGCAAAATTGCTATTTAGCATATTGTTCTTGATTACAATTATATTTCACATGCCTTTTATTTCATCCCTTCAACTTCCGCTATGCAGCGACATTTATATTTATATTTATATTTATAACTCATATTTATGTTTCCCATTCTTTTTGCAAGGTCACAACTCATGATTTCTGATTGTCCCTAATAGCATGCTCGATTTTAAGATTCCAACCTCATTTTCACGTTTTCACAAATTTGGCGAATTTGTGTATTTTGGCTAACCCATCTAGGATAATAAAATGATTTTGCAAGTCATTTTACTTTTCGGTTCCCCCTCTTTTAACGTTTAGTATCGATCATATAACCGTTAATCTTTGCGATTATTAAAATTACGGAATATTCCCCCTGTTTTTGCTTGCAGAGCCCCTATATCTACGTGAATTCTAGACCATGCTTAGGTTTTCCGTCGTAAGTCGTTAGCAATAGGATTATATCATACAGATAAACACGAATTTTTGCGGATCGTACCATCGCAGAAAACTCCCTCTCCCTTTTACCAGTAGGTTCCCCTATGTTTCACAGTTTTAAATTTTCTATTTTAAAACTTTCCTCTTTTCAAACCCATTTTACCCCCCCCCCGCTGTTTATGACATACCTTATAGTTTACTTGCTTGTTAACGATAAAGAAAAAGCCTGTTATTTTGCAGGATTTCTCGTGATTGTAATGTTGTATGATTTTACCAACCCCTTTTGATTATCGATGGCCTTTTTCAACGGATGATCTTTTCTAACTAACATCAAAGCAACATTTCCTATCTGAAAATATCATATTTTATTTATTGAAACATTTCAAAACTAAAGAGCTAGTATTTATCCTCTTTCTCCAGCCTCAAAATAGTATTGTTGAAGTGCTAAAAAGAGTGGAAGTTATTGATTAATGAGATTACAATGATTTGTTTCGGATACTAACTCTTGAATCTATTTGTTTTACTTAAGTTATTTTTCCGATCTCGGTAAGGTACAGTGTTTCTGGTTCCTTCAGGTAGCAACCGACTCAAAAGACGCTTTTAAAGATAGTTTGTTATAAACACAATTTTATGATGAACGCCTTTAAAATGTAACGATTGCTACCCCTTTTCCTCCTTCACAGTCACTCGGGGGCTTAACTAAAGGCATGGCTATAAGCTGCTAGTTCTGGGTGACTGGGTTGGGGGTCTAAAATTTCCTTCTGAAACATTGTATTCACGGTCACTTTCATTTTCGCCTCCTCTGGTCTACAAATCCATTAACAATGTTCCAGGCGAAGCTTGGAGACCTTCTACATTCAAAACGTAAAAAGAAAAACAAAATAGATTATTGGTGTGCTCTAGAAAGAAAAGCCTCCAGCCCAACCACCCAGCAACACGCTAGCACTTCCTGGTGTTCCATATATTCAGAGATTACCCACGAAGTAGGTTGGAAAAGCGTGAATATGGCCTTATACTACACTCAGTGCGAGAAAGTGTTCTCTAAAGACCTTCCTAGCTCTGTTTTAGCCGATTCGTCTTCTGCAAAAGCCTTACTACTTGGGAAGAATTTTAGAAAAAGGAACGCTTTGGATAAGACTTTAAAGGGCTCCGTCTCCAAGTTGTAAACAAATCTGTAGACACCATTGTTTTAGGCACGTGTTCATTGTCTTCTGCAGTTTGTTTGGTGGCTTCAACTGCTTCAACTAAGCCATCGAAAAGTGACCTTTAAAATCCACTTATATCCGAGCAATCGGTAAATCACCGTTTTGACGAAAGTTGGAGAAGGAGCCGTCCTTTTAAACCTATATTCAAATAAAAACGCAAAGTTAGTTTTCTTAACAGTGGCTCCTAGTCTACTTGAGTGATGGAGTATAAAATTTCTTTAAATATCGGTAGTATAACTATAAAAGAGAGCATGGAAGAAAAATTGCTTGGGGTGATTCTGGACTAAAAATTATGCTTTAAACAGCAAGTAAGGTCCATCTGCAAGAAAGCTGGTCAAAAGCTACATGCCTCTCAAGAATTTCTTACTTTCTTGATACTGAGCAACTAAAACGAATAATGAAGGCATTTATCTTGTCCCAGTCCAACTACTGTCCTCTAGTTTGGATGTTCTGCGATAGAACACTGAACAATAAAGTTAATCGTATTCACGAACGGGCATTACGGACAACCTACAAAGATATGAGATCAGATTTTGATACAATGTTATTCAGAGACAATGCGGTCCCAATCCACGTAAGGAATTTACAGCTGCTGATGACTGAGATATATAAGACAAAATGGGATCTTAATCCTACAATCACTTACAAAATGGTTGAGCCACTCTGTAAAAAACGACATTTTGGTCCCCCCTCCCCCCATATCAATGTTGTTTGCAAGAAAGTACTCGATTATGCTGGCATTCATGGTTCGACAACATTTGAGTGGTATTGCAACATTGACTAGGGGGGAGGGGGGAGGGGGAGAGCAGGGGCGAAAAACCTAATATTTTGGGGTGGCTCAACCATTTTGTAAGTGATTGTCTGAAAAGCTCACAACTTTGACGTTAGTTTACACGAAAAGTGCTGAAGTTAACTGCACAAAATTTTGCATTCATAACATTATTGACACATAGTTTAAATAATTGTTGTTTTTAGAAAAATTTACTAACTTAGAATAATTTACGAGATTTTTGGAAAAGCGGTTTTTCCGTCATTTTGCAAAAAATGGCCCAATTGCATAATTTTTTCCAAATACTGAAGTTTGTAACATACTTTTCCTTTGGTTCAAATCATGCTGTAGTTTTATTTTTAATGAATCTTAGCTTCATTAGCCTTTGGTCATACTCTGGCAACTTCGATGCAACGAGGGTGGGAGAAGGGAAAATAAGTGAGGGATGTAGTGGGAGAGGTGAATGTTGTAGCATATGTCCGTTAGAGTCAGCCATATGACATCGGTCACCTGTGTATAATTTTGGCTTGAGGATACTTTTAATATGTTCGGATAATGCAACTAAATAAAATGTCTCTATTTACATTCATAACTACTATAAAACTTTAACATGCCCAATTGTTTTTGAAACTTCCAAACCTTTGTGTACATTGCGATTACGTCATCATTGCTCGCCACAATGATCAGTACAATTCCCGCTAACATCGCTCGTTTTAATTTCTTGTTTCTTTCGAAGATAAACATGCAAACTTTGTCAAAAATGTATATTATCTTGTTAGTGTTCCTTTCAAATGGCTAAGATATGAAGAATGCTTCGGAGGATACAATCTGAATATCCCAAGGAGAAATCATAAGAATAAGGAAAGATGAAAGAAAACTGCGTTATTTAGGACAATGATATATATATTATTATTATTATTATTATTATCGATTTATTTAAAGTAGGCATACATATAAATAGCTATAAAATATATCACTATTCTCGCCGGATGTAAATCTCTGAAATTGAAAAGAAGCTACTCCCTTGGGATATTTCTAACCAATCTATATTCCCAAAGGGAATTTATAGCATATAAAAACAATAAGCGTGACCTAGCCATTCTTCTTCAGCAACTCGCGAGATACAGCAAGAGCAGCTCACCACTCCCCCGCAGCGACGGTTTCCATCTCTCTACCTTTCAAATAGCGAACCTCCTTCGCACTCTCCATATCTTAGCCATTTGAAAGGAAGAGAGTGAAAACTGGTGAGAATATATCACTATTTTTCTTAAACAGTATAACTCAAAATATGGTTTTTCAACGTGTAATTGCTTTACCTTCAAGAATTTAAAACAAGAATTTTGCCATTTTAAAATATTGTTAGGTTATTGACAAAGCAAATTCAAAGGAAAATTTTATCACAGGTTTGATAATCGATTCTCGGTGTTTTTTCAAACAGGAGTACTTTTTGGGACACCCGGTTGTTTATTACTATTTTATTGCCATTTAATTACTATTTTACTAACATTTTATTGCTTTTATGGCTATTCTATTGCTAGTTTGTTTCTAGGTTATTAATAGATTGTTACTACTATTTCATTATTATCTTATGACTATTCTATTTCATTTCTGTTTCATGGCTATTTAATTGCTTTTTCATTGCTATTTTATGACGATTTTATTGCAATTTTATTTATAGTTTTATTTTTTTTCATATTCAATTAAAAATTGTACAGGAACGATACAACAGGGAAAAAAAGACAATGACTAATTTTATTGCTATTTATGATTATTTTATTGTTCGGCTATTGCTGTGTTATTAATATTTTATTGCTATTTTATTGCTATTTTATTAGTATATTATTACTATTTTATTGCTATTTCATCNTTGAAAGGAAGAGAGTGAAAACTGGTGAGAATATATCACTATTTTTCTTAAACAGTATAGCTCAAAATATGGTTTTTCAACGTGTAATTGCTTTACCTTCAAGAATTTAAAACAAGAATTTTGCCATTTTAAAATATTGTTAGGTTATTGACAAAGCAAATTCAAAGGAAAATTTTATCACAGGTTTGATAATCGATTTTCGGTGTTTTTTCAAACAGGAGTACTTTTTGGGACACCCGGTTGTTTATTACTATTTTATTGCCATTTAATTACTATTTTATTAACATTTTATTGCTTTTATGGCTATGTTATTGCTAGTTTATTTCTAGGTTATTAATAGATTGTTACTACTATTTCATTATTATCTTATGGCTATTCTATTTCATTTCTGTTTCATGGCTATTTAATTGCTTTTTCATTGCTATTTTATGACGATTTTATTGCAATTTTATTTATAGTCTTATTTTTTTTCATATTCAATTAAAAATTGTACAGGAACGATACAAAAGGAAACAAAAGACAATGACTAATTTTATTGCTATTTATGATTATTTTATTGTTCGGCTATTGCTGTGTTATTAATATTTTATTACTATTTTATTGCTATTTTATTAGTATCTTATTACTATTTTATTGCTATTTCATCAATATTTTATGGCTATTTTATGACTATTTTACTGCCATTTTGTTGCTACTTTATCATTATTTTAGCACTATTTTACAGCCTTTTCATTCTTATCGTTTTGCATTTTTATTACATTTTCATTGCTATTCTATTGCTATCTATTTTCATTTTATTATTTTCTTATTGATTTTATTTTACTAACTCATTGCTATTCTATTTCTATATTATTGCTGTTTGGTTGCTATTCTATTCTATTCTATTATATTCTATTCTATTCTATTCTATTCTATTCTATTCTATTCTATTCTATTCTATTCTATTCTATTCTATTCTATTCTATTCTATTCTATTATATTCTATTCTATTCTTTTATTTTCTATTTTATTCTATTCTATTCTATTCTATTCTATTCTATTCTATTCTATTCTATTCTATTCTATTCTATTCTATTCTATTCTAAGTTTTTGATAAATTCTTACCTGTAAATCCATTGAGTTATCAAATACTTCTTGGAAGCCATCAGGCAGGTAGCACCAGGACAGTAAATCTTTTGAGCACGTCTCATATTTAAAAACGCTTTCCCTGGAGATTTTTAATATATAGAGTGATAGAATAAGTATTAAAAGTTATCGAAATTTAATACCAGATGTAGAAACAACGCTAGAGATTTGAAAAACTATACTGCAAACTGTTTCAAGCTTATTATCAAACAACTATTTCTATTGTATTCTGCATTGACTAGATTACATTTTGATATATTTTCCTATATTTTGGTAACTTGGTTGTAGAGTTAGAAATCAGCAAACTTCAAATTTTTGCTTTGGGAGAAGAGATATAAATCTTCAAAGGACAAATTTGCCTCCACCTCCAAACCAGAGCTTTGGCGTTTTGGCCTAAGCAATATCCACAATTTGTTTCACTTAAAATGAATAAAGTTTGCTTCGGAGCTCCCTTGATGATAAGCGTCACGTAAATTATATTTTTTGAAACGCATTTGCTGTGCAGTTTTTAATTTTTCTCCTCCTGGTTCAAATTTTTCCAAGTCTATTGTTGACTTATTCTCTGTGCTTTAAGAATTTGCTTAGGCCAAAACGCCAAAGCTCTGGTTTGCAGGTGGAGGCAAATTTGTCCTTTGAAGATTTATATCTCTACTCTCAAAGCACCAGTGTCAACAAACGAGGTATCTATGTTCAAGTTGACTATCAAGTAATGTTTTAAAAATGATTTCGGGTTGATTCTTGCTAAATTCTGATCGTTAGGGTTGACCAAATCTGTATACTTTTTTTTGGGACACCCGGTACAACCAAGTTGCAAAAAAATACTGGAAAATCTATCAAAATTTTCATCTAGCCATTGCAGATTATCATGGAAAAATTGATTGATAATGAGCTTGAAACAGTTTGCAGTACAATTTTTCAAACATGTAGCGTTTTTTTGTGACGCCGGTTATAAGGTATTTTTCCTTCTGCCACTTTTTTCTGCTTACAATATACGTTCTTATTAATGACGAAAACGCACTAGGCGACTTAGAAATCGATAATAAATCCCAAAGCGTAATTTACCAAAGATATCAAATCTATGAAATAGGAACTCCAAGTACTTTGCTATGATTAAATTGTGGCTATGTTTGATACCTGAATCAGTTTAAAATTTACAGTGTCTTCTTCTTGGGAGAATTCACAGAAAGTTTTGAAAAATATATTAAAAACATCGTAAATTCCAAATTAATAGAAGATGTACGCCAACATTTTCAAGAAAACAGTAGTGTTTGAAATTCTACGATATTATGGTGAACAGAAATCTCTCATATTTATGGTTTATATTTTAGCAATTTGATGGCGTCACTAACTAGTTGAAAAAGAAAAGACGCTGTAGTTGTCATCATACTCAAGGGAAAAAAATTGCCACGATAGATTTATATAGAATTTGCTCAATTTCCCTTCGAGTCAAGCAATCATTACCTTCTTACATATGACGCCTATTCTGCTGCTTAAGATAGAGCTATGAAAAAGATATTACTCTTCAAAATCTTTTAAGTCCACAATATGTCGTGGCCTGGTCTGTCATAAGTGCATATTTTATTTTTCACACTCTGTTTTAATTTAAAATTTAATTCTGCTGCATAGAAAATTGATACACATTCTTGTGCAATTATATTACAGTGGAAGAAAGTGAAGGTGATAAAGGTCTTTGCTACTGTTAGAGCTTTCAAAAATTACCCAACCGAAGCTGAATGTGCTGGATCAGGAGGCTGCGGAAGCAAAAAGAAAGTAAAGAAGTTGAAGAAAGCAAAAAAAGCAAAGCTGTTAAAAAAATAAGAGTAATTAATTCAAGATCTTTACAGCCTTTCGTGAGGCAAATCTTGAATAGACAATTGCGCTAAAGATTGGGGTCAGGGACTTTTCTACCATAATCCTTTGGGTCTGAAAAATTTCGATTGATTGCATTGGTTCATCCAAACTAAAACGAAAAGGATCATGGTAAAGAATGCCCTTATACAATCACTAGAGCTTACTTACAGTTGAGGACAATATTTGAAATATAAGGATTAAAAATTACTATAGATTTGTAATTTGTCTGCGTTGATAATCATAATCTATAAAGCAAATAATGACTTATATAGTCTGTTCATTGTTTTAATGAATCTTCATGCTATTTGCAGTCAGAACTGAATCTTCGTGGTATTTGTTTTTTAAAAGGTATAAACTAAACAGAATTGTGCAGTAAGTACACGAACATGTTTTTAGTTGATAAGGCAAAATCATAAATGCAACATTGAAGCATACTTCATGAAAATGTCATTAAAATACACATTTTTGAATCCTGAATGCTTCAAGAATCGACATTTTGAATTAAAGGAATGCAATGTGTCGCTTTACAGCACAATCAAATCTTTGAGGAAATTTCTCATAGAATATTCAAATTTATTGCATGAGATAGCGAAAATAGCAAGTTTTATTTTACGAATAGAATATAATAGAATTGAATTAAATGGATGACAGACTTTAATGCACACAAATAAATTTGCAAGATTTACAATACAATCACATTTTTGTTGGTTGTCAAATTTTGAATTTTGTTTCAATAAGCCAATAGGCCTTTTCACGGAAAGCAAAGCATGCTGGGAAAAAGGGAAAATTTTCGAGATTTCGACACCACGCAGCTTCGAATTTCGCAATGTTTTGCGAGGCTTATTTTCGCAACAAAACCTCTCTCCTAAGCACGAACTAAAATATTAGATACCTTGTCTGCATATAGATGAACTCCTCAGACTTCAGAGATTATGAAATTGAAATGCACTCTTGGATCTGCCTTCTTCCAATCTTTTTATATGACGAGAAAGAAACCCGGTGCAGTTTCGAAAATCGCAAAATCATGCTTAGGCCCTCGTGACCAAGCGCCACATATATGCCCATAATTTTACGACCTATGCAGGAAATTAACTGAAATTCAAAATGAAAGCACCTCATTCGTCTTTGAAGTTGGATATAAATTTACAGGCTGTTATCTAAACGCACAAAAGTACAGGGAGCTCAGATAGCTCAGATCGCAGGTCCTCCTTCGTGATGAAAAATTTCGCGTAAAATGATCTTTGATCAGCGAGTTCAATTTTCTTACAAAGCAAAAAAATCCCTTTAATCGCCCATTTTTTCATTCATATATTGTTCACAGGTATGTTTTCTACCATTTCTTCGATATTTCTAGCAACCACCAACCTTGAAACATTGTTTTGAGAGAACAACTTTAGCTCGTAAATCCAAGTTCGGCCTATCCCCTGTTCCTGAGTGAGATANTCTTCAAAGTGATGTCTAAAATAATGGTTTTTTATTTGCAAACAATAGGCTTATGACACCCTTTACCGAAATTTTCTTTTCACTTATAATACCATGTCCCATATTTTTTATCCCCTATTGAGCGGCACACCCGGTCAGTTGTATGAGAAGACTGAAAGAAGCAATAGCTAAATAACAAACAATTTAGCGTGGCAAGTGGCAACGGTAGCCGATCAGAACTTTCGCGGATAGGAAGTTGAATGTCGAAAAAGAGAGTTTACAGATGATTATTATAGAAGCTCTCCGCAGGAGCTAGGAATGTTGAAGCGCGAGCGAAGCGAGCGCTTTCACTTCCTAGTATTCATATATGACAGGTGATACCTTTGGATCGTGTGTTGTCATTAAATATAAGAATTTTGATGAGGTATCCATGCATCTGAAAGTAGGTTTGTATTTTGAAATGGTTTTGAATGCTGTTTCCCTTGCTTTTTTATTACAAAGTACTTTGTAATCTAAGGAGCGAGTTCATGTCAGGGTCAGCGTCATCGTCATCGTCATCGTCATCGTCATCTTCATCGTCAGCGTCAGCGTCAGCGTCAGCGTCAGCGTCAGCGTCAGCGTCAGCGTCAGCGTCAGCGTCATCGTCATCGTACGTACGTATCGTATCGTACGTATTCACTGTGCTTTAGGATCTTTACAATTTGTTTACAAACAAACGACCCCAACGCTTTCAATCGGTCATTATTGGTCTTCTTTGAAATCAAAAGCCGGTTAACAAATGTTTAACAATACCAATGACGTAGCGCTATTGCCTCAAAGTTCTCCTACTGTATTGCTTTTGTTGAATGGTTGAATGACATGGCCACGCTATTAGTTTCCTGATTCTAATAGCAGAAAGGTCCTATCAAAGATAACGCAGCTAGGAAATCCTTTGTTTTCATCTGTCAGTCAAATCCTTCATCAATGACTTAGGGCAGCCACACTATTTGTTTCCCAAATATAATAGTACAGACAAATTCAGTCACAAGCTTTCTGAAGTAAGCAGTGGCGTAACGGGGCAGTTCAGGGCCCTTATTAAATTAGCTATCCAGGGGCCCAATAGGCTTGAAATTGGAAGAATGCAAAACTTTGCTAAAGTTCCCAAAATTGAAAACGGTGTTTTCTTAAAAAAGCTATTTGCAAGCCCAGTACAGCAAAACTTCCATATGGACGTCAGTTATGAAGGCTTTATATACAGGACCGTCGGCACGAAAAACGAATTCGGGTGATATTGAATGCGAGCGAAGCGAATCGAACTACGCGACCGGGATTTCATTTCTGGGAAATTTTTTCATACCATGCCCTTTTACATTGCTGGAAAATGCATCTTTCGTAGAAAATTCATAGTTGAATGGAGAAAAGGATTGCAATCGACGAAAGGCTTCCCAATGAATTTTATGAAAATACAGCTTCAACATGGTACGGAAACGGCTCTTTTGTGCCAAAGCATCTCATCCAATTAATATTTTGATGTTCCTTGAATATAACTAAACTTGTTTTATAAGTTTGCAATTGACTGTGTTTTTAATAGACCAAGCTTAAAATGATAGCGTTTTTCAATTCATTTTTAGGCTCAGGGTCCCATAATGGCCCCAAAGTTTGCAGTGAAAATCAACAGGTTGCTCTTCTACGTTAATAGAGTTGTACTTTATTACCCTATTGAAAACCTTAAGCGGCCCTTAGGAGTTGCTCTAACCCCAACTACCGTGCGTTACGCCACTGGAAGTACGCATGAAGATTGTAGGGGATACAATTTGTCAAAATGAGTTGTGTTGCTGATAGCTCTTCTCTTTGGGGGGTTTGCTATGGGTTTTTTCTTACTTTCAACTCAAGATAGAAGGCATGAACAGCGTTTACAATAAAAAATAGGCAGGGGCGTACCATGCCCAAAGTGCCCCAAAGGATACCATTAAAATAGGGTCTTCAAATTCCGTATACGAAACCTTCCCTTGGATTTATGGTGATGGAGAGGATGGGGGAGCGGAGAATAGCTACTTTTACTGGCGTGGAGAATAGCTACTTTTATTGATCATGGGTGAATCGTCGAACCCCTTTCGAGACAGAGAGCAAGAGAGTAAAAGTCGATCTTGATGGCTTTCGCTGTCCATACTATTAGAATTCCAATTCTAATAGCACGGCTCTGGTATTGTAGGCTGGGAGCCGTGTATTATCGATTCAATCTGTTGGCGTGTTTCAACTGTTTTAATTTTACAATTAAAACAGTTGTTTTAACAATGAACTCTTTTAATGTTACTTTTATTGATATTATTTTAATTAGATTGTAATACCTTAGTTTAGTTTTAGTATTTTTATTGCATGGCCCCCTGTAAATCAGTTTTTCTCTAACTGAGGGGCTACCATGCCTAAAAAATTGAAAATGAAAATGAAATGAACTCACAGCCATTCGGCAAATCACTCTAAACCGTATTATTCAATTCAACCAGACAACAACAGTTGGAAACTTCAAACCAGATGACTTAAAATTTAAATGATTTCATTGATCCTACCTTGCTCCCTTCATGTTTCACTGAACTGCTAAATGTATTTTGTATTAGGGCTGAACTTTGTTGAATTAACGCAATCCAATACGCATTAAGAACCTTTTAACAAAAAGGGCATTTCTCCGGGAGACTAAAGGGAGTGGTCCAAAAAATTCTTCCCGGGGGCTAGATAGACCCGGACCTCCATTTTTCACTCTCTTCGTTCGCGATTAACGGGAAACTATTCTTACTCCCCACCGCCCCTGTAGCTAAGTCACCGCTAATTAACCCTAATCCATATGGGGGGGTGGAATCCACCCCCCCTCGAGGTTTTACTTGCAGCGTTTTTCAACGACATCAGCTATGTCCCCCCAACCTCCCTGACTTTTATTAATTATCTATTAGCTACATTTGGATGAAAAAAATTTTGAACAATAGACCTCACAGGTCACGTGACATGCCCATATTTGGAAGCAGGTAACAGCAAAATCATTGTTTTTGATGATTTCAAGGGCAAGATTTGATCAAATTATGAAGTATTATATATCAAACGAATCAGCAAACAAAGGGCTTTAATTTGATACCGGAATTTCTGGAATTTGATGACGTCAGCATTTTTTTATTATGACGTCATTTTGGCCGCCATTTTGGCCTAATTAGCAAATTTTTTAAATTTTGTCCAACTTTTTCAATTAAAAACACTCCAATGATGCATTTGTGATGGATTATCACCAATTTGCCGCTTCTTTTTGTTTATTTTTACATGGAACAAGTTTATAGCATAAATTACGTCATCAGAATTGAATAATTTCTACCAAAATAACATTCCAAAATC
>REGM01000016.1:572687-627094 GCA_004194415.1 Aurelia aurita | reverse complement strand
GGGGGGGAGGTGAGATTTTAGCGAGGTACTTTCATCGTTCCTATTGTCGAGTAATGTGAGTCAAGTAAACCGAGCTAAACTTTCTTATCGTCAAAAACATTAAGAAAATTTGACTGATGAAAGAAATTATTCAAAAAGTGTAGGAAATCCGAATAAATGTTTTGTCCTCGTTGTTTCTTATGCATAGCTCGGTATTATTATAGTTATGGTATCAGTGGAGTAGTTTCTAGAATTTAGACAGAAGCACGTTTTCATACATTTGCTGTGAAAGTTGACGAAGGCATAGGAGCTTCCATGCCGATGTATGAGAATTTTAAAAACTTTTGGTACATTTATAATCTCTTGTTTCTTATCCAAAACAACTTTAGCTCGAGAAGAGGCCTGATGATTTATATTTGATGTTAATAGTTAAGCCTCTAATATATTTCATCTTCATAACTAGCCAGGGTTGTTTTGCAATTTTTGTTTCGTAGAAAAAATTCTTATCAATTTTTCCGACTGGTGACTCCCAAGATGTTGACAGCCTCATTCCTCCACAGTGTTAACAGGCAATTAAAGGGCGTTCCCTATGGGTAAAAGGGCGTTTCCTAGCATTAAAAAGAGCGTGGCCCCGAAAATTTTTCCGGGGGCAGAGCCCCCGGAACCCCAATTCCATATTCGTCCCCCCCACTCCTTGGCGGCTGGCGCCGCCACTGCATTCAGGTACTATTTAGTATTTAGTAGGAAAACTGAAGAATTTTCATAACCAATAGTCGAAGAATTTTTACATAAATCGGGACATAAATCAGCAACCACTTGTCCTATTGGCTAGCACAAGGTCTCAAACTTCAAGGTCTATCCAATGCAACCGTATGAACAACAAGAAAATTTGAGTTATAGCTCTTCCACAGCCGCCACACAAATGAGGCACAACTTTTTTGGGACACCCAGTATATCAAGCAGAATTTAATATATTAACATATAAATAGAGAGATGTTTGTTTTATGGACAGAGTCAAATAAATTTCTTCTCATTCGTTTCAACACACACATCTTTCTAACAACATCACATTGTACGGAGTGCGCCAAGATGATTTATCTGCCTATTTTGTCTCTTTGAGTTTCTTAAAGGGAATCTAAGCATGTAGTAGCTTTCGATTAACCATACCCGTGCAAGGACAATAGGCCGTGTCACGTGCTGAACCATATTTGGGTAACTGGTCTACGTCAACAGTAAATACTGATATCTGACAGGTTAGAATTTGACCACAAGTGGCTTGAGCCACTTTTATATGCTTAGATTCCTATTATGATGACTTGTTCACGTATAGCTTGAGAATATCGATTCTGCTTTGCGAAATGAAGCACTCAAGTGACATCATGATGAAGTTTATAGGAACTCCTTCTGCCACATCTTTGGCACTGCTTTCGCACCCCCTCTGCAAGTTGCGCCTTTCAATTTCTGGCTAGGGTCACCCCTGCAGAGCAAATCGAAGAGTTCCTACAACTGAATATATTCAATCAAGCTTTGCCCATGTGACAGCAAATTAGTTGTGTGACAAAATCCTCAACAAAGGAAGAATTAGGTGCATTCCAGGCCATTCTAGGGGTCATATTTGCAAAAAATTTCCAGATAAGCATGCCCCTGGACCACCTAGATTTATTCACTTCTCCCACATATGACTGGTTTCCATCCGGTTTCACACTGCATAACTAACTAATTGTGCACAGTGTTCAGGAGACAAACACGCGCTAAATTTATTTTCTAATGGTTTGTTGGGACAATACTTTTTTCCACAAAAGTTTTTTACGCGTTTAGAGATGATAGCTGTTTACGCAAAATCTGACAAAAGGTGTATTTGCTAATTAAGTTGTTTAGCGTTAAATTGGACAATGGTTGGTTGCCTTAAACTGTTAATGAGCATTTAGAGGACAGTATTTTTAATCTCTGGCGTAATGGACACTAAAACTGCTGACAATATTTCCAAATTGTTTACGTCGTTAAAATGGTATAAATTAGGCTCATGTTTGTAGTTCGTTAGTTACTTTTTAGCCTTCCGGCTGTAAGGATCGTCACTCCAGGATGGTCTTCCAAAAATTTGGTAGCAATGGGTAGTTTTGCCGTGTACAGAAATTTGGANAGAGGAAGGCCGGTCGACGAGAAGTATGACGTCAAACACGTGTGAAGAAGCAAAGACAGAAGATGAAATCGGGAGAAGGGAAGAAGTGCAAGATTTGGAAGAAAGTTTGGAAAGCTTGAAGCAAGAAAAGGCAAAAGCAAAATCGGCGTTCACGCGCGCAAGAAAACAGTTGTTGGTACTGGTGGATGAAATGGATTTACCGAGCAGACGTCAGGTTCGAGATGGGCAAGCGAAATTCGACAGCACACAAGAAAGGGCACTGCAGATTATGGTCGCATTGTCAGAGCATTATCAATGGCAGAAGGATGGAAGAGCGAGACAGAAAGTCACTCAGGAAATGGAGCAGTTGGTGCAAGAATTCGAAGATGCGCACAATAGAGCACAGGAGTATCTGGATGAACGAAGGGAATCAGAATCGAGTAAGACATGGGGATCTTACGGCCCACAGGAGCATCGAAAGGAAGCGAGATTTGATTCTTCTCAATTTCGCAACAATCCTGAGCAGCAAGAAAAGCTACAGCACAAGTCAGTCAATCCTGGTGGTAGCCCGAGAAGAAGTCAGTTTCCAATGAACCCGGAGGAACATGCACAGCTACTGCAACAGTCAGTCAGATTTGGTGGCGATCCCAGACGATTTGAGCGATATTCACACGAGGAGTCACTTGGTCAGGACATGTGGAGACAGCTGCAGCGTGTTGCAATCCCCGTTTTCTCTGGTGATAAGCGAAAGTATGAGAACTGGAAAGCTGCATTTCTGGCGTGCATTGACAGAGCTCCTGCGACTCCTGAATACAAGCTGCTGCAGTTGAGGCAATATCTATCTGGCGTTGCACTGGAAGCGATCGAGAATCTTGGATTTTCTGGAGCTGCAAATGAAGCTGCAAAGGACAGGTTGGAGCGAAAATTTGGTGGAAAGAGGAGGGAAATCGCAATTCACTTGGAGGACTTGGACAATTTCAAACCAGTGAGAGATGGATTTTCAAAAGACATAGAGAAGTTTGCAGATCTACTTGATGTTTTGGTGGTGAATCTACTGGAGGCAGGACGTCATGAAGAATTGGGAAATGGATCTCTCTACGTCAAGCTATTGAAGAAACTTCCAGAAACGCTGCTGACCCAATACAATCGATGGATCTTTGAGAATCGAAGAAGAGAATGCGTTGAAACACTGAAGATGTGGGTGATTCAAGAATCTGAATTCTATACAGTTGCAAGAGAGACAGTGCATGGTGTATCAAATGAAAAAAGAAGTAGTGGCTCAAGAAACTTTGCAGGAGAGAAGAAAACCACATTCTTTGGTGCTACTGATGACAGACAACAAGTGAGTCGCTTTCAAATGGGTAAATCAGGTGTCACTGGTGAGAAATATGGTAAGCAGCGAATGTGCAAAGTGTGCAATGGTAGATATGGTGTTTGGGCATGTGATGCTTTTCGAAACATGGAAATTCGTCAGTGATGGAATGTGGCAAAGCAATTCAAATTGTGTTTTCGTTGCCTTGGTGATGACCACAGTGGTAATCAGTGTCCTCGAAATAGAGTGTGTGATATTCATGGATGTCAGGAAACACACAGCAAGTTGCTACATATCATGGGTAACAGGATCACTGGAAGGCAAATCAGTGATGAAACAAAGAAACCAGAAGCTTCCAATCACCAAGCAGTGAGCAGTAGCAGTCAGCAACAGTTGTCGTCATCTGCCACGGAGGGGGAGCATTTGCAGAGGAATTTTGCAACGCAAACAACAATGGTGTGTTCAAAATCAGATGTCAAAGGAGCAACAGCATTGAGAACAATTCCTGTGATTTTGAAAAATGGCCGTCGAAAACTGAAGGTGAACGCACTTCTGGATGATGCAAGCACTCAGACATATGTGAATGCAGACGTTGCAGCAGAACTTGGCCTCAATGGTGATTATGAAACGATAAATGTCAATGTTTTGAATGGTGACTGCAAGTCTTTTCAAACCATGCCTGTCGAGTTTGGACTTGAAAGTGTAAATGGGGATGTCGACATCAGGGTGAAAGCACTCACTGCGAAGAGAGTCACTGGAAACATGAAGGTCATCCAATGGTCACAGCATGCAGACAAATGGCATCATTTGAAGCACATCGATTTTCCAGACACAGGTTTGAGACCTATCGTTGATTTGCTGATTGGTATTGACTACCTTGACCTGCACTGTTCTTACAAAGAAGCCAGGGGACAAGAAGGGGAGCCCATTGCCAGACGAACGCCATTGGGATGGACATGCGTAGGATGTCCAGAAGACAAGAAGAATGATGCACATACTAACTTCAGTATGACGACTCTGTTCACAACAAGCAGATTTGATGTCGATGAAATCAACTCAACAATGAAGAAGTTTTGGGACATCGATTCAGCTGGAACATTCAATCAGACAACAGTGGTGGATACTGATGAGAGGGCTGCATTGAAGAAAGCTGAAGATTCTTTCAGATTCATTGATGGTCGATATGAAATTGGAGTACCATGGAAAGAAGACAGTCATAGAATGGTGAACAATCGAAAAATGGCGATGAAAAGGCTTCAGAACACTGAGAAACGTTTGCTCAAGAACCCAGATGTGATGAAGGCATATGATGAAGTCATTGAGCAATATTTGGACAAAGGATACATAAGAAAAGTTCCAGTCTCCGAGAAGCAACCTGAAAGCAAGTGGTATCTTCCTCACTTTGCTATCGTGAAGCCCAACAAAGCGACCACCAAGATCAGAATCGTCTTCGATGCTTCAGCACAGTATGAAGGCACATCCTTGAATGACATGATTTATTCAGGCCCGAAACTGCAACGTGAATTGTTTGATGTTTTGCTACGCTTCAGAAGTCATCCCGTCGCTGTAGTCTGTGACATTGCTGAGATGTATTTGAGAATTCAGATTCCAGAAGCTGATCGTGCATATCATCGATTTCTTTGGAGAAGATGNATATTCACACGAAGAGTCACTTGGTCAGAAAATGTGGACACAGCTGCAGCGTGTTGCAATCCTCTTTTTCTCTGGTGATAAGCGGAAGTATGAGAACTGGAAATCTGCAATTCTGGCGTGCATCGACAGAGCTCATGTGACTCCTGAATACAAGTTGCTGCAGTTGAGGCAATATCTTTCCGGCGTTGCACTGCAAGTGATCGAGAATCTTGGATTTTCTGGAGCTGCATATGAAGCTGCAAAGGACAGGTTGGAGCGAAAATCTGGTGGAAAGAGGAGGGAACTCGCAATTCACTTGGAGGACTTGGACAATTTCAGACCAGTGAGAGATGGATTTTCAAAAGACATAGAGAAGTTTGCAGATCTACTTGATGTTTTGGTGGTGAATCTACTGGAGGCAGGACATCATGAAGAATTGGGAAACTTTTTTCTCTACATTAAGTTGCTGAAGAGGCTTCCAGAAACGCTGCTGACGCAATACAATTGATGGATCTTTGAGAATCGAAGAAGAGAATGCTTTGAAACTCTGAAGATGTAGGTAATTCAAGAATCTGAATTCTACACAGTTGCAAGAGAGACAGTGCATGGTGTATCAAATTAGAAAAAGAAGTAGTGGCTCAAGAAACTTTGCAGGAGAGAAGAAAACCACATTCTTTTGGTGCTACTGATGACAGACGACAAGTGAAGCGCTTTCAAATGTTAAAATCAGGTATCACTGGCGAGAAGTATGGTAAGCAGCGAGTGTGCAAGGTGTGCAATGTTAGACATTGTTTTTGGGCATGTGATGCTTTTCGAAACATGGACATTCGTCAGCGATGGAATGTCGCAAAGCAATTCAAATTGTGTTTTCGTTGCCTTGGTGATGACCACACTGGTAATCAGTGTCCTCGAAGTAGAGTGTGTGAATTTTATGAATGTCAGGAAACACACAGCAAGTTGCTACATATCATGGTTAACAGGATCACTGGAAGGCAAATCAGTGATGAAACAAAGAAACCAGAAGCTTCCAATCACCAAGCAGTAGCAGTCCGCAACAGTTGTCATCATCTGCTACGGAGGGGGAGCATTTGCAGAGGAATTTAGCAACGCAAACAACAATGGTGTGTTCAAAATCAGATGTCAAAGGAGCAACAGCATTGAGAACAATTCCTGTGATTTTGAAAAATGGCCGTCGAAAACTGAAGGTGAACGCACTTCTGGATGATGCAAGCACGCAGACATATGTGAATGCAGACGTTGCAGCACAACTTGGTCTCAATGGTGATTATGAAACGATAAATGTCAATGTTTTGAATGGTGATTTCAAGTCGTTTCAAACCATGCCTGTCGAGTTTGGACTTGAAAGCTTAAATGGTGATGTTGACATCAGGGTGAAAGCACTCATTGCTAAAGCACACACGAAGAGATCAAAGATGCAGAGATTCACATCATCAGAGAAATGCAGCAAGATGTATTTGCAAATAATAGCAACTATCGAAAGGAAAGAAAATGAAGAGTGACAGCAAATTGGTTGTTTTACAGCCACGTATCTATGAAGATGGACTTCTACCGTGCAATGGAAGATTGAGGTATGCTGAATTCCTGCCATACGATGCAAGACATCCTATACTTCTACCAAGGAAGAACTGGGTTACAAAGCTGATTGTGAAATTCTATCACGAGAAAGACCATCATGCAAGTGGAACAAATCAGACGTATGCAGCTATCTCAAGTCGTTTTTGGATCATTTCAGCAAGAGGGAAGATAAGAGAATGGGAGAACGAATGCAACTGGTGTAAACGACGAAAAGCGAGAGCATGTAGTCAGATTATGGCACCACTACCAAGCATTAGATTGGCAGTGTCATTACGAGCCTTTGAAATAGTAGCTGTGGATTATGGAGGACCATTCATTACCAGCCAAGGGAGAGGTAAGCGAAGAGAAAAACGATATCTATGTCTTTTCACATGTCTAGCTACCAGAGCAGTACACTTGGAAATTGCATTTGCCTTGGACACTGATTCATTCTTGAATGCCTTTTATCGCATTGTGAGTCGTCGTGGGAAGCCTGAAGAAGTTATTTCTGACAATGGTGGCAAGGAGTCACAGGCACTCTTTAGAGGATTAGACCAGAATCGCATCATCAAGAGTGCTGCAAATCGTGGTATCAAATGGCACTTCAATCCTCTCTTGTCACCACATTTTGGAGGAACTCATGAAATTATGATCAAGGCAGCAAAACGTGCGTTGAAAGCAATCCTGACACAGATGCAAATGTGTCCGATGAAGAGCTGATGACTGCCATCATAGGAGCAGAATCGTAGCTGAATTCAAGACCGCTGACGTACCAGACAGCAAATGTGGATGATGATGTGCCTTTGACCCCAAATCACTTTCTCCATGGTCAAATGGGAGGCAGAATTTCACTAGAGACGGTAGACCATACAACGCTCAGTCCAAGCAAACGGTGGCGACGTGTTCAGGAGTTATTGAAGCATTTCTGACAACGCTGTTTGAAAGAATGGCTACCAGGTCTGCACCCAACAACAAAATGGAGCAAAGAGAAGACAAATTTTAAGGTAGGAGATATTGTTATCTCTCCTGATAGTCCTAAAGCTCTTGCAAAAGTTATCCAAGTATTTGCTGGAAAAGATGGAAAAGTGAGAGTGGCACAAGTACGACTGGGACAAAAGATACTGAAGAAACCAGTGACAAAACTATGCCTTTTAACACATTGTTTAATGGCTGCTGGTAAGATTTCTATAATGGATGAGTTTTGATGTGACGTTGAAGATATCACAGGATGAAGAGTTGACATGCATAGCTGTCAAGGAGGGGGAGGATGTTCAGGATAAAAACACACGATACGTTTGTTTTCTATTTGTTTGTTGGGACAATACTTGTTTTTCACAAAAGTTGTTTACGCGTTTAGAGATGATAGCTGTTTACCCAAAATCGAGCAACAGGTGTTTTTGCAAATTAAGTTGTTTAGCGTTAAATTGGACAATGGTTGGTTGCCTTAAACTGTTAATGAGCCTTTAGAGGACAGTATTTTTAATCTCTGGCGTAATGGACAATAAAACTGCTGACAATATTTCCAAATTGTTTACGTCGTTAAAATGGTATAAATTAGGTTCATGTTTGTAGTTCGTTAGTTAGTTTTTAGCCTTCGGGCTGTGAGGATCGTAACTCCAGGACGGTCTTCCAAACACACCGAAAGGTATGAAAATTATGCTGTTCGGTGCACAGAAATCTTACATTCCATACTTGTCTCTGCACGCAAGGAAACTTGCCAAACCTATTGCCGCACCCTTTGGCCATACCCTTTGACCTGGAAAATTGCGATTTACATTGTGTTGCTTGGATGAAATGCATTTTGTAGCATCTCTGGCGGAAATATTACGAAACAAGCAATTGTATATACCCAAAGGAACAAATTTCAAATGATAAGTTCCTTAAAAATGCTGGCTCATGCTTGGATTGTTGTTTTTTTAAGTGCTTTTTGATTGAAGAAAGATATTCCTTGGTGACTATATTCATTGATATATTCGTCAATTTCCAGTTTTGGAATTTCTATTCAAATGTGTGCCTAAGTACGAGGTCCTTGTTTAGAACTACTACGCTATGTCTATGGTTAAGGAGATTCCCCCAAACAGCGCATTTGCAGCTTAGGCCAAAACCCAAGATCTCTGGTTTGGGGGTGAAGGCAATTTTGAAGTTCCAAGATAAATATTTCAAGTCTCAAAGCACCAATATCAACAAACACGGTATCTATCTTCAAGTTAACTAGTAAGGATTAGTTTAAAAATTATTTCCGATTCATTCAAGCTAAATTCTAATCGCTAAGCCTGATCAAATCTGTTACCTTTTTTTCTAGGAAACATGGTATAATAATGCAAACTTAGCAGCAATAATTAAAAAAGAATGACCAAAGAATGGAATGGGTAAAATTGCACATGCAAGATCTGCAGTTAGAAAAAATAGTTGATAATGAGGATCACAAATGAACTTTTTTGTAATTTTTCTTTGTATGTAAATGGTTAAATGGTTGGTTGGAATTAGTTTATTACTATATATTGTACCAACTGTAAATAATTTTATAATAATGTTAATAACTCTTAACAAGCACCCATATGTATCTCTCAACCAGAATGAGAAAAGCTGACCCACAAATGTGTCAGGATTTGAGATTGGCGGCATAGGGACTTCAATAAACAAGTTATGATACGCCCTGTGCCCTGTACGTGTAAGCATTGATGTGGTAACTTTCACTTCCAATCATAAAACGTTATTGTGATCAAAAACAGCAGCAGCACATGAGGCGAATTGGTTTTGATACGATTGCATAGTAGAATCTGATAGTCAAAATATATTCCGTTTCGTACAAAACGAGGAGGTTGAAGCTGAAAGGTCATCAATGCGGATTTCACACAGCAGATTAAACTGATATAAGGGCCTGATTACATGAGCAGGGCTGACTCTGTCATCCGAGGTGGACGATTTTAGGCAAGATCCCTTTGTCAATAGGAGACATGTAATAAATCTTCGCAGCCCTGGTGTGAATTACTCCATGTAATCGCAAGCAACACTTCATCCCTGCTTACCGAGGCAGCCCTGTTAGCAGGGCCAGCCCTCCTCATGTAATCAGGCCCTAAGACCCCTTTACACTATGCCGATACGAAACGAATACGGCATAAAACTGTGCCGTATTGGTTTTTTCGTTAAAAAAATCACCGTTTACACTATGCCGGTACAAAATGAATACGATTGGTTCTGAGCATGCGCAGAACCAGAATTTGTCGAGGCGCATGGTCTATTTTGCCAAATTATCGCGTCGATATGAATCCGACATGCCGGTTTAGTGACGAAGCCAGTTATTCAAATTTGACGGCGAAGCCGTCTAATACAGTTAATAACTTCAAGAAGCGCCTAAAACTCGTACCCAAGCCCCTCCCTGCATAGGTTAAAATAAAAGTTGGAAAGAAGCACTTTCGCTATGGGCAGTAAAATCTCAAAGTTTTATCAACGGCAAAGTGCCAAGCATGAAAGCCGCTCTCAGTAGGGATTAGAGTCGTTACTTAACACATGACAAAATTAAATTAAAAAGAATTCGGCTCGGAAACAAATACCCAATTAACGCTAGGAAAGCGGCATCAAAATGCCGTGGGAAGAAAAGATGCTTGCCAAAAAATATTCATAGGTAAAACGAAAAGTCATCGCGCCAAAAATAAGATCAATTTTATTCTGACCAATAATAACATCTTTCGTATCCACATGACCAAAATTTAAGAAAGACTTGGTCACATGTAACTTCTAGGCCAATCACGCTTCTAGAAATTATTCAGTGACAGTTGACTAAAAGCATATCACAAGTTGAACTTTATTCATTCCGCTGCTAACCAAGCAATAAAGAGCACAAAGTCAATTCNTGATTTTGAAATTGTAATATTGTGACGTCATGAGCAGGTCACGTGACATATCTAAAAATAGATTTCATTTTTGGGTTCATCTCATGATGTACCATACATATGCCAAGTTTCATGGCTCTATGTTGTACAGAACAGGAATAAAATAGGGGGGGCCGAATCAGCCCCCCTAGTCTTCCTAGAGCATCAAATACCCTAGGCTTGATAGGGTTAAGTATGCCGTATTTAACTGAAAACTATGCTGGCATAGTGAAAACGGGAGGCCAATACGGCGCAGTCTCATGCTGTATTCATTTCGTACCGGAAGAGTGTAACCAGGGTCTAAATGTGAATAAACAGCTCCTTGCTAGATGGATTTGATAAAAACTTTCAGATGGCTCGTCGCTTCAGATGACTGATGCTTCTTGAAAACTCATCCCATTGAAATATGACACAGACGGTGAAACTAATTGAGCCTTTAGTCTTTCTTAGCAACATCTATTTGAGCAAAACTGCAACGTTAGAAAATACTTCCGATTTCGAGACAAGTTATCGCCCCAGAATAGAATTTTTCCATCCCTGTGAAAAAGAATTTCTACAAAACAGGGAATGTGGACTGTCTTAAAGGTATACGAAGGAGTTAGATAGCTGCATATTCATTTTTTAGAAATAGGTTATTGTCCTTTATTGTATTTGATGATATTTGCACACCTGCATGAACATTGTTTAGCAAAAGAAACGAACATATACCGGGTGAGTCAGAAAAAACGTGGGGTATTTGTCAATTATTGTTGATGCAGTTTATTTTGCAAATTCGTTTCTTTAAGCTTCATTTGATAGAAGTAAGGCAAACTTAGATATCAAAATTTGTTTGGTCGAAATCGGTCTTTCTGTTCCAGAGTTACGAGCGCTTTTAGTAAAGTGTTGTTTCACGATATTGCTAAAATAGGCCTTCAATTCGATTCATATTCATCCACGTGTGACCTTCTAAACCATGACAAACATACTGTTCCTCTACCGAAAATTGAAACAAGTTATACATTAATTTAGAGCGCTAAAGGAAAAACTAATGT
Source organism: Aurelia aurita (assembly GCA_004194415.1). NCBI lineage: Eukaryota > Metazoa > Cnidaria > Scyphozoa > Semaeostomeae > Ulmaridae > Aurelia > Aurelia aurita. The sequence goes on along the minus strand of REGM01000016.1, from coordinate 615,574 downwards.
TAAGTATGTTGTTTCCCCAGTGGACTAGTCATTATATTGTCATTGTTAGCAAGCTGAAAGTTTTTTCACTAGCGATACTTTTCACCATTGGCTATATCACAAAGAAAGAAATGTACAGAAAGAATTGACCGATTTCAACAAACCAAATCTCTATAACTACCCGGTGTCCCAAAAAAAGTATACAGATTTGGTTGACCCTAGCTATGAGAATTTAGCGCTAATAAANCCATGACAAACATACTGTTCCTCTACCGAAAATTGAAACAAGTTATACATTAATTTAGAGCGCTAAAGGAAAAACTAATGTTAAGTATGTTGTTTCCCCAGTGGACTAGTCATTATATTGTCATTGTTAGCAAGCTGAAAGTTTTTTCACTAGCGATACTTTTCACCATTGGCTATATCACAAAGAAAGAAATGTACAGAAAGAATTGACCGATTTCAACAAACCAAATCTCTATAACTACCCGGTGTCCCAAAAAAAGTATACAGATTTGGTTGACCCTAGCTATGAGAATTTAGCGCTAATAAATTCGAAAAGCATTTTAAAACATACCTCGATAGTCAACGTGAACATAGATACCTTGTTTGTTGAAAATGATGCTTTGAGAGTTGGAATATTAATATTCAAAGGACAAATTTACCTCGACCTCCAAACCAGAGCTTTGGCGTTTGGCCTAAGCAAATTCTTGAGGCACAGCGAATAAGTCGACAATAAACTTTAAAAAATTTGAAACAGGAGGAAAATTAAAAATTGCACAACCAGATACCATTTAAAAAGTAAAATTTACGTGACACTTATCATCAAGGGAGCTCCGAAGTAAACTTCATTCATTTCAATATTAACAATCTATTACACGAGTTTACTTTCGAGCTCCCTTGATGATAAGTGTCACGTAAATTATATTTTGTAAAACGTATCTTTCGTGCAGTTTTTAATTTTCTCCTCTTCTTTCAAATGTTTTAAGGCTATTGTTGACTTATTCCCTGTGCTTCAATAATTTCCTTAGGCCAAAACGCCAAAGCTCTGATTTGGAAGTGGAGGCCAGTTTGTCCTTTGGAGGTTAATATTTCGATTCTCAAAGCATCAATATCAACAAACAAGGCATTTATGTTCAAGTGGTATGTTTTAAAAATGATTTCGGATTGATTTGCGCTAAATTCTCATCGTTAAGGTCGACCAAATCTGTATACTTTTTTTTTAGACACCCGGTAAGTCAATCTTCCTTCAGCAATATGAAACTTCAACACTCTCGATTTGATTTGCTTTTAATCAAAATATGGCTTGTTAAACGCCCCATTTTTTTTGCTGTTTCATCCGGTATACTAACCCATTAAACTCCTTTGTATACCTTTAACGTTACAACATAATTTCCATCAATATTAATCGTTTACAGCCATATCATCTCATTGAACTACCGGCAACAGGGTGAGTCAGACATTTTTTAAAACTGTAGCTCTCAGAGTATTCATTAGATTCTTATAACCTGATAATATTTGTGTAACTAACATATCAATTTATGTAAAACATTTAGCTTGTTGCAAATGGTTACAAATCATTTTAAACTTTTAAGCGGTTAGTAACAATTTTCAATCTCAAAATCCTGCCAAACAGGTATAAAATCATTGATCAAAAAATTTACTAACAATTTAGCCCTACAGCTATTATGATCAAGCTCTATCGGTCTATCTTATTGCTCAAACATCTTACAAGGTAAAAAAAGATGCTTTTGCATCTTTTCACACACTTAGGATTGTCACGCAGCTCTTGTTGTCTATTTTCTGTTATCATGAGGCTGGAATGCTGGTAAATTTGATCAATGATGTTAGGTCTGTTGTGGAAAATTTTAAGCAAAAACATTTTCATAAAATCGCTTGCACCTTAACAACCATATGACTAATCTTGACAGATTAAATTTTCTTATCTAAGTAGATATGTTAGCTATACGAATATTACCAGTCTTTAGGAATATATTTAACTGTTTGAAAGCTGCCGGCCTTCAAGCGTCTAAACATTTTTCTGAACAACCCGATACTGCCCCAATACTTTCAGAGGACAAGATATATCAGTCAGAAGAAAGGTATTATTTTCATTTAATAAGATCATCAAATAGAAATCGTCTCTTACAAAGCAGCTCTAAACCTTCTTTATTCACAATCAACTTTTTTAGTAAGGAAAACGAGGCAAAAAAATACTTTTATCTAAGAATATCCTTGAAAACAAAAATAACAGGCCTAAAATGCAGTAAGTAATGTTTCCATTGATTTATTTAAAAGCACAATATAAATCAGCAAATTTTTAATTTGTAACTTTTGTGCACACCAAATAACAATCTACTCTCTATTGATATGTATATACTTTTATTCTTATCAGTTGATACACTTGTAATTCATTTCCAGAAAAAATAACAAATTTTGTGAATTTGAAATCTGGCAATATTTTTGACATCTGCTGATTAGATTACTTTATAAAAACTCACAGCCTTTTTAAGTCCAAACACATCCGACAATTTTAAAGGGTAAGCAAATTACTATTTCCTGCAACATTTAGAATGCAATCACACCCCCCAAGTTAATTAAATGCATACTGCATATAGCTTTTGTGCTTCTCATAGTGATAAGGGTCATTGGGGTAAGAACCTTACCCTGAAGACAGCAAGAGCACCACATCCATAAGAACATAGTCAGTCCGTTTTTTTAGAAAAGTATGTTCTTGTTTGCGGGGTTTTACTGTAATCTAAAAATCACTCGATAAGTAACTGGCAATCATTGTTCTTTATATAAACAAAAAGTTGTTCATAACTGTAAGATGTCTCTCTAGTCTACAAAAAGTACTCTTTGACCAGCAAAGCAAACATTGTTTACACCTTTCCCTGATGTTTTGGGAATGCCTCACAACTTATGTCGTTTGCTTCATTTGCAATTCCAATCTCTTTGTTGAATGTTTCTTTGTCTTTTGAGGGATGCTTTCTTCTAAGAAGCAAAACAGCAACAACAACAACCAACAGCACGACAATTGCTCCCATGACACCAAACAGGACTGTTGTGATCGGGATGGAATTATTATCCGAACCTGCAAAAGATCAAAGCTTTGCTAGTTAAGACAAGGCGTCGAACCTTCGCGAAATCATTCGGTAGTTTACCACAATCCCAGAGCGAGAATTTTTTGAAATCATCAGTCTTTTCAGAATTACAGACTTTTCATACTTTTGTTAGTTTTGAAGTTGTGGCTTCATCAAATTGATAAACTGTAAACCATAAAAGCTACATACTTTTCTTTATTACCATATTGTAGACCTTAAAAAACTAAGGTTTCTTGAGCATTATGTTGACTTGCCTCAATCAGTTTAGAATTTATGGTACTTTTGATGTTTGCCAAATCTTTACATACTTCCTCTCGTACATCCATCCATAAGGCCAGGAAATGTTGTAATACTAAAAAGGCTGATTTAATTGTACATGCTCTCTCTGGAATTATGGAAAATTACCTTAAGTTCCCTTCAAGCAATTAATTTAAAAGGATAGGGAAATAACATTTTACAAAATTAAATTCAAAGTTTTGCGAAGATTTTCAGCCTATGCTTGCTAGTTATATAAATGTAGTTCTAACTAAATCCACTTTTTATGCAATATTTTGTACCTCAGAAGAAAAAAGACGAACGATTGAACGACAATGGGGTCTCATCCTTTTTTGGGGCAAATGAGTACGTTTCTAATATTATTTTGAAGAGCAACTGCAACCTCGTTCCCAAGGTTATCTGTTGTTGTCAAAATGAGGCTAGGGACCTCAACAGAAACCCTTGTGACGTAATGTCAAAAATTTGTCAGCTTTTGGCAGATTTTGGCTTGAATAATGAGCATAATTAGGCAAACAGCATGTATTTTCGAATGCCATGTTCGAAATTTTTAAATAAAGATTCCATGATTTGAACAGCACTCATTGTGAAATTAAGCCATTCGAAGGCTCGTTACTTCGACTGAACGCCATTTCTTTTAGGTGAAAATGTCTTTGTTTTGAAAGGAGCAAATCAAATTGCATAATAGCCTAACAGGATCCAGGGTCAATGCAGGCATTGAAGTTTACGGAAAACCTTCATTGACACTGGGTACGAGGCTGGAGCAATTACTGACTAGCATGCTTTGCATACCTAGAAAACCGAAAGGAGGTAAACAGTAATGGCGACGAATATTTATGGATCACCGAGTTTCCTTCCATTCATAATGTTATGATCTCAGATCAGGATTCAGATAAGGATGCTGCTCTGCTAGGCCAAACAACACTTTCAAGCACCCAGGACATCAATGAAAAAATGCATTGTGGGATGGACACATGCGCAAAGGACACATATCAGCAGTGGCTCTTTAGTCGATTATGTTCAATTACGGTAGCTGTCTGACTGTTCTCCGTTAATCTTCTAAACAACGGATACACCTTTACAATGTAGTACAAAGCTATATACGCCCTACATAAATAGTGCAAGAAAGGTTTTTATCAAAATCCAAACATAGAAGAAGGCTTTCAGCAGCAAGATCTTCTGTTAGATGCATGCAAAAAATTGTTACCAGGTGAGTAAAACAATGAATCCGCTGTTTGAGAAATCATACTGCAAAAAAACCATGCACCCAGTAAAATTTTAAATCCTTCGCCTCCATGGTGCATCAACCAAATTTCAAAATTATTCGCATAATTCAGATGCTTTCCTTCACGTAAAAGCCAGTTATTAGCTAAAAATAACTTTCCTCGAATTTTTCAAAATAGTCAATTTTCAAAATACGAGATAATGACAATGATAATGATTGAGATAATGATTTTGAAAGCAAAATAATGCATTATAAAAAAAAAACTGAATTAAGTGAAAGTCTGAATGAAGTGAATGAATGAAGTTGAGATTTTTCGAATTGATTTCATATTATTTAAAGTACAAAATTTTCAAACAATGGATACATTCCAATGGATACACCCGGTAGAAAATGTAACCAGTTATCTTATTTTCGTTAGATTTATAATCATTTTCAATATAGATAGGAGCCTTTAACGATCACCAAAAACTGCCTGAAAATAGAGTGAGTATAAAAACCGTATACCGACCTTCTTTAGATGACTCTGATTTGTCCGTTTTGTCCAACATAATTTGCCCTGAGTCCAACTTGTAGTCACCAGTATGACCAACACTGCCACTATCAGTTAAAGATTCACTTGCAATGTCTCTTTTCTTTCTGTTCACTCTATTACCGAAGCATCCAGAGGAGCATCTTCCATCGGTCGAGTTTTTGCGGCAGAGGAACACAAGGCAATGGATGTATACGGTGGTGGTGTTTTCATACCTGAAGGCTTGCATGCTGAAACGGCGTCGAAGGCCAGTTGCTGGGATGAATCTTGTGGTGATATCAACTGGGCAACTAAAAATCGCAGAGTAATTTCAAATTTAATGATAGCTACGACATTATTTCGTGGACAGAGCTTTTGACGATGTTATGAAATAATCTATCCACAGGTTACGGGAAAAGATTTGCATAAAATTGACAAGTAACGTTTTCTCTTGCGTTAGTTTCTTTTTTCTGAATCAAAACAATAGGCCGACCACTAGTTAGATGAAAAACAGGTTAGTTGGCCTACTGTTTTGATCCAGACAAAAGAAACTAAAGCAAGAAAGAGAAGTATTTATTGGCTAGTTAGCGTGAAATTGGATAATTTGGGGTTTTCCCTGTTCACTGTTGAAAGGTTTGATTTGTATGCTATCCCCAGTGCCCAAAATATACCTAGAGCCCGCCAGGATATATGCGAATGTTATTCTAGCCCACTATTTTTGGCTCAGATTTTACCGATGAAGACTTACCGCTCTTTAATCAAAGTGTGTTGCAAAGGTTCATTTGGATCCATGTTTGATGTAGAGTAACATTTGTCAATCACCAAAACTAAGCTGCTATCTTGCACTGTCGCATTTACTTCAAAGTAAAGCCAGTCTCTCAACTTCAACTCGACGGGAAAATTCTTGATTGGGTTGTCAAAAGAATTTTTCCTGAACGTGTTCATGTTGAAAGAGAAATTGCCAAAGCCGTCTAGAATTAAAATAAAATGTCAATGCGTGTTTCAACCATGAGTAGTAGGAAACTTGGGGGTGCTCTTTGGAAAATGTTGTGGTCATAGGCTGCGGTTTTAAGATTAAAATAGCCGCCTTGTTTTCACAGCGGCTTTCTGTTATTTAGTAGCCACTTGACGCTAGTCTGCCCTTAGAAGCCTCTGTGAAAACATCGCAGTTAATTTAATGACGGGCAATGATGTACCGTTGATGTGACCATATTATGACCCAAATCATATTCCAACCCGTAGTGTTGCTTTCTCCTCCACGGGATTGTGATAAAAGCTTGATAATGTTGCTTTTCCTTTGTTCTTGTATCCTCACAACTTCGCTTCAATGCCACCATTATTCAAATAAAGTTCAAATTGTTTTTCGCACTCAAACTCCTACGCAGCGATGCTTCGCATTGGAAGTTTGAAACGAGAAGCATCGCTGCGTTGGAGCTCAGGTGCGAAAACTTTATTTCAATAATGGTGGCATTGACGCGAAGTTGTGAGGATACAAGAACAAAGGAAAAGCAATATTATCAAGCTTGTTTGCAATCCCGTGGAAGAGAAAGCAACACTACAGGTAAGAATACGATTTGGATCATAATATAGACCACATCAACGATGAATTATTGCTCGTGATTTAATCTTAAAAACAGCAACCTATATGAAGACAAAAGTTCATAGGGCAATCCAAATGTTTCATACCGCTCGCTCATGTATTAAATAGCAAAATGTTGAAATTGATTTTTGATAACAAAAAGAGCATTTATCGCCTGTGCATTTTGAAAAAAGGAGAATAATAATTTTTAGTCAATCAATTCTGCTAACATTGAATAGGTTGTATATATAATCTGTGTCAAATTAGATGTCAGATGAAAATGCCCGCGATCAATAACAAATTAAATTGTTTGCATGAGTAATTTTGCGTTATCGCAAATATCACCTGATATCAATTAGAGACTACCGAATAATTTTAATTCTGTATCTTCGCCTAAACGTCAATTTTCTTTAGATAAATGTGCCAGCTGACAGAGGCATGGAGCGTAAAATTGAAAGGGACCCTGAAATCTTGGTTTACACAATATAGCGTTTGGGTTTGAAANCGCAAATATCACCTGATATCAATTAGAGACTACCGAATAATTTTAATTCTGTATCTTCGCCTAAACGTCAATTTTCTTTAGATAAATGTGCCAGCTGACAGAGGCATGGAGCGTAAAATTGAAAGGGACCCTGAAATCTTGGTTTACACAATATAGCGTTTGGGTTTGAAAATAATATGAAATAGTTAAGTAAGCCATGCATTGATATGAAGAGTCTCAAGAATTTGAATCTTGAAACAAATATTTTCTTGAGCTGGATAAAAACATTTTGATATTTCGTCATGGTATCTATGATCTAGCGGTGTTCACACGGTAATTGATGGATAAGAAGTGATAACACATGCCTCCCAATTGATCAAAATTGTCTAAACTTATGTTTTTCTCACCCTTATGCGTAGAAAACCTTATTGTGTAGAATTTTTGAATTTCGTCATGTGCAAATGACACAAACGAAGTCCAAAAAATGGAACGGAACGCTCCAAATAATATTCACACGAAAGCTAAAGTTTTCCGTTCCGTTCTGTTCCATTTTACGGCTCACTTTTTAGAGCCGTCCACTTTTGAAACGGAACGAACACTTTTCATCGTTCACGTGTGAACACCTGCACAAATTATCATTTTGTTTTCTGGAGCAGCTCCGTTCCGTTCCGTTCCGTTCCGTTCCGTTCCGTTCCGTTCCGTTCCGTTCCGTTCCGTTCCGTTCCGTTCCGTTCCGTTCCATTCGTTCGTTCCGTTCTCGTGTGAATGTCTAAATGACGTCTAAATGACCTAAATCCAATAAATTGATGATTGAAAGATTGCTAATTCAACTATTTTCTCACTTTTTTCAGTTACAATTAGACCGACAGGATCATAGGATGCTTTGTTGTCAATTGCTTTATCCCTTTTGTATGTGCATTTGAAATAAACAGTTTCATCATGTTCTCGTGAGACCAAGCCACTTCCAAATCTAGCTGTCAATTTCACTGCATTCATGTAGACAAAGTCTGTTTTCGTTTCCCGTTTTATCGAACCACAAGCACTTGGAATGCCTCCAAGAGTTATGTAGTCATAAGAAAGAGTATGAACACAGCTTGGATTTAATAGTCTGATGCTCTTGTAAGTTGAGGAGTTGTAGTATCTTCTGTCCAAATCAATGCGCATATAGTTTGCACTACACGTCACTTGATATGCATCTTTGTCTAATAAATAGAAAATAAAGCAATCAGAATAGTCTCAATAATATCTTCAATGTTTCTCATCGTTACAAAGCAATTTCAACAAAATTACTTTGTTTAAACTACTTTAAAGCCATGGGGTATAAGGAGACATATGGAAGGAAATCCTCGAATGGAGGCGAGGCGAGACATTTTTAATTTAATAAGACATTCTAACTGGCTTATATTTATTTGTATCCTGTGACTGAGACAGAATTGGCCATGTACCTCCAGTACCTCGTGCCAAAAACCAACATACGCCTATGTCTAAGACCCTGTTTACACGGGATCGGATCGGTATGGATCCGATTCGAAACTGACTCGTTTAATTGCTGCGTTTACATGGGATCTCACAGACCCGATCCCTTTTGGATCTGCTATCCGTACCCAAATGGCGTCGCTTTTGAAAGTGACCCCATTTGGATCCGATGCCAAAAACGTGTCGCGTAAACGGGTAGAGATCGGATGGACACTGTTATGGAAAGGAAGTGACGCAAGGAAATTCAAATCTTTGTTGAAATTTCAAAGGATGAAATTAAAAATGAGTCACAAGGTGTTCCAGAGCGGAACATCTCAAAGGGCGCAATTCAAAATAAATCAAAACTTACGCAAATATTAAAGCCTGGCTCACATTTTGTCTTTGCAGTCACTGGAGTCGCTGGGTTCGTTGAGACGAGCGACCCAAAAGACCCAAAAAACTGAATGTGAACGGCAAAAACTCAGTCGTTGGTGTCGTCAGGTCTCCGACAAGATCTCTTAAATCTTAAAAAGATCTTTGACAAGAAAATAGAGTCCCCTTCCTTTGCCATTGGTGACTCACAAGTAGAGATTGTTGAGAAAACTAAATACTTAGGAGTTCAGCTAGATCAGCATCTTGTTTGGGATGAGCACACTACATTCTTGTCTGCTAAGGTTTCTCGTGCTTTAGGATTTTTAAAATATGCTAAGAAATTGCTACCCTAGGAAACACTTAGCCAGATCTATAGAGGTTCAACAAAATACAGGAAAGGGCCTTGAGAATTACATATAAGGACACCGAATCTTCTTTTAGTGAGCTATTACAGAAGGACTGTGCAGTTACTGTTCATAAAAAGAAATTGCAAATACTTATGATCGAGATGTACAAAACTAGAAATGACCTGAAACCTTCATTTATGCAGGAAATATTCTGTGAAAATACAATTCACTACAATTTTCGTAACAATAACGAATTTGTTCAACCAAGGGTAAGATCAGTCAACAAAGGGACAGAAAGCGTCCGATTTAAAGGTCCGCAGCTGTGGTAAACGTTACCACCAACGATACGGAATTCAGAATCCCTTTGTCAGTTCAAAACAAAGATAAAAAATCGGTACGGAGAAAATTGTCCTTGTAAATTATGCCGCATTTTTATTCAGAATTTGGGCTTTTTATGATAAATACTTTTACCACATTTTTATTCCAAACTTGGGCTACTTATGATAAATGTTTTTAGATTTCCGTTTTATATTGTATACTTTGATAACTTGTAAATATTTTACTCACTACTTTCTTATGTAATATTGTATATAAATTGTTTTAACGTTGGAATTAATTAGCTACTATTTATTTAGCTATTGTATTTTTAATCCAACGATAAATAAATCGATAATAATNNNNTCAGAATTTGGGCTTTTTATGATAAATACTTTTACCACATTTTTATTCCAAACTTGGGCTACTTATGATAAATGTCTTTAGATTTCCGTTTTATATTGTATACCTTGATAACTTGTAAATGTTTTACTCGCTACTTTCTTATGTAATATTGTATATAAATTGTTTTAGCGTTGGAATTAATTAGCTACTATTTTATTTAGCTATTGTATGTTTTAATCCAACGATAAATAAATCGATAATAATAATATTGTAGAACCACATTTCCGATACTGTTTCTCTGTGTGGGGGAGCTGCGGGGAATCCAAGCGACTTACACTGCAAAAGTTACAAAATCGCGCTGCCAGAATTGTGACCAATAGCAGTTATGATGCACCTGCTGATGCCCTGATACAGACGCTAAAGTGGCCAACTATCGCTGAAATTATCAAACGAGAGACAGCGAGCATCATTTACAAATCCATAAATGGTCTTGCACCTAGGTATCTCTCGAATATATTTTCAAAAAACTCTTCACGGGACACTGTCAAGTTAAGAAACTCTGAAACTGACTTACGCGTCCCTCTTATGAAAACGACAAATGGGCAGAAATCATTCTCGTATCGTGGTGCGCACCTTTAGAATAATCTTGAACCTGAGGTCAAGCAAGCACCCTCTCTATATGCTTTTAAACGTCGTTGCTGAGTATGACCATAATGTATTTATTTCTTGATTTTAGTTTTGTAATTAGGTGATAAATTTTTTAGTTTTATATGTATCAAATTGTAAATTGTAAATTTTTTGGCATGGCCCCCTGAAAATCAGCCTTAGCTGACGGGGTTACCGTGGTTAAAGAATATAAAATCAAATCAAATCAGGGTCATTGGGGGGTTTATTTTTGCAATTCACATTCAGTCTTTTGGGTCTGTTGGGGCGTTGTTCCAGCGACCTCAGCGACGTCAGCGACTTCAATGACCTAGTGTGAACCAGGCTTGAATGTTGAAGTAGAACTGCTCTACTTGGCAACTCAAAGCATAGAGAAATTTGTCAAAGATGAAGATTTTGATACGTTAAATGCGTTGCAAAGAGTTTGTTTCTTGGAAGAGTATGAAATCGAGTTTCCTTGAATGGTTAATCACTGACGTAGTCCTACCACTGGGTAAGCCAGGAAAAAGCTTCCGCTTTGAAAATTCATAGCACCAATAGTACTAGATGGATTGGAATGAATTAAGTTATGCTTGATAGCCGAAAGATTGAAATATTTTGTAATTTTTCTCGCTTTTTTATCAGCACTGAGAGTATGGTGAATTTGACTTTTTGAAAATTTTTGGTTACAAAATACCTGAATACGGACCTGAAATATTTGATCAAATATTAAGAAACACCTAGCACAGATAAATAAAGAAAGTACATTTTTCACGGAGAAGATTTGAAATTCGTCAGTATTTTGTTTGAAATTCTATTTCCTATAACTCTTGAAAGAGATGAACTGTCCTTGCTTTATCCGAATGGAATAGGCTTGAGCCTGAATTGAGACTTGCATCTTCCGTTGCTGTTTTTAAGAAAAAGCTCTTATCAATAATCCGCCCCCCTGCAAAATCTGTTTTTGGAATTCACGATCCGATAGGATTATCCTATCTNTGCCAGAATTGTGACCAAAGCAGTTATGATGCACCTGCTGATGCCCTGATACAGACGCTAAAGTGGCCAACTATCGCTGAAATTATCAAACGAGAGACAGCGAGCATCGTTTACAAATCCATAAATGGTCTTGCACCTACGTATCTCTCGAATATATTTTCAAAAAACTCTTCACGGGACACTGTCAAGTTAAGAAACTCTGAAACTGACTTACGCGTCCCTCTTGTGAAAACAACAAATGGGCAGAAATCATTCTCGTATCGTGGTGCGCACCTTTGGAATAATCTTGAACCTGAGGTCAAGCAAGCACCCTCTCTATATGCTTTTAAACGTCGTTGCTGAGTATGACCATAATGTATTTATTTCTTGATTTTAGTTTTGTAATTAGGTTATAAATTTGTTAGTTTTATATGCATTAAATTGTAAATTGTAAACTTTTTGGCATGGCCCCCTGAAAAGCAGCCTCAGCTGACGGCGTTACCGTGGTTAAAGAATATAAAATCAAATCAAATCAGGGTCATTAGGGAGTTTATGTTTGCAATTCACATTCAGTCTTTTGGGTCTGTTGGGACGTTGTTCCAGCGACCTCATCGACGTCAGCGACTTCAATGACCTAGTGTGAACCAGGCTTGAATGTTAAAGTAGAACTGCTCTACTTGGCAACTCAAAGCATAGAGAAATTTGTCAAAGATGAAGATTTTGATACGTTAAGTGCGTTGCAAAGAGTTTGTTTCTTGGAAGAGTATGAAATCGAGTTTCCTTGAATGGTTAATCACTGACGTAGTCCTACCACTGGGTAAGCCAGGAAAAAGCTTCCGCTTTGAAAATTCATAGCACCAATAGTACTAGATGGATTGGAATGAATTAAGTTATGCTTGATAGCCGAAAGATTGAAATATTTTGTAATTTTTCTCACTTTTTTATCAGCACTGAGAATATGGTGAATTTGACTTTTTGAAAATTTTTCGTTACAAAATACCTGAATACGGACCTGAAATATTTGATCAAATATTAAGAAACACCTAGCACAGATAAATAAAGAAAGTACATTTTTCACGGAGAACATTTGAAAATCGTCAGTATTTTGTTTGAAATTCTATTTCCTATAACTCTTGAAAGAGATGAACTGTCCTTGCTTGCGTATTGCTCTGTGTGGGGAGATTCCTTACAATTTAAGCCTTTAGGCCCTTTTCAGGCATTTCACAACCAAGAAATTTAGTAATGTCGAATTTACCTATATTTTTAGTGCTCATATAGACGAAAAAAATAAAAAACATCAGTCTTTCGGCTTTTACGTAAAATTTGATCATTCAAATAAATCAAGTACTCTTGCTGCTATGAATTTTCAAATTTGGGAAGTGTTTTCTTGCTCACCAGGTATAAATACTCATAAAAAGGCAATATCTGAACGATATTAGCTAATTCAGATATTTCAAAACTCTCTTCTTCGTTGGCAAAAAGGCTTCTTTGCCTAACAAAACAAATGTCATTTCAACAAGGTTTAATGAAAGCTTGGTGTGACATTACCTTTCATACCACAATATCGTGCATTGTCTACATTCGCACACTGAGTAAGTGCTTTCAATTTGTACACAAAATAATCCCCACAATTTCTCATTTGAATTTGAGTTTGCAGTCTCTTAATGCACTGACAATCGAAGAAATTTGAAAAGCAAACCGTTCTGTTGACTGTGCCATCAAGTGGTACTGGATTGGTCGTATTCAGCCATCCTTGATTGTATGAGCCACAAATAAACAACCTCCTTTTGTCCGTTACAGGGCAATATTCCAGCATCCTGTGGCCAGCTTCACCCCAGAATCTGTACCATCCTTCAAAATGACTGTCGCAGAATTCATTCTTAGCGGCACGGTAAGTGTTTACTCTCGACTTTTCTGTAAGAAGCTGATAGTGCTTGCAAGGATAGTTGTTTTCTACAACAGAATACAAAGATGAATAGAATACAAAGAGTGTCATCTTTACTTGCATTTTTTAAAGGTAAGTATTAATTTAATTTCATCTAATATCTCGCTGCTTATCTACTAACTTAACGTGTAATTGGCAAATCAAAATGTTTGATAAATTATATATTTCATCCTTTGTTTACCACCAAACAAAATTGTTGCTTAGTTCTCTGGAGGTGTTCATTTAGGGCAAAAGAAGTACCGGGTGCCTAAAAAAGTATACAGGTTTAGTCTACCCTAGCGATGAGAATTTAGCGCGAATCAATCCGAAATCATTTTAAAAACATTCCTTGAAAGTCAACTTGAACTTAGATACGTCGTTTGCTGATATTGGTGCTTTGAGAGTTGAAATGTTAATCTTCAAAGGACAAATTTGCCTCGACCTCCAAACCAAAGCTTTGGCGTTTTAGCCTTAGCAAATTCTTGAAGTACAGCGAATAAGTCAACAATAGATTTAAAAAAATTGAAACAGGAGGAGAAAAATTAATAACTGAACAACAGATGCGTTATAAAAATGTATTTTACGTGACACTTATCATCAAGGTAGCTCCGAAGCAAACTTCGTGNTAATCGAATATACAGTTTTATAATCGAATTAGACTAGTTGCATTTGTAGCTAAAAGTAATTTCGATTTAAAATAAAAGGCACACACACACAGGTTTAGTCTACCCTAGCGATGAGAATTTAGCGCAAATCAATCCGAAATCATTTTTAAAACATTCCTTGAAAGTCAACTTGAACTTAGATACGTCGTTTGCTGATATTGGTGCTTTGAGAGTTGAAATGTTAATCTTCAAAGGACAAATTTGCCTCGACCTCCAAACCAAAGCTTTGGCGTTTTAGCCTTAGCAAATTCTTGAAGTACAGCGAATAAGTCAACAATAGATTTAAAAAAATTGAAACAGGAGGAGAAAAATTAATAACTGAACAACAGATGCGTTATAAAAATGTATTTTACGTGACACTTATCATCAAGGTAGCTCCGAAGCAAACTTCGTGAAATAAATTGTTGATATCAAAATTAATGAAGTTTACTTCGGAGCTCCCTTGATGATAAGTGTCACGTAAATCATATTTGCTTAAACCCATCTGTTGCGCAGTCTTTAATTTTTCTCTTCCTGTTTCAAAATTTTTCAAATCTATTGTTGACTTATTCGCTTTGCTTCAAGAATTTGCTTAGACCAAAATGCCAAAGCTCTGGTTTGGAGGTTGGGGCAAATTTGTCCTTTGAAGATTACTATTTCAACTCTCAAAGCATCAATATCAACAAACGAGATATCAACGCTCAAGTTGACTATCGAGGTGTGTTTTAAAAATGTTTTCGAATTGATTCGCGCTAAATTCTCCTCGCTAGAGTCGACCAAATCTGTATACTTTTTTGGGACACCTGGTACAAACTTTTTAGTTGCTGTTTAGCAAAAAATATAAATGGATATCATTGTTAAGATAACCAATCACAATATGAGATCATCTAAACCACACGTTGCCTCTCTAGAGATTGTGAGCATGTTTCCCATTCAAAAGTGCCGATTTTGGCATGAAATATATTTTATGTCATCTTGCTTCGTTTACACTCTGATTACAGAAAGAAATGACGAATACTTTTCCGCCAAAGCTGTTTGATTCAAGTTCTGCAATCCTTCATAAAAATTGTGAGACTCCATCCCCTTCCCCTTTAGTCAATGTTTGGTTTGATTATGGTGTGACTGGATGTAAATTGGTGTTTGAAACATTGCTTAAAATCACAACATTGACTGAAGGGGGAAGGGATGTTACAGAGGCAAGAAAAAATGATTTTTCTGCAGTAGAGAAAAGGGAGTACTGAAATATTGGGATTGTATTTGTTGGTCTCAATATATTTTGTGAAGGATTGAATCCTTCACAAAAATTGTGAGACTACATCCCCTTCCCCTTCAGTCAATGTTGTTTGGTTTGATTATGGTGTGACTGGATGTAAATTTGTGTTGGAAACATTGCTTAAAATCACAACATTGACTGAGGGGGGAGGGGATGTTACAAGCGCAAGAAAAAATGATTTTTCTGCAGTAGAGACAAGGGAGTACTGAAATTTTGGGATTTATTTGTTGGTGCCAATATATTTTGTGAAGGATTGTGGGTTGAAGAGAATTTTCTTTTTTGTTTTGTTTTGAGGGTTGTGTGCCATAGGAGATCTTTTCGGTTGTGTTTTGGGCAAGCTCTCCCCTGCTCTAAACCGTAAATTATAAACTAACAGATTCGTGGAACACAATATATCTTTCAAAAATGCCCCGTGGAAGCTATTTTTCCAGATTTGTGTCCGCCATTTACCAAAAAGATATTGCTTTCTCCAGACCCTTTTCTCAATACTTACAAACAACTGATACATTTAAAACCTTTTTGTTAAGTTTGAAATGGTCTAGTGCCATTGACCAGAACACATAACAAAAACATTCCGATGCTTCCCTAGATAATGTGTGCATAGTAGTGTCGAGTTTCTGCAGTATCGTGGAGGGTGATGAGTGACATCAACAAAGGACTCAAAGTTATAATTAAACCCTATCTGAACTGGGGGGGGGCTGATTCCGCCCACCCTGCTATATTTTTGTTTCCGCTATGTTTGATATGTGTAGAAGGCCCCTGACATTTAGTAAGTTTAACTTTGTGTCACAGAGCAATAAAATTGTAACAATTTTGAAACTCTATATAATAATAATAAGAATAATGATAAGAATAATGATAAGAATAATGATAAGAATAATGATAATGATAATGATAATGATAATGATAATGATAATGATAATGATAATGATAATAATAATAATAATAATAATAATAATAATAATAATAATAATAATAATAATAATAATAATAATAATAATAATAATAATAATAATAATAATAATAATAATAATAATANTACTAGTTTCCTATAAACTAGTTTCTTATATAAAAAGTGTGTATGTCTATATCTTTGTTCTTGTTAATATCAAAAAGACTTGTACAGGATATTGAAAGTTATTATCTAACAGCCAGGGTCTAGCAGTAACATGGACAGACAAGTGCTCTGTTTTATGTACCTCAAAACATACAAAGCCAGCTGCCTCGTTAGTACCTGTTTACCACTGAATTACTATGAATTGTAGAGTTGTGTGCAGATTTTCTGTTTAAAGTGACAAGGACGAGACATTTACCTGTCATAAAATACTAGACTTGCTAACTTAAATCCATGTTCACAGGTTTTTAGGAGCTGTTCTGTGAAAAATTGTGTTTTTAATGCCTACCAAAAATCAGCAACCCCCACCCCTGGTTGCAACAAAATATGAAAACAATGCAATTGTTAACACTTTTCCAGAAAGATATAAACGTTGTGAATAAGAATTAACAATCAGTTTTAGACTTGATGATATTTTGAAAAAATTATGGAGCAATAAGTGTCCAGGTATGTTTTGAGGTACCATGTTTTTATGAGGTACATATACCTGTACTACAAATGCGCTGTTTTGGGAATCTCCTGAATCATAACGAATTTGAATAGAAATCCAAACTTAACTTGACAACCAAATTCACTAATTTAGTCCCGAAGAGACATCTTTCTTCATTCTACAAAATGTTCAAATACTTCTGTCTAATAAATATAGCCATCAGCGAAATGGTTCCCTTGAGTATGAGAATACATTATTTCGTGCAATCTTTACTGCTTGAATGAAATGCATTTTGTATCATCTATCTTGAAATTATTACGAAACAAGCAATCGTATACACCTAAGTGAACTAATGTCTATGGATAAGATCTTTTAAAATGATCACGCACTCGTTCTTGAATTATTGTTTTTGTAGGTGCATTTTGATTGAAGAAAGCAATTCCTTGGTGACTGTATGCATTGACATGTTTTTCAATGCTCAGCTTTCAAATTTCAATTCAATTGTGTGCCAGAGCATGGGTCCTTGTTCACAACTACTATGCTATGTCTATGATCGAGGAGATTCCCCAAAACAGCGCGTTTGCAGTATAGGCCAAAACCTAAAAGCTCTGGTTTGCAGGTGGAGGCAAATATGAACTTTCAAGATTAATATTTCAACTCTCAAAGCACCAATTTCAACAAAGAAGGTATTTATCTTCAAGTTAACTATCGACGATTACTTCAAAAATTATTAGGATTTTAATATTGAGGTAACAATGTTTAGTTTATAGTGTTCGATAATTGCGTGTCTTAGAAACAATTGTCACGAAAACAAAATCACCAAATTACAACTTGTCGTACAAGATACGGGATCAACTAAAAGATTTAGGAAACAAAATCTCACGACGTATTAGGATTTTATTCGACCTAAACTCTTGACGCTAGCCCTGATCAAATTTGTTGCGTTTTTCTGGGACACCCTGTACAGTATATAATAAAATAACAAGGAGCGAAGCTTATTTACCTGCCTAGATTTAACAACAGTTTTGTTCTCTCTCAATCTCGGTAAATTTTGCATTAAAAGCCCAGTTCTTTGCATCAAAATGTTCTCTAACTCTTAAACTTCGTACAGAGGACATTTGTTTCTGCTTTTCTCTATGAAATTATTTAAAACGGACGCGAAATAATTCTCATCTCCTCGACTGTTTGGAATCTGCAGAAGCTCGTCCCACCATCGCGCCCACATCAAAATCGGGCCGACGCTCGAAATTTGTCATTAGTTCTAAATTAGAAATTTCAAACGTCGGCCACTTTGATGTTTGGGTGATTGGATGATTCAATGAGTTCGGTGCAAGAAATGACGCAAGGGATAAAACATCAACCATTTACGGTATCAATTTAATTGTTCTTCAATTCAAAGACCAAGTACTGCTGTCTTAGTGTTGCAGTTAGGAAATAGCAGCAGCGTAAATTGCCGCAGTGAGCTAGGCCTCCATAATACGCGATTGGGCCTCCTGTGGCCTTCTGCAAGAATCCCTCTAAAAACAATATCACACTTGTAACACAAAAGATTCAGGTCTCTGGAATCACAAAGCGATACAACAGTTGTCTTTTCGATTTCGTTAGATTTGTTTCGCTATACTTACCAGTTTCACCAGCTCCGCAGTATCTCATGTAATGACTATAACGGAAATAGTATAGCCCTTTTAGCCAATACACATAAAAACTTCCACAATTTCTTATCTTTATCATTGTCGAGTGCCAACAATTGTTTGCATTATAGCTGAAACAGACTGTTCTGTTGACTTTGCCTTCAGAACCTCTTGGGTGTTTCCCATTCAGCCACCCAGGGGCTGCTGCTTTACATCGATAACCACCACGAGAAACATCAGGGTCGTAATCAAGCATCCTGCTTCCAGCCTTGCCCATAAAGCGATACCAGCCATTTATGCTGTGGTCATTTGTGTATGTTTGGTCTACATTCAACACTGATCTTGAAGCATCGGATATAGTGTTGTAACCTTGGCAGGGGTTCTTCGTTGTATCCGCTAGTTATTAATGAACGAGGAATCAATTTCTTCATAAGGAATTTTACTTATCTTCGCAGTAAAGCTATATTTTTGTTGAAAATGTATTGTGATAGCTGATAACATTTTTATCAAACTAAGACCAAGTCGGTCAATGGTGTTTGTGGATGATGACTGAACAGATTTAATAATAAAAATATGCGAATTGTTTATTTGACTTAACTTGTTACCTAGAATATTTGAAAAGGATCCTACTCAACTTCGAAATTACTGACAGAGGTCTTCCCTCTATATCAAGTTAAATGAAATACTAGATGAAGTGTTTCTCCGACTTTATCATGATGAGTGATCAGCCTTTATGTTAAAATTGTGAATTAGTAGATCAACTTGAGCAATCTCTGCAAAAGTTTTGAAAGGCCAAGAAAAGGAAGACTGTAAAAACCCGTTCATAACAATCTCCAACTTTTGTACTTGGCCTAGCAGAGCAGAGGTTCTCAATTCTGGTGTTCAAAATTTAAGAAATATGTATAAGAGGACAAATTACTGCACAAAACCATACGAATTACATGCTTTGTGCATCTAGCACTTTCAAACATCTTTTTAGGTTTAATCCAGTTTTTTTTAAGTTTAAAACCTTTCGTCAAAGAGTTGAGCCTTGAGGTTCTTAAAAGTTATGGTTCTCAAATGCAAGTTTTTACTGTATTTAAAGCTTTAAATTGTCCTTTGATGTGCCTTTACACCATTCCTGTTCTCAATTTGGAAATTGCCTATTGGTAATTTTATTAGTAAACTTAATAATCGATACGATAATAAGTAGTTTCTTGAAATACCCAGTGATACATTCAAGTTTAACCCTCAATCCATATTGGGGGTGCTTTCCACCCCCATCGAGGTTTTACTTGCAGTGGTTTTAACTACATTAGCTATGTCCCCCAAATCTCGCTGACTTTTACTAATTATCTATTAGCTATATTTTGAGGAAAATTTTTCACGCAATAGAGCTCACAGGTCACGTGGCATGCCCATATTTGGAAGCCGGTAACGGCAAAATCATTGTTTTGGATGATTTATAATACAAATGTTGTCATCAGAATTGGCTAATTTCTACCAAACTATCATTCCAAAATCAATATTTACAGTAAGATAATATTTTTTAGTAACTATGTTGACAAATTAGACCAATAACCGCAATAAGCTCATGCAAAATCTACTTTAACCACAATTTTATCTTGGGAACCTTTTTTCACCAAGTTTTACTGGATGACGTCACTGTGACGTCATAAGTCGCTGTAGCCACACCCAAGTCTCCCTACATGTTTTATAAGGTGGTTTTCAGAGGGAGTGGGGGTGGAAAGAACCCCCCCCCCATAAATGGTAGCTCAAATAAAGCCCATATCGATTAGGATTGAACTAGAAAATGACAGCCACTTTTAACTCCAGTAGAAGTGAAGATAATATGACTGATAGGGGCTTATTATTTGACAAAAAACTGAAAGTAAGTTAAAGAGGAATGCGAAATGCTTCTTGCAGTTCCTTGCAACAATAGAACTGCTACGTTTCAACGGCATTTTAGCAATAGACAGTCTAGGTGAAGAGAAACTGCACGCCTAGATCTTAGAATCCAGATGGCAACAGCCCGGTGTCGCAAAAAATGGTAAAGACATTTGTAAAATCACCATCATTTTAAAATGACCCCAATCATTAAAATCTTTTTCTGTGCTGATTTTTCAGCGATAAATTACTTGTAAGAGTAACAAAAATTTTGTTTTTACTACTTTAAGGGTGGATAATAATATCTTGAAAGCTCTTAATTTGAACAATACTATTATTGAGAGTTGTTGTAATTCTTAATCAGAAAAAATAATTTTGCAACATTCTAATGAAATTCAAGTCTTTCATGACTGGATGCATTCCTTTCCAACTTTTAACACAACCAGCTCTCAAAACAGCCATAGCCCCGAGTTTAATCCTTTCAAAAAGATCATTCCTAGTTGGAAAGATATTTGGTCCTTCTCCTATTAGCATAAAGATAAAACTCAACAATTTATCT
The DNA here is from genome assembly GCA_004194415.1 of Aurelia aurita. NCBI lineage: Eukaryota > Metazoa > Cnidaria > Scyphozoa > Semaeostomeae > Ulmaridae > Aurelia > Aurelia aurita. Next base: position 594,530 of record REGM01000016.1, on the reverse strand, counting down.
TGCAAAATAATTTTGTGATTTTTCTTTGGAACACCCGGCATGTAAGACTCCGATCTAAACAAAAAATGATAGCAACAAATTTGAATTTGCTTACCCACTTCACCAGCACCACAATATCTCAGATAGCCATAATAGGTGTTGTCAACATAGTACAAGTCATTAAGGTTATAGACGAAGAAGTTTCCACAGTTTTTCACTTGAATTGATGTTGACCAATAACACGCATTGCCAGCCCAGCTGAAGCAAACCTTTTTCGACACTACTCCATCTGATCCCCTTGGGTGTTGGTCATACAGATATCCTTGGGCCAAAGATGTACATCTGTAAACACCAGATTGCCATCGAGGCTCATAATCAAGCATCTTGTCTCCAGCCCTTCCCATAAATCGATACCAGCCAGTCATTCGGTCATTGGTGTATCCAGAACCTGTTTTGAAAACTGCCCTTGATTCATCGGACAGCACATTGTAGCTTTGGCAAGGATCCTGCGCAGAGCTTCCAATGAAACTGAACGCAAATATTGCGTGCAACAGGATATGCAGCAAAGAAGCCATGGTGGAGATTCCTTTCAATCAGTTCTTTTATGAAGCTCTTGATACTACTACTACCAATGTCACAAACTTTCACTAGAAAAAATAATACTAAGGTACTGCTTTATTTTTATTCCGATCTCATCTGTTAAAGAATATTTGGTAACCAAACACTGAAGTAGATCAAGCTACCCCTATAGGCATTCCATATCCAAAGAGAACTTAGAGCTTCTCTCCAACAAAAGAAAGAGTGTATAATTTCTAGGATGATGAGGCTATGACTCTAAATGATTCTTTGTTGCATCAAAGAGGGAACAAGAGTCATTTAGGGTCAGCCACTGTTCATATGAGGCGAGCTGACCCAGTCGGGCAGTGGGGCTCTTTAACCGAGATGCAGTGTGGCTCTTTAGCATTTTGTCTTTTACATCAAAGAGAATATAAACAAAAGAGTTTAGCTCGCTTTTGCCTGGTAGCCCGTTGGAGAGTTTTCATACAGGCAAATATTACCCCTCCTAGGCAGGATCCCGGTATTGCTCAAGCGAGATCTCGCCTAGGCGAGTTGACTGGTTTGTCATATTAACACAAAATAGAAATAAAAAGGCTTTGACTTGACAGCCGAAATCTAAAAACTTCATATTATCACTGGGGGTTAAGGCGTATTCCCTAACGAGTACCCTGGTTTTGGTTTCTTTGCTTCCCTGTGATCCAGATTATGAAAAAAATACCTGTGTAATTCGATACGGATTACGTCATCTTTTGTAATGTGAGAAGTTAGTTCTTATTGGTTGCGGTTTAACACTATTTTGGTTGGGGGGGGCAGATTTGCCCCCACCCTGTTGGTTTTTTATTAATAACTCCAAATTTAGTAAATATTTCTTCTTTAAACTTCGTGACTTTTCCTAAAAACGTATTAGACACCTAGAGAAAATTTTTTTTAGTAAAAACTTAATTAGGAGGGGGTAGGGACCAAATTTTTGCAGGGGATGTCTGAAAATTTGAAATTTGAAAAATTATGATTTTTATGTAATCTTCATTTTTTTGAAGAGCTGTGTGGTTCTTTTTCAATAAATTGTCTTTGATTGAAAGGAAGTATATTTCTAATTCAATTTATTCACATAATATAATGTTTACTTGCGCAATATGGTTTATCCTACTGTTTGACATTGATTATTTTCACCAAAGTGTTCGCTTGCATTTCTCCTTCGCATACATGTTCACTGTTCCTGCCCAAATGATCAAAGATAAATTCATTCTCTCATTGCTGGGTTTAACAACACTCCAAATTGTCATTTTTGTGCCGAAATTTAGGATGGGCAAAATTTGGCTAAATTTGGCAAAATTATTCGATTCTTCTAAATTTTCGCGAAAAAGCTCAAATTGGCTGTCACCAAAAATTGCCAAAAAATTATCAAATTCCGCTATATTTTTGGCGTTAAGGTTCAAAGGCATCCTTCCTCAAAATCAGGACGAAATTTTGCATTTCAGATTAGAAACAATAATTTTCTGGCTAATTTTGTTGAAACATGCAAAATTTGACAATTTTTGATGACCACAGTCAATATTTGCTGACGTCAGCAATTTCATGGTTCTATTTTTAGCATTATGCATATATTTTTGGAAAGTACTTGTTATGAGCTATATACAGGCCAATTTAGGTTTTCATATTCATATCTGTTGATAATATGAAGGGGGGGACAAATTTGCCCCACAACCAAAATAGGGTTAAGAATTCAAGAAAAATTTTGAAGAAAACATTAAACCATCGTAATTTCAAAATATTTTGAGGAAACATCGAATAATTTCCTAGAAAAACATAGTTTATGAACATCTACAATATGGTATCAAGCCAAAGTCTTTCACTCTTCTGGTTTGCGATTTAGAAATTTAATGACGTCACATCCTCAAATGAGTTGAAATATGAAATACGCTGTAATTTCGAAAATATTCAAGATTTCTGAAAAGTCCAACGGTAGAATTATAGCAAAGTAGCTAAAGTTTTTTTCAAGTCATTCGATTCAAAGAAATAGGTCACTGAATTTTACACCGACTTTTTTTCGCCAATTTAAATATTTGGAAACTATGTTGTCTTGGAACGGTTGTATAATAAACTGCAGCAGCAACAGATCTACCGCAACGATGACGTAGTCCGATCTCGAATTACACAGGTGTTGCTTTCATAATCTGGATCACAGGGAAGCAAAAAACGAAAACTAGGGTACTCGCTAGGGGATATGCCTGGACCCTCTGTGGTATTATCTGTATAGAACCATAAGCATGTTATTACTGAAATAATAGGCATTAAGCACAGGGAGAGTGCTCTTTCCTCGATTAGTTTGCCCACTGAGAGAAAGTTTTATTTCAATCAATCAATCAATAACTTTATTAATGTGTCAAAATATTTAGCGTACAGGCTAGTTGGGGACACAACGAAGAAAGGTATAAAACATTAAAAGTATAATACAATATATTAAATTGCAAAATGTTTGGTAAAACTATCGGGTGCGCAAAAAAGAACCACCCACCCCCGACCGGCCACGACAAATCGCACACCGGACCGAACCAAAGGACCCACGACCCAATAATCCCCAGTCAAGACCTTGAATTAGTTGCCAGCACCACTAGCATTTAACTCAGGGTCCCAGCCAAAGACCAAGCCACAAGCCCCCAAAACTGGTCCAGCGCACGACCCATCGCGGCCCGTCAGACGCAGATAGCCCCCTCCGGCACACCCGAGTATCCTAAAATCGTCCATTAAAAATCCTATGTATAACTAAATTATAGTCTACAGTCCAAAAGCGTTTCTATGTCCATTCCTCTTATACATACTTTTTTTGAACTGGTTCATTGCTGGCACCTCCTTAATTGTTCTCTCAAGTTTACTCCACAAATATGGGCCAAAGTATCTCATTGCATGTTTTCCATTTTTTCCTGTACGAAATTTCGGAGTGATGAAATTTTTGTTTCTTAATTCGTACGTGGTTTTCTTTATTTTAAACATTTCTTTTATATGCTGTTGAGCAAAGCCGTTTTTAAATTTATACATTAGTATGGCAATGTCCTGTAGTCGTCTGTTCTGAAGAGAAGGCAGTTTCTCTCTGATTAAAAGTTGTGTATATGGCGTGGATTTATCGCAATAAACTACTTTTAGGGCTTTCTCTTGGAGTCTCTCTAACTTTCTTTTGTCTGCTACTTTGTAGAAATGCCAGACTGTACTGCACTATGTCAAGTGGGCGAGAATTGCTGTTTTGTAGTCACTAGACAGTCAAACAGTGGGGATTTATTTATTGACAGAGGCAATAAAAGCTATTTACCAAAAACTTTTCGCTGCTATGGAGCTAAAGTGTGGAATTAATTGCCTGTGTTGTATTTTTGATATTTGGTCACCCTGTGACGAGATACGCCCACAACATTTATTTTGAGATCATTCATGGAACGATAACGAGAGGTAAGAGACGAGACAGACTCACGCACTACGATATTCACACACAGTAGGAGAAGCATAAAAAAGTAGCACAACACACATCACAACGGATAACGAATCATTTCAAGCAAGACATTGTATATAATTGTAAAGACTCGAGACTTATCGAAGACTTCATTATCGTATCGTATCGAATTCACCAACGGACTTCGCATTGCCGCAGAGTCGGACTCATTATTGTCGTCGAACACTGTATAACGCTCGTTCGTAACTCGTCACAGCACTCAGAGGATATAAACTGGACTAACTCATTTTTTGTGTAGTACGAAGAAGGAATACATTATAATTTCGCATTTAAATATTATCATGAGGGAAAAACGCTTACTTGCGATCAATTTATGCTATATACTCTCGTCCGATTTTAGTTGAATTCAGTTTAGGCCCAACATTGCGCCACTCGAAAGCAGGACTGTCTCTTGGATTTTGGTTTAACTAAATTTACAAAATTCCAAGCACAAAATACAACATGGTGCCGTGACCCAGGATGCAAGTTGGGAAATGGCTGAATTGAAAAAGAAAAGAACTACAAGATCAGGACATAAATTGGTTGTAAATAACACACTCAAAAAAGCACAAGAATTTCTGCCACATACTGGAGATGAGGCCGTGGCTGATATCAAGCCTAAATTGGAGTCGCTTAAAAACACATTGGAAAAGGAAAGGAACACATTAGATAAATTAAACGGAGAAATTCTGGGAATTTTAGAAAAAGAAGATGAAATCGAGAAGGAAATACTGGAATCAGCTGAGATAGATGCGGAGATTGAAGAAGTTATTTGCCTTATCACAAGCGCGTTAAAGGAGAAAGCGCAGCCTACACATTTGCAACAAACTTTGCAAGACTCACGTAACGTTTGAAGTTCGGTAGAAAAGGTAAAATTACCAAAGCTGCCTTTAACGATTTTCAATGGCGACCCTACAAAATGGACCACATTCTGGGACAGTTTTAAATCGAGTATACATGATAATTCTGGTCTAGCTAATATCGACAAGTTGAAGTATCTGCAGAAGTCGCTCGCGGGGGAAGCGGCAGAAACGATATCAGGACTCCCGATAACAAACGAAAACTACGAAGAAGCTCTGGAATTATTGCAGAAAAGATTTGGTGATGAAGAAGTTATCGTGACAAAACATGTGGACGCTCTCGTGGATTTACCAAAAGTCACATCATGTGAAGATTTCACATCACATGATCATTCTGGTCTAGCTAATATCGACAAGTTGAAGTATCTGCAGAAGTCGCTCGCGGGGGAAGTAAAGCTGGCGAATTTTGGTGCTCCTGACGATCCTGAGCAAGCTTACAATAATCTTGTTTGTACTTTTCGAAAATTGGTTGACAAACATGCCCCCTAAAAGCAAAAGTGCTACGAGGAAATAGTGCTCCTTTCATGACTAGGGAATTAAAAAAGGGAATTTATACCAGAACGAGGCTAAAGAAAAGATACAACAAAAATCCTACAAAAGAAAATGAACTAAAGTTTAAACAACAAAGAAATAAATGTGTTTCCTTGAGAAAAAAGGCAATTAAACAGCATTTCAAACAAGCAACAGAAAATGGACTTGTGTCGAATAGAGCTTTTTGGAATCTTGTCAAACCTTTTCTCTCAAACAAAGGAGGCTTAGCTGGTAGTGATATTTCCTTAGTTAAAAATAATGAAATCGTAACTGACGACCAACAACTAACCGAAATCTTTAACGATCATTACATCAACATTGTAGAAAAGTCTAGCGGTGTAAAACCTTGCAACATAGCAGATACGGTTGCAACTGGTGATGATCGGCAAATAATTAAGCTGATTCTTGAAAAATACAAAAACCATCCAAGTATTTTAGCTATCATTCAAAATCCTGAAACCAATTTCAATTCATTTTCCTTTCATGAGGTACAAGTTTGTCAAGTTAGGGAACAACTAAGGTCTTTGGACGGTAGGAAATCAACGGGTGAAGATCAAATACCACCAAAACTTGTGCTGTTGGCGGCAGACGAGCTTACAATCCCTTTAACAGATGCCATTAACAGCAGCATACGCAACTATAGGTTTCCAAATAATGGAAAACGAGCTGCGGTATGTCCTTTAGATAAAGGGGAGGCTAATCGTACAGTTGAAAGAAACTTTCGTCCAGTCAGTATTCTAAATATCTTCTCCAAAATCTATGAAAAGATGTTGAAAAACCAACTTATCCCATACTTAGATGAAACCCTTTCACTTTTCATCGCTGCCTATAGAAAAGCATATGGCACACAACATGTCTTGATAAGAATGATCGAAGAATGGAGGGTTAAACTCGATAATGATAATATTGTAGGGGCTATCCTAATGGATTTATCGAAAGCTTTCGATTGTATCCCACACGATTTACTTATAGCCAAATTACATGCCTATGGTTTGGATGAAAGTGCTCTGGTCCTTATCTACTCTTACCTGAAACGGAGGAAACAGTCAGTTAGAATCAATAATACATATAGCTCTTTCGAAACTATTCTATCAGGGGTACCTCAAGGCTCTGTTTTGGGTCCTATTCTTTTCAATGTTTACATAAACGATCTGTTTTTGTTCATCAAGCGAGCAACAGTACATAATTATGCTGACGATAACACTCTAGCTTATTTTTCCAAGACTCTATCAAATTTGATCGAGGTACTGGAAGAAGAAGCTGGAGTTGTTTTGACTTGGCTAAAACAAAATCAAATGATAGCCAATCCAGAAAAATTCCATGCTCTTCTCGTTAGAAAGGATCAAACAAATACTAGTGGAGAGAATTTTAACATCCAAGGCAAAATGATCAAATCAGAAGAAACGGTCAAATTGCTAGGTATTCAGCTAGATTATAAGCTAAATTTTGAACAGCATATCTCTGAACTTTGCAGAAAAGCTGCATCACAACTCAATGTTTTGAAAAGACTCAAACAATTTATTGGCTTTAACGAAAGGAAAATCCTTGTCCAAAGTTTTGTATATTCAAATTTTGATTATTGCCCTCTAGTGTGGTACTTCTCATCAGCTAAGGCTTTGCAAAAAATTGAAAAGATTCAAGAACGTGCCCTTAGATTTTTATACAATGATCACCGTACCTCTTACAGCGACTTACTTTTGAAGTCAGAGAGATGCACTATGCATGTTTCTCGCCTGAGAGTTCTTTGTATAGAGGTTTTTAAGACATTGAAAAATATAAACCCATCTTTCATGCATGACATTTTCAAAATAAAATCTTCTGTTTACTCATCACGAAACCCAAATGATTTACAGCATTACAGACCAAATCAAGTCACCTTTGGTTCTAATAGCCTTCAATCATTAGGACCTCAAATATGGAATGGACTGCCGAATGAAATAAAATCCGCCGAAAATTTAAATAGTTTTAAACACATGATAAAAAAGTGGGATGGCCCAAACTGCAAATGCAATGCTTGTCAGCATGTGACAGAGATTACCATGTAAACATATATAGATGTTATTTATTTATTTATTTATTNGAAAAGATTCAAGAACGTGCCCTTAGATTTTTATACAATGATCACCGTACCTCTTACAGCGACTTACTTTTGAAGTCAGAAAGGTGCACTATGCATGTTTCTCGCCTGAGAGTTCTTTGTAAAGAGGTTTTTAAGACATTGAAAAATATAAACCATCTTTCATGCATGATATTTTCAAAATAAAATCTTCTGTTTACTCATCACGAAACCCAAATGATTTACAGCATTACAGACCAAATCAAGTCACCTTTGGTTCTAATAGCCTTCGATCATTAGGACCTCAAATATGGAATGGACTGCCGAATGAAATAAAATCCGCCGAAAATTTAAATAGTTTTAAACACATGATAAAAAAGTGGGACGGCCCAAACTGCAAATGCAATGCTTGTCAGCATGTGACAGAGATTTAATTGTCTTTAGACCATGCAAACATGTTATTTATTTATTTATTTATTTATTTATTAGTTTATCGATTTAGATTAGTTTACTATGTACATTATCGTATATATAAAGCTAGATGTAATTAAACGATCGATATTAAATAAGATGACAAAAAAACAAACAAATTTACGAAAACTTCGCTCATTGTACGACAAAACGGAAGCGACAGTTCGCAGTTTGAGAGGGGTCGGGATTCCCCCTAGCAGTTATCAAACCATTTTAGCGCCAATGATAATGGCAAAGATCCCGCAAGAATTGCGATTAATTATCAGCAGAAAATTGTCCAACAAATGGGACCTGCAAGGAATATTGAAGGAATTTGGAGAAGAGCTTAGCTTACGAGAGAAATGCGTTCTTGCCCCAAAAGGCGGACCAACGATTCCACGACAAAATCAAAAGGGAAATTACGTCCGTTCATATGCGAATTCACAACAACAAGCCACTACAGCTACACTTGTCGTTAACAACGAAAGATCACCAGCTCAAGGATATACCAACGCGATTCCATCTTGTTTATTCTGTGGAAATAAACATTATTCGTCAAGCTGCACAAGAATAACGGATCCGGACACGCGGAAAAGGATCATACGCGAGAGGAAACGATGTTTCGTGTGCCTAAAGGGAAATCATATTAGCCACCAGTGCACCTCAAATTCGAAGTGTTTCAAGTGCAATGGAAGACACCACGTTTCCATTTGTGGATCGAAACCAAACATCAAATATGCCCCTGTGGATCGAAACCAAACATCAACTGGTNAAGATATTGCCACTTGTGATAGTAGCATTTGTAGCATTTGTATATATGTTATCAATGACAGATGAAGAGTATTCTGAAACTCTAGTAGGATGATGAATACTAGGTAGAAGGCTGTGCGAAAAAAATTTATTGATAAAGTCACTTGTTGGTGTATGGGAAGCATAATCAAGAAGATTGACATTGAAATCACCCATTATAAAACCAGTTTGTTTGAAGATATTTTTGAGAGAAGATTCCGAAAATAAGATGTAAGATTGTCAACATTTGAACTTGGGTGTCTGTAAACACAACAAATAAGGAAATCTTTATCCTTTTTGTTTTCAATCTCAACCCATATAGTTTCAAAATCATCTGAGCCATAGCATTGGTGGGCATCATATTACGAAATCTAGATATGACACCTATTCTCTGGCTCACTCTCTTGCACAAATTGCCGATGTGAGTGTTAAATGTTAGCTCATCGTAAACCTCAATTCCAAGTAGTTTGAGACATCTTGTTTGCTCGGCTTCATTGTCTTCGTCAGCCATCACATTAATTTTATATTGCTTTTCTTTTTATTGTGAAGTACCATTGCTTGGTATTTGTCCTGGTTAGCTTTCAGATGATTTCTCTTGTACCACTGTGAAGCCATCTTAATATCTTGATTCAGACGTGTCTCAACCTTCATTTCATTTTATTTCATTTTTCATTTTCATTGTTGCTCTATATATTAAAGAGTCTATTGTTGATAAATGCTCTATTCGCGAAGACCTACCAGAATCGTCCTTAGAGGATTTATGCTTGGAAGTTAAGCCTGTTCGAGCTGCCCCTTTCCTTGTTTTTGCTTGGTATCGTCCCCCTAATGAGTGTGCTGATATTTTTCGTCAGCTAGAGGAGAGCATGCTAGTTCTCGATAGAGAGAACAAAGAAATTATCCTCTTAGGGGATACTAACTGTGATATCTTGCCTAATTACTCGGACGGGGATAGCTTGAACAGAAATGTTCCAACCCATTCGATGCGTATTCTGGAACTTTATAACCTTTTTGGTTTTCAGCAGCTGATCAAAAATGAGACTAGGGAGACGTTGGNATTCGCGAAGACCTACCAGAATCGTCCTTAGAGGATTTATGCTTGGAAGTTAAGCCTGTTCGAGCTGCCCCTTTCCTTGTTTTTGCTTGGTATCGTCCCCCTAATGAGTGTGCTGATATTTTTCGTCAGCTAGAGGAGAGCATGCTAGTTCTCGATAGAGAGAACAAAGAAATTATCCTCTTAGGGGATACTAACTGTGATATCTTGCCTAATTACTCGGACGGGGATAGCTTGAACAGAAATGTTCCAACCCATTCGATGCGTATTCTGGAACTTTATAACCTTTTTGGTTTTCAGCAGCTGATCAAAAATGAGACTAGGGAGACGTTGGATTCTACCACCTTAATAGATCATATTGCAGCAACAAAAAAGTCAAACATAGTAACGTCTGGTGTGCATGAAACAAGCATCAATGATCACTACATGGTATACTGTGTAAGAAAATTTCATGGGGCGTCGAAAAAACAGCATAAAAATATTACTACAAGGCAACTAAAACACTTCGATCAAGCTGAATTTATAAATAATTTGCTTCTAGTTGACTGGAAGGGTATTGTCTCAAATGGTGATGATATTAATCTCATCGTTGAACAGTGGACCAATATGTTTTCACTGATACTTGAAAAACATGCTCCAGTACGTAATAGGCGTGTTTCCGAAAAGTTTAGTCTCTGGTTAACAAAAGATTTAAAGCAAATGTCTGCTGCTAGAGACAGGTTGAAAAAGCAAGCCATGCGTTCAAAATCCAAAATCCTGATGGATGCTTACAGGAAGATGCGTAACAAAGTCAATAAGCTGAATACCGAATTAAAGCGAGAGTTTTTCACAAATAAAATTGCCTCGCAGAACGGTGACCTTAAAGGCACCTGGAAGACTATCAATAAGGTCCTTAACAAAAAATCGAAAACCACTCAGATCGCAGCACTAAAATGCAGAAATTTGACCACGCCAACATTTAAGACAACGCTCAGCGAATTTAGCAAACAACGCCCATTTCGACAGAAATGGTTGAGAACTCACTTCTTGTAATGGGGATGATGGTAGTAAAATTGCAAGCACAAATCTCTATGGGTTCTCGAGCTATGACTTATTTTTGTTAACAACCATTTTCGGACAATCTTGGCCAAAAAAAGCTGGGACATAGGCAAATTTCAGTGTGGTCGCGATGTTTCCTAAAATATCGAGAAGAAATCGAACATTTTGGACCTTGTGATCCCCCCTCCCCCTAATTCAATGTTGGCTAGGTTGAAATGGCGTTTGATTCAAGCAACATTTTGATTGAAACGGGGGGAGCAAACGCCGAAGTAGTGCAATTTTCTGATTTGTCCCATGTATTTTGGCTAAGATTGTAGCTAAAGGCTTGAAGTGCAATGTTAAGCTATTTGCTGATGATACATCATTGTTCACAGTGGTAGAAGATTCCAGTACTGCTGCCAATGATATCAACCATGACTTGGACTTGATAAGTCAGTGGGCTCACACTTGGAGAATGTTATTTAATCCTGACCCTCAAATACAAGCTGTTGAATTAACATTTTCAAGGAAGAAAAGTGAAATTGATCATCCAGTGATCCTTTTTAACGACATGACAGTGAAGAAAGTAAATGAACATAAACATTTAGGAATTATCCTTTAGTCAAAGCTATCTTTCTCAGCTCATATATAATCTGCCATCTCTAAAACAAGAAAGGGCATTGGTTTGCTGAAATATCTCTCCAAATATCTGCCCAGGCATACCCTAAACGAATTATATAAGCTCTATGTTCGACCCCACCTGGACTATGGTGATGTTATTTACCATATTCCTGCTAAAGTATGTGAATTCAGTCAAAATATCATTTTACCAAATTAAATGGAAAAGCTAGAGGCTGTTCAATATTCTGCTGCTTTGGCTGTAACAGGAACATGGAGGTGTACATCTCGAGAGAAGCTGTACACAGAGCTTGGTTGGGAGCAGGACCGAAGCCAGTGAGGGGGAGCGGGGGCGGAGTGCCCCCCCAGCAGGCCGTTTGTCGGAAATTTCACTCTACCTGTGGGATTTTTTGTGATTTACAGGTCCACCTTTAAAAGATTTTGTAGGAGAAATGATGCATTGCACATGAATTTAATAACATTTAAGGATAAATGACGACATGAGTTTTTAATCTGCAGAATCTTGTTGCTTCATATTCACTATATTTGAAGGATTCACAGTTGGATTGCAAAATAATTCCAAATTTTCGTTAGTGAAGGAGTACATCAGCCATTTCACGCATGATTTTAACGTATGTTCCTACAACTGGTGATGTTGCTGTTGTTGTTGTTGCTTTTGTGGTCGGAAAATTTTGGTTCTTTGCCCCCCTATGAATTCATGGCTGGTATCGGCCCTGGCTGGGAGTCATTAAGTTCCCGAAGATGGAGTAGACGCCTTACCTTGTTCTACAAGTTTATAAATAACCTTAGCCATGAGTATACAGTAGGTCCAATCCCCCCTCTTCATCAGCCGCAGTACCGCCTTCGTAAACAGAATGTCATCGGGCGATTAAAGGCAAGGACAGAAAAATTCAAATATAGCTTCTATCCTCACTGTTTATCCGAATGGAATAGGCCTGAGCCTGAAATGAGACTTGCATCTTCTGTTGCTGTTTTTAAGAAAAAGCACTTATCAATAATCCGCCCCCCTGCAAAATCTGTTTTTGGAATTCACGTTCCAATAGGAATATCCTATCTTACTCAACTTAGGGTTGGTCTCAGCAAGTTAAATTTCCACAAATTCAAGCATAATTTTAGGGATACCATAAACCCAATGTGCCCAACAAGCGATGGCATTGAGGATACGGAGCACTTTTTGTTGATGTGCCCTTCTTTTGATGTTCAACCACAAGATCTTCTCGCTGGAATTGTAGAATTATTACGACCATTTGTACAAATCACCAATCTTTCAAATGATGCTTTGATGCAGCTTTTGTTATATGGTGATCAAGACCTTTCAAATGACTTGAACAGAAATATACTCCAAATGACTTTACGTTTCATCCACGAAACTGGTCGGTTTGATTAAGATCTTTTGAAACTTCAGTTATGCACTAAGCAGCCACCAAGTCGCTTAACGTAAATGTTCTTTTTCTTTGTAAATTCTGTTTCACATTAGATGGCAGGCACTGTATCCAATTAAAAACTTCAAGAACGAGTTTGCGCTCATGTCAATATTTCATTCATCACAACCCTGACCTGACATCTAATGTCAAACAAAATCTAGTATAGTATCCATTAGTTTTTAATCGTTAGTAGTGTAGTTTATAAGTAGCTTTTGGAAATTGTATATTTAGTTGTATTTTAGGTTTATGTTCTTCATGTGAAGGCCTTGGAGTAGTCATGATCCATTACTCCCTTTGGTATCGTTTGTGTAGTGTTGTATGGTAGCTTGTTCGTAGTTAGGTAATTCGTAATTGTCAATTTTTACATTGAATTTATATAAATGAAAAAAATATATGAAATCTGGACAACAACGTTTGACGCAAATAGGAGGGTGGCTATTTATTTGAAGAGCGACAGAGTGAAGAAAGAAGAGGTGAAGTGCAAACAACAACCATTATATTAAAAACTGATTGCAATTAATCAAGTGTGGTCTAAGTAAAATGTGACTGGCTGATAATCCCTTCTTTTTTTTCAATTTTCATTTTAAATTCTATATTTTTTATCTTACACTGTTTTATCTTATACAGCAACAAATTTTAGAATATTTTAATTTTTCAGGTAATTTTTTTCAGTATCATCCTAATTTGACATAATCTGAGTTTGTTGCTGAAAGAACTTTCAAGGACACATTACCTGTTTGTGTATTTTTATGATATAATTTGTTGCAGGAAAGAAACTTCCTCTAATAAAAGAACACCTTGTAAGATGGAGGGCCCCTTGAAAACCAGCTTTAAGATGAAGGGCTACCCTCCCTAAAGAAGTTGAAAATCAAAATCAAGATCTGTTGTAATGCTCTTGTAATTTTGTGAAATGCTACTTTATAAATAGCTACTAATGGGATGGCCAAGAATTTAAGAAACTCTGCTACTACCTTTGAGAATCACAAAGAAACTTTCAAATCTCAAGGTGTCAAAAATGACAAGAATTGAATCAATAGCAATCATATAAACAAATACGGTTCTTGAACTCTAAAATACAAACAAGAAACAAAGTCAGCCTGGCCTTGTTTTTTCTTATGAAATATAATCAAAGGACCCTTGGGGGGACTCACGTTAAGTTTATTATTGAGAAGGTCGTAGGAGATATATCATTTTTAGAATATCCCGTTATATAACAATGTTTTTCAGCTTCAAAAACTTCAATTGCTTCTAAAAACAAGAACAACTTTTATAAAAAATGAAACCTTCAAGAAAAAGTTCATAAGCTGAGACTTGACAAGCCTTGAAAATGTTCTTTGAGGACGTTATTTAAACCTTCAAAGCTGTAAAAAATGTCAATGAAAAAGTATGGGGAAGCTAGTTTCTAGCTAATATCAAAGTACATATCTGAAAAGGCAGCATTCAAACTCTGTTCCATTGTTCCTGAGCTGCGACGGAAAATCTATAGGGTTACTTCTTAGGCGTACAAGATGTCCTATTGCCCTCAACTCTGTATGTTCTTGCAATCAGATTCCGAGAAAGCCCTTCAATGTTAACATTGACGTCATTACTGTTTTCAGCAACAATGAGTCAATCCTTACTTGAATGCAAGGCTAGCCTGATAACCAGACCCGATTTCAAAGGAAATAGTTTCCTTTGAAATCGGGTCTGGTTACTAATATTGTGCACCCAAGAAACTGAACAGCCCATTGTGGTATTAAAAGAAAGAATTTGTTTTGATCATTTGCATATTTACGTAATTACTTTTGAATTTGAATTGAAGTCAGTCAGCCATGACACAGACATAAAATCCTATTTGTTTAGCCTGTCCTTTCTCCCAATCAAGCAGAGCTTTCGAACAATTATTGCACCGGAGACAAGTAATATCGCAAGGCATGATCACAAGCTTTGTTTGTTGAAAAACAATCGACCAGACAATCGCTGTCTGTTTAAAAACAATACCCAATTATCACAGGATACACGAAATTTCCCACCCACCCGATAGACTCTACTTGTACTTTGTACACGTGAGTCAAAAATACTACCTTAATTCAGGTCAAAACTTTGTGAAATTAAGAATTTGCCTTCTTTTTCAGGTATACGTTTAATCCCTCTAGCAATGCGCGTAACCCCCATTTCTATTTACAAGAGGGCGTTTTCCAGCCAAAGAAAGGGTGGGGCCCAAAATTTTTTTCGGGTGCTTCGCCCCCCGACCCCCGAAGCTTTTGCGCATCCGGCACAAAAGCGGTTTCACTTTGCGCCTTCGGCGCAAAGAATGACTAAGTATTTCCAGCCAGCTTCGCCAATGAGTCTTCACCGTGTTACCATGTTCATGAAATGTCTACGGCATCCAAAGTCTGAGCTGAAACCCTGAAATGTTACGTCTATCAAAATGGCATTGTTTTCCTATAAATGTTGATTTCTGACTCGTAGATTATTCTCTTTTAGTTTATTGTTGGGAAAAGTTGGGAAATCGGTGTTAGAACCGGGTGGGGAAATAGATAGAAATTTAAGGTTCTGATGAAGGGGTCAGGTGAGATGAAATTTGCAACTCATTTATGCTCCTTTTAAAGTTTTATACACTCATTCTTTTTATCAAAAACTTAGGTCCGGGACTGGTTAGGCAGTTTCTTAAATTTTAGGTCACTTTTGCTACCAGAAGTTTCTAATGAGTTTCTTATAGTTGTAATGCCCTAAGTGTAGATTTAGTTTATTTTTGTTATAAAGGCTCCAAAACTACTTGATAAGATCTCAA
Source organism: Aurelia aurita (assembly GCA_004194415.1). Taxonomy (NCBI): domain Eukaryota; kingdom Metazoa; phylum Cnidaria; class Scyphozoa; order Semaeostomeae; family Ulmaridae; genus Aurelia; species Aurelia aurita. The sequence goes on along the minus strand of REGM01000016.1, from coordinate 578,925 downwards.
AATAACCCAATTTCAAAACATTTGCTATTACGGTAAATTATTAAAACATTTTGAGTGACCAGCGAAAATTAAAGCTGCAAATTACAAAACTTTCTTTACATTTTCGATCTAGGTAGCACGGCTTCTTGGCTTTTGAAAAATTGAGCCTACAGTTTCTTTTACACTCATCTTTTTTTTTACAAAACTTGGCTCCAAACTTTGTGGTACGGTTTTTTAATTTTGGGCCCAACTCTTAAAGTAAAGTTTCTTCCAGAGTTTCTTAGCAATCATGAGATTGACATTATTGCCTTGATATCTAGGGTGCCGTGGCCTTGCAAACGGGGTTAGTTTTATTGACATACCCAGTAGAATATTTCACACAATGTTTACACAAAATCAGATATGATGACGAGAAAGATGAGATGATAAGATTCTGAAAAGGTACTTGTTTTGTAAGTTTGTCATTTTTTTTTCAAGTTATTGATAGTGAGTTATGATAGGCGAGAAAAAGAGCGCCCTCCTGGAAATGGAACAGAGTGATATATGAAACCTCCCGTCAAACTTGTTATCAAAAATAGATTTTAGAAACTTTTTATANATTTATTTATTTACAATCGGCGAAAACAAAACAATAGCTAAAATTACAACTAACTAAGAACTACATGAAACATATCGCCAAAAAGATGGCAATTTTTCTTCAAGTTTGTGAAAGTATTTAACAGATCATGGATGAAGCAAACATTGTCTACAAATACAAAGATCGAACTTACAATAAGGCTGCGCTTGGAGAACAAACGTCGTATCTCTTCAGATTCTTTTGTGAAATGAGCTCTGACAGCAAGCAACTTGAGAAATACCTGTCTACCTTTAACAAGAGTTCAAATTTTTGACATGGATTATCAGGCGGAAGCTCTCATTCTGATTGGTCAATCGAGTTTCGTTGGGCTATTTACAGCATTGGAAACGTCAATCACTTGACGAATGCTTTGATAAAAGTTTGATACACAAAAAGAACAAACTTCCTATGAAACTCTGTTGTCACATCACAGTATTGGAAACGTCAATCAATTCAGGATGTTTTGATCGAAAGTCGCTATGACAACAATAAAACTTTGCATAATACTTTAGTATCTGATACTATTGCTATTTGGCCAATAAGCCTATTATTTCAATTCCAATTTCAGAATAATGGAGATGAACGGCAAATAAGTTCAAAGATCATGCGATTACAGCCAAACGGGATAACTTTAATCTCTTCTATGCGAATTCAGCTGCCATTTTTGGGACCAGCGAAAATTAAAGCTGCAAATTACAAAACTTTCTTTACATTTTCGATCCAGGTAGCACGGCTTCTTGGCTTTTGAAAAATTGAGCCTACAGTTTCTTTTACACTCATCTTTTTTTTTACAAAACTTGGCTCCAAACTTTGTGGTACGGTTTTTTAATTTTGGGCCCAACTCTTAAAGTAAAGTTTCTTCCAGAGTTTCTTAGCAATCATGAGATTGACATTATTGCCTTGATATCTAGGGTGCCGTGGCCTTGCAAACGGGGTTAGTTTTATTGACATACCCAGTAGAATATTTCACACAATGTTTACACAAAATCAGATATGATGACGAGAAAGATGAGATGATAAGATTCTGAAAAGGTACTTGTTTTGTAAGTTTGTCATTTTTTTTTTCAAGTTATTGATAGTGAGTTATGATAGGCGAGAAAAAGAGCGCCCTCCTGGAAATGGAACAGAGTGATATATGAAACCTCCCGTCAAACTTGTTATCAAAAATAGATTTTAGAAACTTTTTATAACTAAAAAAAAACAAAACAAAACAATAGCTAAAATTACAACTAACTAAGAACTACATGAAACATATCGCCAAAAAGATGGCAATTTTTCTTCAAGTTTGTGAAAGTATTTAACAGATCATGGATGAAGCAAACATTGTCTACAAATACAAAGATCGAACTTACAATAAGGCTGCGCTTGGAGAACAAACGTCGTATCTCTTCAGATTCTTTTGTGAAATGAGCTCTGACAGCAAGCAACTTGAGAAATACCTGTCTACCTTTAACAAGAGTTCAAATTTTTGACATGGATTATCAGGCGGAAGCTCTCATTCTGATTGGTCAATCGAGTTTCGTTGGGCTATTTACAGCATTGGAAACGTCAATCACTTGACGAATGCTTTGATAAAAGTTTGATACACAAAAAGAACAAACTTCCTATGAAACTCTGTTGTCACATCACAGTATTGGAAACGTCAATCAATTCAGGATGTTTTGATCGAAAGTCGCTATGACAACAATAAAACTTTGCATAATACTTTAGTATCTGATACTATTGCTATTTGGCCAATAAGCCTATTATTTCAATTCCAATTTCAGAATAATGGAGATGAACGGCAAATAAGTTCAAAGATCATGCGATTACAGCCAAACGGGATAACTTTAATCTCTTCTATGCGAATTCAGCTGCCATTTTTGGGACCAGCGAAAATTAAAGCTGCAAATTACAAAACTTTCTTTACATTTTCGATCCAGGTAGCACGGCTTCTTGGCTTTTGAAAAATTGAGCCTACAGTTTCTTTTACACTCATCTTTTTTTTTACAAAACTTGGCTCCAAACTTTGTGGTACGGTTTTTTAATTTTGGGCCCAACTCTTAAAGTAAAGTTTCTTCCAGAGTTTCTTAGCAATCATGAGATTGACATTATTGCCTTGATATCTAGGGTGCCGTGGCCTTGCAAACGGGGTTAGTTTTATTGACATACCCAGTAGAATATTTCACACAATGTTTACACAAAATCAGATATGATGACGAGAAAGATGAGATGATAAGATTCTGAAAAGGTACTTGTTTTGTAAGTTTGTCATTTTTTTTTTCAAGTTATTGATAGTGAGTTATGATAGGCGAGAAAAAGAGCGCCCTCCTGGAAATGGAACAGAGTGATATATGAAACCTCCCGTCAAACTTGTTATCAAAAATAGATTTTAGAAACTTTTTATATGTTTTAGAGGAAGAACTTTTACATTGATTTGTGTAAATTAGAGCTTGGTACAGTATCTCTCTCTGTTGACACACCTGTCGAATCGACTACTAGTGTTCCCAAGGTTATAAACGTTATCATGACATCAAAAGCGAATGGCTGAGAATTCACCAAAACAACAACTGAACAACTGAAAATGTTTAAAAAGGCAAAAAAGTTGCACGGGTTTACATCAAAAACGTATTTTTACGGTTTATACAAGGTGGCTCATTAATTTTGACCAACAGTGTACAATGACAACATAGTGTCATAATTCGGCTCGAGAAAGAAGCAGGTTAAGGAACGGTTATTTATATTATGTATGACTGTGCTTCCACCGTATCAACAAAATAAATTTATACAACCCATATGGTGCAAAGATGATGGTTAAATATTTCTAAATTTTTACCCAAAAATAGATAATATTAGACCTAGGCCTAGTTAAGACCTGTGCATGTAAATTCTCAACAAGAAATTCATAGAATACTCCATCATCATCATCATCATCATTTATTTATTTATTTACAATCGGCGAAAACAAAACAATAGCTAAAATTACAACTAACTAAGAACTACATGAAACATATCGCCAAAAAGATGGCAATTTTTCTTCAAGTTTGTGAAAGTATTTAACAGATCATGGATGAAGCAAACATTGTCTACAAATACAAAGATCGAACTTACAATAAGGCTGCGCTTGGAGAACAAACGTCGTATCTCTTCAGATTCTTTTGTGAAATGAGCTCTGACAGCAAGCAACTTGAGAAATACCTGTCTACCTTTAACAAGAGTTCAAATTTTTGACATGGATTATCAGGCGGAAGCTCTCATTCTGATTGGTCAATCGAGTTTCGTTGGGCTATTTACAGCATTGGAAACGTCAATCACTTGACGAATGCTTTGATAAAAGTTTGATACACAAAAAGAACAAACTTCCTATGAAACTCTGTTGTCACATCACAGTATTGGAAACGTCAATCAATTCAGGATGTTTTGATCGAAAGTCGCTATGACAACAATAAAACTTTGCATAATACTTTAGTATCTGATACTATTGCTATTTGGCCAATAAGCCTATTATTTCAATTCCAATTTCAGAATAATGGAGATGAACGGCAAATAAGTTCAAAGATCATGCGATTACAGCCAAACGGGATAACTTTAATCTCTTCTATGCGAATTCAGCTGCCATTTTTGGGACCAGCGAAAATTAAAGCTGCAAATTACAAAACTTTCTTTACATTTTCGATCCAGGTAGCACGGCTTCTTGGCTTTTGAAAAATTGAGCCTACAGTTTCTTTTACACTCATCTTTTTTTTTACAAAACTTGGCTCCAAACTTTGTGGTACGGTTTTTTAATTTTGGGCCCAACTCTTAAAGTAAAGTTTCTTCCAGAGTTTCTTAGCAATCATGAGATTGACATTATTGCCTTGATATCTAGGGTGCCGTGGCCTTGCAAACGGGGTTAGTTTTATTGACATACCCAGTAGAATATTTCACACAATGTTTACACAAAATCAGATATGATGACGAGAAAGATGAGATGATAAGATTCTGAAAAGGTACTTGTTTTGTAAGTTTGTCATTTTTTTTTTCAAGTTATTGATAGTGAGTTATTATAGGCGAGAAAAAGAGCGCCCTCCTGGAAATGGAACAGAGTGATATATGAAACCTCCCGTCAAACTTGTTATCAAAAATAGATTTTAGAAACTTTTTATATGTTTTAGAGGAAGAACTTTTACATTGATTTGTGTAAATTAGAGCTTGGTACAGTATCTCTCTCTGTTGACACANAGACGACAGATTCAAAGTTGTACTCATTTCTAAAAAGGGGTACTAAATAAACGAGACATTCATTCCGATATCCTTGCATTTACAAATAAAAATCATTTGGATTTTGAGAAGACTGCTAGAGTGCTTATGTCCTAATTTTATAACTGCCTATTTCAAAAAATGATTGTAAACGGTCATCATATTGACCTCACAAGCTCGGTTAATACTTTTGACCTTGGGCTTAATATTTTCTCGTAGTACCCTTGCAAAAAGCTAGCATTGGTATATTATATTTGATTGTTTCATGCCAGATTTCGTTCTAAAAATAAGTAGGACGCAAGAAATATTTTTGGTGACTATCGGGTGTTCCAAAAACTGTACACACCTTACCTTTCAAAAATCACCCAAATTATGTTCTTATTCCTATTCTTAATACTTGTTTTCCCTGTCTTGTCAATCATCAAAATATCTTTAAAATCATTAATATTTTGATCTCATTACTGAATGGAGACACAATAGCATCCTGGACAACCATAAATTAAGCAATGCTTTTTAAGGTTTACTTCAGTTCGTCACTAAAAGCCGTGTCTAAAGTTTTTTTGTTAGAATTCGAGTTAGACTTATTACATCGTCGTAGTTTCGCTACTTGCGTAAACTGACTTTCCGCTACAACTCAGGGACCGCGCAGCCATCGGGCTAGGGGGGGGGGATATAGCCCTCCCCCCATTTTTTCAAAGATATGTTAAATCTTTTTGTACAAATATGGAATTTCAAGTTCTTCTCGTTAAAATGAATCGACGAAAACGAGAAAAAGCAACTCATACACCAATTTTTGTGTCAACCAGTAACTTTAGCATTACATAAGAATGGCCATTAACACTTTCCGTAACTACTTAAAACAAAACAGTGCGCAGGTGTAGATTTCCAGCAATGCCATTTTGCCTATCTTCTCATTTAATACGTGAAGCAAATGGGGGTGTTAATGATCGTTGTCTATGGGTATACTTATGATAGCTGGTTGTGAGCATAAAATAAAAAGGTTCGAGTTCTTGTTTTGGGGTAAATCTCGGTCAACGGCTATTTATACACACGGATAACTTGTGGAAGACTCGGTGGAAGACATCTCAAGGAACAAAACTATCAGCTATCTCCGGAGAGTGACTTGCACTCTTGACTAAAACAACTCTTGAAAATATTTGCAATATTGAAAGCTTCGATTCGTTTTACGATACAGTTTTATTGAAAGCTAAGCAGCACAATTTGATTGGAAAGGCAAAGTTGCCCCACAAACGATATTACCCTGCGAGATATGAGGATGGAAGTCATATGAGGAGGTAATAATAATAGTAATAATAATAATAATAATAATAATAATAATAATAATAAAAATAATAATAATAATAATAATAATAATAATAATAATAATAATAATAATAATAATAATAGAAAAACGAAACTGTTCAG
>REGM01000016.1:469877-543964 GCA_004194415.1 Aurelia aurita | reverse complement strand
AATGCCCAACTGTTGACGCTCTCCATCGTAGTTGACAAAATGTTTATTGCCGTTATCTTGATCCTATAATTCATAGCGGAGTTAGGATATCCACCATATGTAACAGTACAGAAGTCATGTAAAAATAGGCAAGCTTTCACTGTTTCAAACAATGATTACAATCAATTGACAATTGATCATCAGTTAAGTAACTAAAAGCAACTTCTCATGAATTCTTTATGTCCAGTCACATCGGCTTTGACCAGCTGGGCATTGATAATAGCTGCAGAATGGCATAGGAGGACCAACACCATATATTCTTTGGCAGTAATACCGCGGCGAAAATGGGCTGATAAGGCAATCAACTATGTTGATATTATTTTCAAATTGGTCTTTTGATCTTAAGGCCAGTTTCCAGTCAGTGGAATTTTCCGAGCGGGCGGAAATTCTTTTGTTTACGACAGAAAATGTCGCTTTGCAATTGAATAGAAATTTAAGGTTGAATGACTTTTGATTGTGTAAATTCCGCCCGCTCGGAAAATTCCACTGACTGGAAATCAGCCTTTATGCATGAATTTCCACAAAGAAAACAACATTTGATATTTCTTATCGTTGAATCCATTTTGTCACTGCAGACAAAGCCGATCCACATGCTCTGCATACCGAANTGATCATCAGTTAAGTAACTAAAAGCAACTTCTCATGAATTCTTTATGTCCAGTCACATCGGCTTTGACCAGCTGGGCATTGATAATAGCTGCAGAATGGCATAGGAGGACCAACACCATATATTCTTTGGCAGTAATACCGCGGCGAAAATGGGCTGATAAGGCAATCAACTATGTTGATATTATTTTCAAATTGGTCTTTTGATCTTATGCATGAATTTCCACAAAGAAAACAACATTTGATATTTCTTATCGTTGAATCCATTTTGTCACTGCAGACAAAGCCGATCCACATGCTCTGCATACCGAAATTGATATAAGTGAAGTAAATCAATGAGCTGTATAGCATTTATTAAGAAAATTATCATCCCTTATAAATCATAAACACTTGGATGTTCCATGGAGAATTTCATCATTAGTTGTTTCTATTTTTAAATATTATCATCTTCAAAATATACACTAAGTAACTATTAGACACTCAACATTATAAATAAATCTGTTTCGTTTGTTTTATATGTAAGAAAACGTATTTGAAAGAGGCTGAACGAGGCTGGCTTTTTCCTTGCACGTCCAGGAAAAAGCTGATTTTTCATATGGAACGCTCCATTCTGTTGACAAGACATCATTCGAATTGTGAAACGAATCTAAACACGGTAGGCAAATATAGTTTAGGGTAACTCAGTCTATCCAAGGTATAAAGAACGAATCGTCTGAAGTCCGAAAGAATTGTGCATCAGTTCATGTGTAAATATGATATACGAAGGCTGGAAAAAAATCTAACTTTTGAATAAAAATTGTTGTCTTTTTTAAACGATTGTCAGAATTTGGAAAAATCAAGTCGTCTTTTTTCTTATATAAATGAGAAAATATTCTCTATACAGGCATGCCGCAGTTTCTCATATCTCGGTCTGATATGTGAGGATTTACTGTCTACTTTGGTCTTGTAGGTGCTTGTGTTCGATTACTTGCATCACCGGTGTGTTATTGAAAAGAATTATTGGATGATTAGCTTCAGTTTTTCTCTTCGAAAATATTACTTCTACTGCTTGCTTTTGTGGATCAGGATTAAAGGACATCCTCCAATCATGAGCCCATTGACTGATCAACACCAAGTCATGGTTCATGTCATTGGCAGCTGTATTAGAGTCTTGTACTGTCGTAAATAGTGATGTATTTTCCATTAGATTAGACAAGGTGAAATTTCCGCTGAACTCGCATAGTTTTGGTGGATCGTGGTATATGACATCTCCATAGTCTAAATGGGGTCGAATATAGAGCTTATACAGCTCGTTTAGGGTGTTCCTAGGTAGATATCTTGAGATAAATCTCAACATGCTAATACTCTTTCTCGCTTTGGAGATAGCTGTTTTGATATGGGAAGAAAAGGACAACTTTGAGTCTAGAACGATTCCTAAATGCTTGTGTTCGACTATTTGCATCACAGGTGGGTTGTTGAAAAGAATTTCGGGATGATTATTTTCAGTCTATCTTTTTGAAAATGTTAATTCGACTGCTTGCTTTTGTGGATCAGGATTAAAGGACATCCTCCAATCATGAGCCCATTTACTGATCAACTCCAAGTCATGGTTCATGTCACTGGCAGCTGTGTTTGAGTCTTGCACAATCGTAAAAAGTGACGTATCATCAGCAAAGAGCTTAACATTGCATTTTAAGTCTGCAGTTAGATCGTTTATGTAGACCAGGAAAAATAGAGGGCCTAGAATAGAACCCTGGGGCACTCCTGCTGAAACATTTCCCCAACTGGAGCTCTGTCCATTCAGTACAGTTCTCTGTTTTCGATTTTGTAAAAAATCTTTGATAAGAATTAGAAGTTGTCCAGAGACACCGCATCGCTTTAATTTATAGATTAGCCCATCATGCCATACCCTGTCGAATGCTTTAGAAATATCTAGGTATACAGAGCGGACATCAAGAGGAGGATTGCAATCAAACGCTGTAAATATTGTGTGTGTTATCGAGATTAGCTGATTGATTGTTGAGTCACCGGGACGGAAACCTGATTGATTGGGATTTAGTAGTTCAGATGAAACAAGATGAGAGTAAAGAGAATCGAAGATGAGTTTTTCGAGGATTTTTCCAAAAATTGGAAGCAAGGAGATTGGGCGATAGTTGCTTCTTATGTTTTTCTCATTCTTTTTATGAACAGGCACAATGTTTGCATGTTTCCATGTATCAGGAAATGTACCGCTTTTCAAACAGTTTATGAATATTATCTTTAATGGTACAACCAATGCAGAATCACACATTTTTATCATCCTTACGGATATTCCATCCCAGCCATNGTGTTAATTCCAAGATCCTCAACTCCTATTCTTTCTAAAACAGACCCCATACTTGCTGCTCCTCTGTTCCAAATGAGCACCGTTATTGCTGTGGCTGTTTCAAGTCTATGGCTTCCAACAAAAACACGTTTTGGGCATTCACACCTCAATAGCAGACATTCATGCAGACCATTCCTCTTTTTATTGTCTTGATAGACCTCTAATTTACCCTCAGGACTTCTACACTTAGCACAAATAACAGAGTCACCGAAAACTTGCTGAAGAGATATAGTATCAATCATCTTATAACCATAGGCCTTTACTACTCCAGTTGGTGATACTTGTCCCAAATTGAGTGCTTTCTTTCTTGTTATAACTTGACCAGCAATCTTTTCTAATACTGGACAGTTTGATGATATCTTTTCCGAAGATCTGTTTGGCTTAGCAGGAGAAGACAAAGTTGTTGATTTGATAGGCCTAGGCCCAATGGATTCAATGGCTGTTGTTGGAAACCTTCTTCGTGTCCAGCTTCAGTTTGCAGTAATTCCTGTTTCTGTGTGCCATGGAAAGTTCTCTTTCTCTTCTTTCGATACGTAGCTGCTTGTTTTGTACCAGGCATCTTTGATTTAGATCCTTGGTTTCCAGAATCTCTCAGTTACTTGTCTTGCTGGCCTAATCTTAAGTTGTAGCGAGGAGAGAAAAATCTCATTTTGACAAGTGTGCAGAGCCCCCTTAACAGCTGAAGTACTTCAAATGAAACATCATGAAATAATGGCGCCACAGATATCAAAATTTAGGGGTATAGGGGCATCATAGTGCAAATATTAGGAATTTTACCCACATAGAAACCGTTGCTAAGGAAGAATCAATTACGGTGCTCCCAAAAAGGGGACGATTTTACATATTTCCTTGAAAGTGGCATTATTTTCTACTACACCATCTTAAAGATCGATGTTGAAAGTATACCTTAGCCAAAAAAAATAAATTTCTTCCGAAAATTGATTTAGACAAAATTTTTTGGGTACCATCCTCCCTATTTAATACCAGGCTTTTTAGACCCCTGTAGTACCATTCCTTCATAACTTCGGTAATAATGCAGATATGAGGGCGAGACTTGGTACAATGGTGCACAGTAACAAAATATATGCAATAGGACACTTTTTTATTCTTCATTACATCCATGACGTCACGATGACGTCATAATGGCTGAAAAATGCGATATTTTCTAACTATTGGCAAAATTAGCAATATTTAAGATTTTATTTAATAATCCCTTCCATAATTGCTCTAGAATGTATTATAAATCACCAGGAAGTAAAAACCCGCAATATAATATCTATTTAAACTCATTATTTATTTCATTTATTCATTATTTAGTTACACCAGTTTTTCTTTCTTTCATTAAAAGCCCTAATTACTGATTCAAATACTCTTAAATGCCTTAAAATCATTATAAATGATTGAAAGAACCATATTTTACAATAAAAGTTTATATATTACCTTTGGTATTAATTATATGACGTCATAAACTTTTATGACGTCATCACATTTAAAATTGCTGACGTCATCTAAAATGAATAAAATTATACATCATCTGAACGCTCTCATCAAGAGCTATCAAATGGTGGCATTTTTGATGATCTCTGATCATCTGGGCATAAACCAGACTCACTTCTTTAATTTACCTCCCAACCACGTGTCGAGAAGATGTTAGTCACGTGATCAGGGTCTACTATTTTGAAAAACAATTCAATTTTTAATTAGCCTATTAATTGTTATGAAAAGTCACAAAACCTCGGCTCTTTATCTTTTGAACTGACGACACTACATCGGATCATATTTGTCGCGGGCACTTTGTGCCCCCCCCGGTAGTAATAGGGTGAAGATAATGGTTACAATAGAAGGTATGCAAATTACCAAAATATAATCTGTTAGTTTTTTCGTGCAAGACAACCAATTTAGAACAAAAGTTACTAGATCTATCTATGCACAAAATGATAAAGATCCAAGAGGCAATGATAGTTTAGAGGATGCAGATTTTATGGTAGAGTACTTAAGGGCTTGAAAATACAGAAAACAACAAAGACAAAGATGGTATTGGAACAGAGGGCATTTGATGGCAAAGTTAAATGGAAAATGTATGCTTCATTTCATTGAGAATAGAAGTGGTGAAATTGTTTTAGAATTTTATTTTTCATTTCTCTCCTAGCAGTTGAATGTTACAAGACAGATGGTCCTTCCTGTATGTCATGTTATGACATTCTTTTCTTCGTTATACTTATAGCATTGCTTTATCATTCCAGGTACTTTGACGACAGTTCTTAGAAAAGGTCAAGTTCTAAGGTGCATTTGCTTTCACCGTTGTTTCAACAAAAATAAAATTAAGAATCTCTTTCTCGTATTTAATTTTTGTCTAATCACTGATTCACAAATTTTTGCAAAGAAAAGACTTTAACCCTATCAAGCCTAGGGGGGGGGGGCAAATTCAGCCCCCCCTAGCAGCTTTTCTGCTGTATATCCGTCCTAACTGCACTTACCACTCTGTAACTTTCTGACTTTTACTTTTTATCTTTCTTACACCCAAAAATAAATTTTTTAGAAAAATTAAATTCATTCCAGGGGGTAAACAAAATTAATTTTCAAAAGAAGTCAACCGCAAATATGGAATAAACCCTNGCCAAGTTTCATAGCTATATGTTGTACAGAACAGAAATAAAATAGGGGGGCCGAATCAGCCCCCCCTAGTCTTCCTAGATCATCAAATACCCTAGGCTTGATAGGGTTAAAAACAAAAACTTGTATAAAAATGAATCTAAGGTGCTTTTGCTGCATTAGAGATAAAGTAGGCTCGCTATGAAAGTTGGGAAATAAAACTTTCAAATAAAAAAATGTATATTCAGTTGTTCGCTTCCTGTTGAAAGCCAGGATCATATGATCAATTTCTCCATACGTTAGAACTAATGAAAGTGCAGCAGCTGGCATAAAAACAAAAACTAAGCAGCATAAGTTTTTTACAGGCAAGAAGTTATGTATTCAAATTCAAGATCTGATTCAAATTAGAGAGGGCATCATATGTTACTCAAAGTATTGTTTTTGCACAAGCCTAAAAAGCTTGAACCTAGCAACTCTTGTCTTCTTATTCACTCCCAAAAGTACGCAATTGCTGACGACGTGATTCCTTGTATTCGTTCAATTTTTTAATCTGATGTTTTTGTTTTCTCTCCTACAAGGACTCACGGCCAAACAGACTCTAAATCTGAAGAAAAATCGAACACCTTCTATCCTCCGAACGCCACTTAGCTTTGAAAAGTCGAGCTTTGATCTATTCAGCCAATCAAACGCTACGAATAGGCACGTGGTCTAACCTTATTAAGAAAGTGGAGATTTGGATGCATGCGCCTTAAAATGCGGCGCATTTGGCGTAAGTAGTCTCTGTTTAATACTTCTATGGGATAATACATCTAAATCCAAAATGATGTCTGCATGTTTTTCGAATATCCACTGGTCCCGATTTTAGATGAAAAAAGGCTCAATAAGGGCTAAAAATGTAAAGGCAACGATCTAGAAAGATGTTGCGAGTAGCCAAAGCATTTTATGAATATTTTGAGACAAAATTTCCTGAACAAGGATATGGCCTCTCAGCTAAAGCTATTATTGTGTTTCTGTGTTCTAAATAACACACGAAGGAGGTGTACTCTGAAATCATTTTTTCTTTGATAACTGATTTAATTGGATTTTCATTTAACTGGATATATGTATAAAGATATTCATCATAAAATTACTCATCGAATGATAGATGGGTTAGCTGCTATTGTGACGTATACGCGCAGATCTCAACAGAAAAGACACGATTCTGCATTAACCATATCGCTTTCATTCAAAAACTATAACACAACGATAAGAGTATCTAGGCGAACCTATTTTCCAAAAACTTGTCTCCCCCATTCCTTTTTATAATTCTATATCTCCTCTCTCTCTCACACACACGGGTCTGGCCCATTAAGTGTTCTTTTTACAAAATTACCGCGCGTAAAACAGGGGGTGGCAAGAGCCCTCACACTATCTTCTCGCGGTACGGTCCTACAGAGAGAAAAACTGAAATGGTTACAGCGAGGCGAGGGATGAGGTGGGCAGTAAACTTAAGATGAGCAACACGATTTTGCATTATAACTGCGTTTTTTAGGTCGATGCTTGTTTAAATTTGGCAAGATGTGCATCTGTATAAGCACAGCAATTTAGAATAAATGCCTACTAAATTATCCTACCTCTTAGGAAGGACACACAATAGAGAATAATAATAATAATAATTTATTTAGTTAAGGTCGGCACGATGATAGCTACGTTAAGCTGATTAAAGCCAACTATTAACGAAAACTGACAATTTAATAATCCTATTTACTTCTTTACTATACAAATAATTAGATATCCATAAGAATCCTAAATTATTTACATATTTCTTGCTCAATCTACATTTGCAATTTGTAAATTGATACTTTTTCATTTTCCGCCTAAATTCTGTCAAATTATGAGACTCTTTTATTTCTAGTGGCAAAGAATGCCAAAGAAGACACACTTTTCCGAACATAAAATAACACGAATAATCTTTCAAAACCCCATTACATGAATAAAATGGAGTCTGGCCTCTAGTCTCTTTGTACATATCACAATACCTACCTTTCACAAATGTCTTCCTCAAGCGTTACTTTTCAAAAATAAAAAAATAACAATACTGCTCCTACCTGAACGATAGCAACAACAAATACAACCAAGAACAACTTCATTTTCCCAATAACTACATTTGGAAAAAAGTGGATGATTATTAAAATGATCTTGTTTGAAATGTTTGCCAAACAGAAGCAATAAATATCAATTATGAGATGAAGGTTTTTCAATAAAAGCGAACACACTTAAATATTCACTCAATACAGCAATATTTTGGTAAGATAAAAACTAAGTATATTTCAAAAATTTGATTGTCGTTCGTTAATAAGAATTGCTAAATTGTATTCTATTTTCACATTTATAATGTTCTACAAAATTGATCTACGGTATACAGAGTCTGTTCATTCAACTCATACACAAAGTTAGAAACTTTCTTCATTAACCACAGCACAGCAGTGATAAATTTTGTAACAATAGCAGCTTTGGTTTGTTTACATTTTGCACAACAGCCAATCAACAAGATCCATTTTGGAGCACGTGATCAACAACTTCGGGCGTTGCGGGTCGAAGCTGTGAGGAAAACCACTGGAAAACCACCCTCGCGACTTTTGCTTGCCGCGAAAATATACTTTTGAGGAACCCTTAGAAAATCTAAATCTGTATTGTCAGATAAATTTCCTAACCATTGCTGCTTGCCCTCTTCTCTGCTGTGCCCGGTTTTTATGAAAGAAGTTTTTAAAACTTCGTAATTTCCACGGCCCTCTCGCTTTCTTTCCGTGGCTTAGGCCCAGCCCAAAGAAGTTAATATTTGCTTCTAGGAACGACAAAACGGCACTGCCATTAGCTAAAAATCAGTTTCAAATTGGGGATTAGGTTCAGATACATTTACAGTACCTCATATATGTCTTGCACCAACCCAACTTATCCATTTGAAACCATTTTGAAAAAATGTCCAATTTTTAATTAGCCTATTAAGTTGCAGGAAAATTCACGAAACTTCGGCTCTTTATCTTTCGAAATGACGACACTACATCAGATAATAATTGCCACGGGTACTTTGTCCCCCCCCCCGGTAGCAAAAAATTAATCTGTAACTCGAAAATAACACGAAATAGGTCAATAAAACTTGTCCAAAAGTAATACCTGAAAAAGTGTAGTATGTCGATAAAATTAGCACAAATAGCTGCATTCTGGAATAGTCATTTAGCTACCAAACAAACTTTAAATCACCCCTTTCCGCTACTTTATTTTGTGTCACTGACTTTGATAAATTACCTTACTTAAGCATTTACGTAAAGTTAATATTTTGTTCTCATAATGTGGTAGTTGAAATGCTCATATTTGACTGCATTGTATCAAGTGCTGTTTAAAAAAGAGCAGCATCGCCCCAATTGAGCACCAACAGAATTTGGCTTTGTCGTGATCGCTTTGCAAAAAATACTAAATAAAAGGAGTGTGGGCCTAACTACAGCCAAAAAACCCGCGAAAAACTTTTGCTGACGCCATTGAGTTGACTCCTGCTCATTTTCTTTGATGTCGATGGATAACCATGATTATGGTTAATTGTTTAAAGTCGGCCTACCTGGAATGGAATTGTAAGTCACTTTGAAGTTCTCCTTCGTCGTTTATAGCAGTGTTTTTATTTTACTAGTTTAAAATTTGTGTTAATCTAGAAATAAAAACGACATGACACGAAAGCTTGCTCTGCCCCTCCAGGTTAAATTTAAAAAGAAATCGATGAGATCCTGCTTTCATTTTGTGGTCTAGGGGGTTGTAATTAGGAACCAGTAAGATTGTCAGTTTTCGCCCTTTTTGAGCACCCTTTTTTTATTCACTTTCTTTCATGTTGGTAAATACTACATGATAGCTAAATTAAAAGTTAATTAAAACCAACTATCTAAACTATTTACAAACAAAAATTAAATAAACAGTAACACTAAAAGTAACAGTAACAGTAACAGTAAAAGTAATACTAAAAGTAGCAGTAATGCTAAAAGAATAATTAAAATATAACAGTAATGCTAAAAGAATAACTGAAATATCATTAGATTTCCTGTTGTTAACCCTGTTTGGACCAGGGGGGGGCGTTTTTCGCCCCCGCTAACCAAACTTTCTCAAATATCTCCGCCGCTAGTGTAGGTATGAAGCTGCAACTTCTTGACGTTTGCTAAAATTTAATTGGCTACCAAATTGTAAAAATTTCATTGTCCATTGTTGCACCACGTGACCTTCAGATGCCCATATTTGGAGACAGGTCACAAAGAAAATTTTAAAAAGCACGCTAATTTCTCGCAATTAACGCTAATCCTAAAGTTATATACATCATTCGAATCTTCTCGAAGAGTACTTTCATTTGATATATAGTTTGTTTATATTTGCCTACATCAGCAAATTTTAATGTTTAT
Source organism: Aurelia aurita (assembly GCA_004194415.1). NCBI lineage: Eukaryota > Metazoa > Cnidaria > Scyphozoa > Semaeostomeae > Ulmaridae > Aurelia > Aurelia aurita. Next base: position 533,968 of record REGM01000016.1, on the reverse strand, counting down.
GACGTCATAGCTTAAATAAATTAGTGTGATCTATTTCAAAACATGCACAAACAGTGTCAAGGTACTTTGTACTAACTAATTTCACTATTTAGAAGCCTAAAAAAAAAATATATTACAATAGAAATCTCAATTAATCTATTCACTTGCTGATTGCTCTTAATTAGCAAGAGTTGCAATCTAAGTTAAAAAATTTCGGTGTAAATGTCTTCCTCTACTCTTACTTGCTACTATTGGCTACAATTCTGCCTGTTATCTTATGTTGATCTGGGCGAATTTTGCTTTTTAATCCAGTAGCTCAATTTTGGTCATTGTCCTATTGTTTTTGGTTGCCTAGCGACGAACCACGTGATTAATTAAACCATATTGTTATATTTGTAAAGCTTATTGTCCAAGGAACAATTGGGATAAGTTTCATTGTTATATCTCTTCTAGTTTTGGAAAAAAAGAGGGGGGGCGAAAAACGCCCCCCCCCGGTCGAAAATGCTCAAATTCCAACCCGGTCCAAATAGGGTTAAAGATTTATTGAATGCTCAAGTCCCCAAAGATGTCAGTGATGTACGCAGTTTGTTAGGAATGGCAAATTACAGTAGCAAATACATCGAAAACTTTGCCACCATTACTGCACCACTTCGAGAGTTAACGAAAAAGAACACTCGTTTTGAATGGACACAGATTCATCAAGAAGCATTCACCAAGCTTACTACAGCCTTATCTATTGCACCATGCATGTCATACTTTGATAACNCAATAGAAATCTCAATTAATCTATTCACTTGCTGATTGCTCTTAATTAGCAAGAGTTGCAATCTAAGTTAAAAAATTTCGGTGTAAATGTCTTCCTCTACTCTTACTTGCTACTATTGGCTACAATTCTGCCTGTTATCTTATGTTGATCTGGGCGAATTTTGCTTTTTAATCCAGTAGCTCAATTTTGGTCATTGTCCTATTGTTTTTGGTTGCCTAGCGACGAACCACGTGATTAATTAAACCATATTGTTATATTTGTAAAGCTTATTGTCCAAGGAACAAATGGGATAAGTTGCATTGTTGTATCTCTTTTAGTTTTGGAAAAAAAGAGGGGGGGGGGGCGAAAAACGCACCCCCCGGTCGAAAATGCTCACATTTCAGCCCGGTCCAAATAGGGTTAATTTATATACCCCACCTGTGCTATAAATGGTTTGCAGATGCGGCACAAGCAAGAAATTGATGACAGATTTTTAATATTTGCTTTAAAAATGTTTATATTTTGCAGTTAAGGTGATTTTTGTGGGGATGGAGTTCCATATTTCTTGACATATGTAGGATATTGTGTCTAATCCATATCCTACAGTGTTTGGCTTATTTCTAGTGAAAGTGAGGCCCCTGAGGTTATAAGGTGATTCATTTATGTTGAAAATGTCTTCCATAAAACTTGGGTTTTCATGATGAATAGTTTTGCAAATTTCTGTTGCAAGTTGCTGTAGATTTCTTGTGTGAATGCTAACCGCATTGTCTATAAGTAGCAATTGTTCAAAACTAGATGAAAAATCATTATTGGCTATTCGCAATGCTCTTTCGTGAATTTTATTAATATGTTTATTGTTTTTCCTACTGCAATACATCCATACTAAGGGACACTAATTGAAAAATGTCATCACAAAAGTTTTCATTAACAGTTTTCTTTTATCTTCATTCAAATAAGGTGCTATTCTTGATAGTGCACTTATCTTTTTTCCTGCTTCGTTGCACGTGCGTTTAATGTGGTCCTCAAACTTTAATTGGTTATCAATATTATTACTCCCAACAATTTTACATTATCTTCTTCTATTATTATCTGTCTGTTTACATTAACACTACACTTTTCATCATTTTTTTATTTTGCTTCAATCATCATAAGCTTGAACTTGTCTCTATTGAGCTGCATAGCATTGTCTTTAAACAACTGGTTTATGATATTCATTTCCTGTCCTAGTTTAGCAGATATGTCTTCCTTATTAATACCTTCAATCCATATTGTATTATCAACAGCATAGTTGCACATTTTACTTTGATATAGGCTTAGGAATATGTCATTAATGAAAATGTTAAAGGGGACCAAGGACAGAACCTAGGGGGACCCCTTTGTTATTCCTTTCCATTCATTGAAGTTAGAATTAATCTTTACTCTTTGGTATTGTTCCTCGAAGATAATCTTGGATTAATAATAATGAATCTCTACTTAGTCCGTAAGCTTCTAATTTTGCTAGTAAGAGTTCATGCGAGAGACAATCAAATGCTTTGGAGAGATCCATAAGGATGGAGCCCCCAATTTTCCTATTGTCTAAGCATTTTTTGAGATCTTCAATATATCTTACAAGAGCATGTTGTGTTCCATAGCCTTTACGAAAGCCGCAAAGGAGTGGAGACAGCAGATGATAAAAGGAAGCATATAGCTGATTGAAAATAATTCTCTCAAAGATTTTTGAGGCAGCAGGCAAGACACTGACTGGTCTATAATTTGTCTTGCTGGTAGATGAGTCTTTTTATATATAGGTGTGACATCTGCCTCCCTTAGATTTAAAGGGAATCTTTTTTATTCTATGCTGTTATTAAATATATCTGTCAGTGGATGCTCAATTTCTGATATTGCCAACTTAAGTATTTTTGCTGGTATTTGGTCCGGTCCAGTAGCCTTACTAGCATCTATGGACCTGATTTGAGACCTAATTTCATTTAGTGAGACTTGCTGAAAGTTGAATGCAGGTACATTCTTAAAATGTTGTTTAATTTTAACTATGCTTGGGTGGTGTTGAAAACCGTTGATTATTTGATCCAATGATTTAATGTTATTATCTGCTACATTTTCGTTGAGAGTTTCATTTGAGTTCATGCTTGACTGTATATTTTGAATTTCTGTAATATGTAGTGATTTGGTTAGATTAAACCCTATTTTGGTTGAGGGGGGGGCAAATTTGCCCCCCCCCTAGTAGATATTTTCTGATAACTCCTCAAGGTTAAAAATTACAACAACGAAACTCTTTGAATTTTAGCAACTAGCTATTGTGCAAGTACTCATAAAGTTTCATTGAAATATTTTGACGAATGAGGGGGAGGGAGGCAATTTTCCGGGACTGACCCTATCAAAATCGCAAACTCTCAAATCTCAATTCTCGCGAAAAAAGTAGCAAAATCGCAATATTTTGCAAATTTCTTGTGCAGAGTAGTGTTATTTGATGTATTCTATCGTAATTTTCATGCTTGGATGGAAATTGTGCTCTAAATTTGATTTTATCTCATATTTCCTGATTTTGGCTGATTTTGCCCCTTTTCTGGACCACACAAAGGAAAATTCTGACATGAGCAATATCTGTGGCAAATTTTAGGTTACTTTTTATATTTTTGAAAAGTACATGCCTGGGGCTATTAGCAGACCAAATCTGGTTGCTCTACCTATTATCAGTCAAGATTTAGGTAGGGGGGGTTATTTTGCCTCTCCCAACCAAAATAGGGTAGTTCAGATAGCCCAACCACTATAAGGTTAACAAAGTAGTCATTCATAGTCTCTGCAATAACTTTGCTATTTGAGATTATATTTTCATTTTCTACTAATATTATCTTATGTGTGGCTTTTGTTTTTTCTGTGAGTGCTGGCATTATAGTTTTCCAAAAGCGTTTGTTATCAGATGGTAAATTCATGTTAATATTCTTAAAATAGTTTCTTTTTGTTTTTTTTTTATAAGCTTGACACATTTATTTCTTACACTCTTGTATTTGTTCCAGTTATCCAGTATTCTACATTTAATGAATTTATTTTTAGCTGTTGATCTGAGCATTATTTCTTTGCTAATTGATTTATTCATAAATGGAGCATTATTTGCTCTGACCATCTTCTGTTTTAGTGGAGCATGATTATCTAATGTGTTTCTTACATTTGTGGGGAAGGCATGATAATCAGATGGACAGCCTGACATAACATGTTGGACTTCTGAGACAAAATTCTCTTCATTGAGGTTTTTGTACTTTTGTATATGTTATTATAGTGGGTTTCCCTTTTACAAATTCTGATTTAAGTACTGCGGTTGTTAACTTGTGGTGATCTGATATTTCATTAGTGCTGGTCTGCATAAAACTGTGATTTTTGTTGGTTAATAGTAAGTCATAGCATTTAGCTGGATCACTTTTGAAACATGTTTTGAAACCCTGTAGTACTTCGATTCTCTGCGAAGCCTTCTTATCACTCCATGAAAACTCGTACTCCTTTCTTAAAAATCCATTTATATTCACGAAAAATCCCTAAAAGAAATACAACATTCAATTGGTACGCTTTTTCGATACAGAGATACACTCCTTGCAAGGTTAAGGAAAGAAAGTAGAATGAAGGAGGGATTGGTAATCGGCTACATTAAAAATATTTTCTTGATTTTATTCAATGGGAATTGCTTTAAATTCAACGAGAAAGGATTGAATGCTGTGAGAAAAGAACTCAGAGAGAAAATTCCTTTATTTTCTATGAATATCTAATCGGAGAAATATGGTAGAAGCGGGGGTGCTCAAAAAGGGTGAATTTTGGAGAATTAGGCCGTTTGGACCGCTGCATGATTTAGTGGCTGGCTTAAAAAAAGAGAAAGCTTGGATGATTGTGAATTTAAACAACACTCTCTTTCACAAAGGTGAAGGAAAATCTTTGCTATAAGATAATTATTTTTTAGCAACTTATTTAGAGAAAAATAGCATTTTCTTCTAAGGGTGCTCAATTTGGACGAGGCCGCTCTAAATAAAGCGAAACATGTTTTCTTGCTTATCATAAAAACAAGTTTGATTTTCCAAATCGTAGTACTGCAACATATTATAAAATTTGAAGAAAACCTCCTGAAGAATATTTTATCATGTCTTAGAGCAAACGAACGTTTTTTGCAAAGAGACTTCCTTCCGTAAATTACTAAGGTCAGTTATCTAATTTGAAATTGCCGTGAACTAAAAAACACAAATTTTCAGCTCAGTGGAGAAAGCACATGCAAGTCTATTTGCACTTCGGGAGTTGTTTTATCAGAGCCATGCTCCATATTTCTTATACCTACTACCCCTGGTTATAACTGCCTATAATTTTGTCATTAGTATCAAGTTATTGAATTTGTTTAAAAACAAGATCTAGCTCCTGCTCACAGAAGTCCGTAAGTAGGCATACAATTATTATTCTCAAAGCGTTCTCGACAGATTTAAGATATTTGTTATCAGCAGCTTTAATAAGTGAAAACATTAATGAATCGTTGTTCTAATTACACAGTATTGAAAAGGAAAAAGGATTAAACAGGAGAGGTGATGAATAATTATGCTTCTACTGACGAAGATACAGTCGCAATTAAAAAACCTTGATTGCCAGAAAGAAAGTAAGGATTATATGTTGCTTATACAGTAGAGGTGCTGAACAAATAGACTCCGACCAACGAAAATACAGTTCCAATCAGACAGCCTTTATTGGCAAGACAGAAAGTAAGGATAATATGGTGCTTATACAGTAACACAACTGAGCAAATAGATTCCTACTAACCAGTTCCATTTAGACAATCTTTATTGACAAGAAAGAAAGTAAGGATTATGTTTTGCTTATACATGTGAGGTTCTGAACTAAAAAAACTTCTACCAATGAAGATACGAGTGCAATTAGAAAACCTTTATTGGCAAGAAAAGAAGCAAGGATTAATCTTACTGACCCCAAGACGTTTTATGGACCCCTTTATGAACAAACGGTTGACGGATGCATGAAATCGAATCCAGGACGATGTACAAAAGAACAGAAAGTTAACAGAGATTGGAATACCTGGTGACCAAAAACTGAATTTTCTGAAAAATAACAAAATTTGATTGAATCAGTATTCAAGACTTCTTTTGTGTTTTTTTATCAAGGACAAAATTTATTTAACATATACTGTATTGCAGAGTGATGCAATTTTAACTGATGCAAATTTGTTAACCATTTCATTACCGAAATCATTACCTTTGTAGATCTCGCCTCTCGGTAAAATAATTTTCGGTAAAATAATTTTTCTCGGTAGAATAATTTTCCCAATAAAATCTTTTGACTTTTAGCAGCTACCTAATGTGCAAAATTTAGTAAAATTTCATTAAAATATCTTAGCAAATGAGGCGGAGTAAAAGAAATGTCTAGGATTGACCAGTCAAAATCGCAAATTTGCAAATAACATGTTTGATGTAAATATTGCTTAATTGCAATCTTGGGCAAACTTCTTGTGTAGAAGAGGGTTGTTCGATGTTGTTTATCATAAATGCTATGCTAGAACAAGAATTTTGCTCCAAATGAAATTTTATCCCATTTTTTCTCATTTTGACTGATTTTTCCCCTTTTCATGACCACACAAAGGAAACTGCAGACGCAAATGACATTTTTTCTAATTTTAGATCACTTTTTATATTTTCGAAAAGTTAACGCCTATATCTATTAGCAGACCAAATTGGGTTGCTCTAACTACTATCAGTCAAGATTTAGGTATGGGGGCTCTTTAGCCCCTCCCCCCTCCACTAAACAGAACCAAAATAAGACATGCCAGATTGCCCAACCACTATCGGGTAAGAGAAAATCATCAAAATTAGAGAACAGTTTCCTAAGAAAACAAAGAAGGACTTACTTTTCGTATACAGGAGAGGTACTGAAAAAATAAATTAGCTACCAATAAAATGGTTCGACCCGAAATCCAATTAATTTGCACAAAATTGCAATTGGTTTTTTATAGTGTTGCACGTCGGAACACTATGAATCTCTATGGCTTGCACATACAATTACTAGCAATGCATGAACAGCATGAAAACATAGCATGAATGGATCAAGGTTTACAAGCGTTAATTTGCCATAAAGCATTGCGGCACCTGACTGCATATTGCAGGAAGAATTATTCAGACAATGAAACAGACTATACAGTAATTATTCGTTTTATAGATTGTGATTGTCAAAGTAGGCAAATTATAATTCTATAATATCTCTTTTAATCCTTATGCTTAAAATGCTGTCCTCGACATTACGTAATATTTGGCTTTCATAGGACGAAAGGCTGTAAATAGTTTCAATCAATTACTCTAATTTCCTTGATTTCTTTGCTTTCCTTGCTTTTTCTAATTTCTTTACTTTCTTTGACTTCTTTACTTTCTTTGATTTCTTTAATTTCTTATTGCTTCCACATCCTCCTGCTCCACCACAGTCAGCTTCGGTTGGGTAATTTCTGAAAGCTCTAACAGTAGCAAAGACTTTTATCGACTGTACTTTCGTCCACTATAATAGAATTGCATAACATTGATTATCAATTTTTCAAGGAACATAGAAGCAATTCTAAATCAAACCGAGTGTGCTAAATAAAGTATGAACTTATCACAGTTTTCCTGCGGAACACTTGCTACAGTAAGTCCCCGGATATGAGAAACTGACATATAAGAAACTGCAGCCTGCTTTACTCTTTTATAAAAAGTAGACAGCCTGATTTTTTGTTCAATTTCTTATAAATGATGAAAAAGACAACATAATTTTATGGAAGAGTTAAAACTGCTTTCCATATTTGATATTTTTATACACGAAATGATATATAATTCTTTAGATCTTGAGAACCTTCAGTTCTTTAGACCTTTCTAAGATTGGAAATATGGTAAAGAGGATCGGATGCAGTGGCGTCGCCAGGATTTTTTATTGGGGGGCAAAATAGGAGTTGTCTAGGGCGAAGCCCCAGAACAAATTTTTCGGGCCAAGCCCTCTATTTTGGCTATAAATAAGACCAACGCCCTTTTCACTGATTGAAATAAAAATTAATTAAAGGGAATCTAAGCATATGAAAGCCTTGGATAAAAATAGCAGTGCAAAGACAAAAGTCCGTGACATGCGCCGAACCATATTTGGAAAATGATCTACGTCAACAGGAAATACTGATATCTGATAGGCTAGAATTTGACCGCAACTGGCTTGAGCCACTTTATATGCTCACATTCCCTTTAATTTGCAATTAGAAAAACGCCAACAATTCCTGTCACCAACCTAATACGTCACTCATGGCCACTAGAATTGTTGGCAGTCTGTCAGATTCTGTCAAATTCAGAAATCAAAGGTTATCAGTGTCAGACTTCGGGTCTATGACTACGTGCAGAAACCAATTTTAGTTTCTTCATTTTTGATGTTAAGCTTTCACTAGAGCAATGTACTCGTATTTAAAAATCATTCAGCTTAAGCTGACACATTCATTTGTTGCATTTTGAGCTCTTTAATCCCCATGAAAGCGACAGTAAATTGAATTGTAAAGAATTATTGCAAATTTTATACCAGGCTATAGACAATCAAAAGTAAGGCTTGATAAACTTAGGGAAAGCTTCCACATGGTTCTTAATGAATTCAAGCCATGCAAGCAGCGGCGTGGCCAGGACAAATTAACTGGGGGTATTAAAACGAGGGGTTGTTTTTAGGACACGCCCTCTACTTTGGCTTAGAACGGTTCTCTCGATCCCAAGTTTGCTGTATTACCATAGAATGTTTGACCATTTTGTGAAATTTGTTTTGAAAGTGAGCATCAGCAGGAACATTTTTGATTAAACATTATTTTCTTTGGCCTAGAATCCATATCTCCATCCCATATTTACCAATGCCATTGGAAACTTTGACAATTTTGTAACTGTTTAGTAAGAATCACCATCTTTGGGAACATTTTTGCGGAAAGACCTTATACTTTATCTTAGAACGCTTTTCACAATCCAATGTTTGCTTGACCCCGAAATGGAAGCCTTACAAATTCTGTGATAATGCGTCTGAGAAAATTTTTTAGAATGCAAACCTTTACTTTGGCTTAGAATGACTCTCCTAGTCACTATCCAGCATTTCTTGGAAAAATTCTTACCCTCCCTACCGATACCCAGCTACTTTCTCCTCGTTTTTGAACGAAGCTCGAGCACCATCTTTTGACAGAAGTGGGCATTCCCATCCGTCCCCGTGGCCACGTCACTGCATGCAAGAGATCGTTGAAGTATCTTACTCTTCTCGAAATGGTTTTCCACCGTGTCACATGACCAGCACTATAGCAGAAGAGGTAATGGTTGTTTGCAAAAAGGAGGCATGATAGGCTCAGCAGAACTAATCACCTGCAAAAACGGGCCTACAGCAGATCGTTTTTAAGCTATGTTGTTGAGATGTGCAAGCACGGAAAGTGACCAGAACGGGGGTTTGGAGGGCGAAGCCCCCGGAAATGTTTTTAGGGCAGCACCCTTCAGATCGTTGGAAAATGCCACCAAGACAGAAAGATTATACTAACCTATATTTATTCATAATTGCCAATATCATCAGCCCTACCCCCCCCCCCTCCCCTGAAAATTTTATACCGGAATTAGAAGAATTAGAAAATTGGTCCTGGAGAACATTGGGGGGCAACCGCCCTCCCCCTTGCTCCCCCTCCCGGCGCTTCTGATCGAATGCAAAAAAAGCGAGAAGATTTAGCACACTGAGGCCTTTCTGACTCATGTCGTCATCAGAGTGTGACTTTAAAACAAAGAACTAAATGAAATTTTGTTATACGAATTTACTCATACATGTTATAATCAGAAGACAGATGGATTAATTGGTTTCTAGAAAAGCGATATTAGACGTGCGGTCTAAATACTAGTTCAATATTGCATGTCCGGCTTTGAATAACTTGTCTTCATGAGTTAATAATAGCTTTGAGTCTTTTAACTCCATAAAAACGTATAATTTAAAAAAGGTTCTTTTAGGTTAATATTTTTCCTCCCACATTCGTTGACATATTTTTGGAAAATTGCATGACGAGGTTCCCATACGAGATTCAGAAATGTGGTTGTTCGTGCGCTTGCGTAAGTTAGTTGTTTGACGGATGTACGTGGTTCTTCCTTCACAGAGATTACATGACAGAAAGTAAATCACATTTTACTGTTGCAAATTATCTGACATCTGATGTCCCACAAAGTGCCATTTGACGTTGTGAATGTGTTGACTGGTTGATGGTATAGTTTGCAGAGTTTACATCGACTGCTATTGCATAATACGATTCCATGTGTGGGTGGTACCTGGCGATTGTGTTTGAATTAAACTTGGCTTTGGTCAAAAGAGATGTAATATTTGGTGGTTGTTTTAGATCTAAAATGGGTTTCGAATTTGCGAATTTGAGTTGGGTTGTTTGGTCTTTGAAATTCTTGAGCAGCAAAGAGATCTTTTTCGTAACGTTTTGTAAAATATTTTCTTTTTTATATTCAATTTAAAACTTTTACAGTAACAAATTACTTAAGACACTAGATATGAATTAATTTACAACACTACAAAGACGATACCACAGGGAGAACAAGACAATGACCACCCCGCAGCCATACATAAACAAAATGCAGTTTAAATCCACCATTCATGAAGGATATTTTCATGCAGCGAAATATCAGCTACAATCTGAGGCATGGTAATGACGCTCAACTCCCAAAGGTACGAACCACTTCCTTCGGAGTTGAGTCCATAACTTACCTTGGAATTAAACTGTGGCAGTTTTTACCGCAGGAAATAAAACACGCAAACAACCTTTCCATTTTTAAAAAACAAATTAGATGTTGAAATGGAAATAAATGCAACTGTAGAATCTGCAAAACATACATCCCGCAAGTTGCGTTTCTAACAGGATAGACAATTAGTATGTATCTTTCCTGTAATATATATTGCCCATTTTAATATTGTTTTTTTTTTCTAGATTGTAAATTGTAAATATGTATCAGAGTAGGCCTTAATTAGCTGTAAATTAGCTATTCTATTTCTTGCCTACTGTAAATAAATTATTGATGATGATGATGATGATGATACATCAAGACATACAACTAATTAAAAACCAATTAACAACTACAAAAAGCTACACATGAACGATAGGATACCCAAATAAATACTGGAGATCTGTTTCACATTAGATGTTAGGCTGGCATAGGCGCATGTTGCTGAACAACAAAAACCCCGGAAGAGAGAACAACAATGACAACAACTGCTTTTGTAATGCCTTACAGGGATTACCTTGTATTTTTTTGCGAGGTTTGGGTGCTGGGCCTTGTAATTTTGCGCGATGAAATGCTCGTTTTATTACGTTTTTGGGGTAATTGCATTCTAAAAGCCATTTTTCAAGTTCGTTTAACTCTATCTGACCTGGGGGGGGGGGTGGATTCCGCCCCCCCCTAGTACATTTTTGCTTCCGCTATGTTTGATATATGTAGAAGGCTGCTGAGATTTAGTAAGTTTAGCTTTGTATCATAGAGCAATGAAATTGTAACAATTTTGACATTCTATATTTAGCACTATCTCCATGGCTACCAAGTTGTCATCTAGCATTCTGTGAAAATGAACTTTATATCTCTCTTATTCTTTTTTAATAGGTCGAATTAAACTCAAATCATCTTTAATTTACATATATTTTGATCTATGTTTTTCATTTCTGTATGAAAAGTTAAGTTTGATGAACTTTTAACATGCTTTCGTTTTTATGACGTCATTCAACATCATAATGATTATTATGCTCTAGCAACAACAGCAACGGCGCTAATTGAATTGAAATTTTAATCAATGTATATATGATGAATAACGTTTGTGCCAAGTTAGGTGGTCATATCTGATATAACAACTGAAATAAAGAGGGGGGGGCCGAATCCGCCCCCCACGGCATTGAGTGTTTCAAAACACCCAGGTCAGATAGGGTTAAACGAGTTTCGATGTGGTTCGGATCTGAGACGAATACAATTATTCTTTTGGCGAGGTTGTATGGAATAGTATCCTTAATATGGGAAGGGTGGGCACTGTAAAAAGTTAAGAATTTATGCGGGCAGGGCCAAAGCCAATGGAGGGGCCGGGTTGAGGAGCGCCCCCCCAGCACGCCGTTTGTCGGAAATTTCACTCTGTTTGTCGGATTTGTTCGTGATTTACAGATTTTGTCTGAGATTATCTTTAAAAGATTTTGTCGGAAAAATGATGCATTGAACACAAATTTATTAACGTTCGAGGATAAATGACGACATGAATTTCGAATTTGCAACATCGTTTTGCTTTCACTACATTTGAAGGGTTCAAGGTTGGATTGTAACATAATTCCAAATTTTGGTTATTGAAGGAGTACATCAGTCATTTAACGCATGATTTGAACGTATGTTCCTACAACTTGCGTTGTTGTTGCTGTTGTTATTGCTTTTGTCATCGGAAAATTTTGGTTCTTCACCCCCCTATGAATTCATGGCTGGTATCAGCCCTGTATTCGGGTTGGTTTCTTTGTAGTAAATATCTGTACTGATGTGTCTTTCATTTTGGATAATTATTTTTATGTCTAAAAAATTTAGCGATTCGGTGTCTGCGGATTCTTTCCTTCCTGATTCCATAGTGAATTTTATAGATTCATTCAGATTGTTTAGCGCTTCTTGTAATAAATTCGGATTTAAGTCTTTTGGCAAAACGATAAAACTGTCGTCCATGTAACGGTAGTAATTGTCTTCGATATATTTACAAATTTCGTGGTTGAAATATTTTGGCAAAATTTTCACTTCTTCACGAAAACCGACGGTAAGGCATGCATAAGATGGTGCGAACTTTGTACCCATCGCCGTTCCCTTTATTTGTTTGTATAAAACGTTGTCGAATAAAAAGTTTTTGTTTACGAGAACGAAGCTAGCTGCTTCGAGAATAAATTGGTTTGAAAATCGTTCAGGGATTAAGGCCCCGTTTACACGATACCTTTTTCATTTCGTATCGGATTGGGGGTGGCAATCCGGTATGAAAATGTTTCTGTTTACACGATACCGTTTTCATTTCATATCGGATTCGTTTCATGCCACTTTCAGAGCGTTTTCATTTGAAAACGCGAAAACGGTATGAAGAATATCGGAGTGGTACGTTCTCGTGTAAACAGAAGGCTAATCCGAAATGAAATGAAAANAACGCGAAAACGGTATGAAGCATATCGGATTGGTGCGTTCTCGTGTAAACAGAAGGCCAATCCGATATGAAATGAAAACGGTCTCGTGTAAACAGAAGGCCAATCCGATATGAAACCAATCCGATATGAAATGAAAACGGTATCGTTTAAACGGGGCCTAAGTCTCGTTTTTCGTTGATCCAAAATTCGATTGCTTCAAGTCCTAGTTCATGTGGAATACTTGTATATAAACTTGTGACGTCGTATGAGTACAAAGCAGAGGGGGGCATAAATTCTCTGGGTAGCTTACTGATAAAATCCCAGTCGTCTTTGATATATGTTTTGAATTTTGTAACTAGTGGTTTCAATAGGGTGTCAAGGAATTTGCTTAATCTTTGAGTTGGGGAGATAGGTCTGCTTTTTAATTCTTAGGGGGCAACATTTGAACGAAATCTTGGTCAGATGACTTAATGTGGTTAATTATTTATTTACTTTAGTGGATTTTAGGTAGTACGTAGAAATTGCTTGTTTTCCATTCAAAATTTGTTATAAAATCTTGTTCCTTCGTTGTCAATGAATTCTAAGATTGGGATGTTTCCAACTATCTTGAACCATATTGACCGAGGAAAGCATCCCATATGAAAAAACAGTTTCTAATTGAACAGATAAGAAATCTGCCAGCCTCCTTTAAAAAATTGTGTCATACATACAAGAAACTAGACAGCCTAATTTAAAATTTCGAGTTTCTTATATGTGGGGACTTACTGTATGGGAATGAAAGTATCTTTTGAATGCACTTTGCGTTTTTCTTGGCCAAAAATTACCTCTTCATTCAGCAGGGGCAGTTTTCTTCCAAATAGGAATACAATGTTTGGGAAAATACGTAAAATGAGTACAGGTGGTACAGGTACAATCCGAGAAAGGTACCTTACGAATTAAATGATTTGGAGTTTGAACTCATGGAGAAGAGATATTTTGATAAAACTTGAGTGTTTCTTTTACTTTTGCAATGGAATGATGACGGCAATTTTCATCTGTATAAGAACTAAGGGGTCGTCCAAAAATCCACTCGTGATCAGTTAGCGGCATTTGGCCGCTAAGGGGGGAGGGGGTTTCATCAAAATCCGTTAAGCAATCATCGTTGGAACTTAAGGAATTACATGTGTTATCTAAAATTAAGACATTGAAAATTGTACACGGAAACTGGTGAGAATTTATTTGTAGCGATGTTTTGCCATTGTACCTTATGATGTCCCGTAGTTTTCCTATTATGAATGAGCGGTCCAACCATTTTTAGGTCAATATATTATTATATGAGCACAGCATGCAATATAGCAAAATTTAGGTAGAGTCCACTAAGGAGGAGGGGGAGGGGGTAAAAAAGTTAGAGGCCAAATGCCGCTAAGTGATCATGAGTGGATTTTTGGACGACCCCTAAGGAAAACAAGCATGTTGAAATAAGTTGTCCCATTTCATGCCACATTTCTACCATACAACCCCTGCCCTTAAAATTTCCTAGTTGCGAGCCTGCTTCTACTTGATTTACGCTGCCTCTAGATGGCAAGTGCATGAAAAGTTGGGCGTTAAGCCTTTCAGACAGCTCGATGATTAGAATTGTTTGCTGGAGTTAAGCGACCAAAAGCATTTCACACAGTTTAATCAGTAATAAAGAAGGATAACTTGTGTGTAGGCGAAATGCTCATTGCTTCATCTTTTGATACAGAAAATAAGTGTTGATAGTAGGGTGAAAAAACAAGGGCGATGCTACTCTGGTAACAGAAAAGCAATATAAAACGATAAAATAAAAACAAAATAGCAAAAGAATAGCAATGAAACAGTAACAAAGTAGCTAAAAGATAGAAATAGAGTAGCAACAAATTTTTAATAGAAGGGTAATCATATAACAATAAGATAGTTATAAAATATAAGAAAATTAACAATAAAATATTCATAAAATAGTGATAAAATAGTTGTAAAATGGTAATTGCATAGCGATATTACACCAATAAGATAGTCATGCATAGTCATAAAATAGCAATAAAATTGTTTAACGAAATAGCAATATTATAGCAATGAAATAGCAATAAAAATGTCATAAAATAGTGTTAGAATAGTAATAATATAGCAACAAAATATGAATAAAATAACACCAGATTAGCAATGAATTAGAAATAAGATTGTCACAAATAGCAATAAAATAATAATAAAATAGCAGCAAAATAGTAATAAAATAGAAATAGAGTAGCAAAAAATGTTAATAAAAAGGTAATCAAATAACAATAAGATAGTAATTTAATATGAAAAATTACCAATAAAATATTCATGGAATAGGGATAAAATAGTAATGAAATGGCAAAAAAAATACAGAAAAAGACTTACATCCAATAGGTTGCTGTTTTTTGTAATGCTTCCATGTTCGGTGTCAGTCTTTGGTATATTTATGGTGTATTGTGAAAACAAACTTCGACATGGCTCTGTTCCATACAGTTGCTCAATTGGTGTCTGTTCTGCCAATGTACACATGTCTCTTCCATTGCCATTTGACGGAAATGCAGCATTGCAGTACCATCCTTTGGGCAGAAATGAGACACAATGTGAAAAATAACCCATGAAAATGTTGCTGTATTCTGACTGTAAAATGGGAGTGACACTTTTTGCCCTCTCAACTGGAAACTCTCAAATTTCCTCCCAACTAGTGTAAACATTGGGCTGAAAACAACACCATTTTTTATTGCACTACATGATCTTAACATTTGATTGTCACTTGTTGTCACTTGTTGTAACAAATGACCTGAACATGTTCTTAATTGGAAACAGGTAACATAGAAAAGCCTGAAATCTTCGCTGATTTCCCATAGAAAGTGTAAAATCTTAGAACTTCCAATTGGTAGGTGACGGGGATAGGGGGGGGAGGGTCAGACACTTTTTTAATTTGAAAAGGTTACTTAGTACACCTATGGGTACACTATTTTTTGTATAATTAGTATATTTTTGAGGGGTGGTTGTTTTGAGAAGATATGACAGTGCGAGTAGCTCAGTATCTCCCAAAAAGTTTGCAACGCAGTAGAAAAAAGATTATGATACAGCAAAAACTCGCACTTAAGAACCTTCATTTATTAAGAACCTACTGGCTGAAATTTGGAATTTCTAACCATAGATATAAGAACCATTTCTAGCCATTGATTTTCTGTTCAGGTTCTTATTGAAAGATTTTGGTTTACACACAAAATTTAGAATTTATTTGAACATGTCCAATATTAAACAATATATTTACCAGTATTATTGCCTTGATAAGACAAAATATCGGCCATGAATTTTATCAGTGAAAGTATACTTCAATTTGCTCACAGGTAGAGATAACGAGTCTTAATGTTCCATATACTGTAGTTATAGTGTGCATGAGTTATAAAGATGTAGCGCAGCATTTACAGTTGATATCTAGTTTTTTTATGCCTAAGAACTGATGCCCCATATTAAGAACCAACACCCTGATTTTGTTATGCCCCAACATAAATAAGAACCCAAACAGGCTGATTTTAAAAACATAGGGTCTTATGTGCGGTTTTTACTGTACCTCAAGTTGTTATATACTGTGTAGCAATGTTTATTGTTTAAGATTAAAAAATCTTCCAAGTTTAGTGTATTTATACGTTTTTTTCAAAAAGATTCTCCACATCACCTGCCAAAATGGTCTTGAATTGAACTTTGAACTTTCATTCGAATTTGCTGACATCTCAAAATTTCATTTCTCGTGAAGTCATTCACAATTATGTGGTCATAAATTGAATTAGTTAGTGAGATATTTGTTCAAATCATGCAGGAAACAGTAAAAACGTATTTAGTGATATCTGATTTATCTAATCAAAGGTGGTGAATCATTTGAACTATTTGCTACTATAATAAAATTCATTGTTTTCTAATGATATTTCAAAAGTTTTATTGTTTTAGCTCTATTATCAACTGAGATAATCATTGGTGTGAAAAACTCTTGTGGTTAAAATTGGTATTGTTTAACCTGGTCAAAGTGGGGGCCGCAAACATATCGATTCTTCCCCAACAGGATAATTCGTATATTTTCGTTTAGACCGCCGTCCCTCCTCTCCCCCCCCCCCAACAAAAACTCTCTGAATTAAATTTTGATTAAACGACTTTTCCACGAAAGGCCTTAATTTTGTAGATGCTACTAAACCAGGCCTAACCCATTATAATAGCAAATATAATATTAAAAATAGTAAATAAATCATAATAGCAAATAGCAAAAAAAATCACGAAAAAACTTTGCAGAATTTATAGACGTTAAAATATTCTAATTAATATCTTCTTTTCGATGTAAAATTTCAATCTGAAATCGTCTTGGGCAAAACTCCCCCATACCGTCGAAATGACGATTGTGTGCAGGATTTGTGAGGCACAGAAGGTTGAATATTAAATTGTTAGATGGGGTATATTCTCACAAACGTGTTATTACAATGAATATTACAAGTGAGTACGACACAAAAACACTTTCAAATTACAAGTTATGGATTAATTTTCTCAGCCCGCAGAACATCCTACCATTTTTAAACCCACCTCATGAGATCAATTTCCACGATTACAACTGAAAATGTATAAGTTCTGCTCGTTAATAAATGCGACTTATCTCTTTAGCAGTGTTATTGGAATTGTTTATGCGTGAAAGCCTGAATTTGACTTATTTGTTCCTGAACTTGGACTTCAATCGTGGAACGCTAGTTGTTCTTGGCACATTGATTGACATCTTCAAATTGATTGTTTGATGTTCACTTGTTTGCTATATTTTTCTAGTGAATGCATTGAACCATATATCTTGCCACGAAAGCATTAATTAATAGTGCTCAGCCTACTGCACATACTCTTGTAGAGTTAGCTTCTCATTTCATGATATTTAGAATAGAAAAAACATACCGTAGCTTTGACAAGAAAAATTAGCATAAACAGATTGAGCTTACTATCATTACTGCATGTAGTAGTCGTAAGTTTGGTTTTGTCAACGTTGACGTGCACCAATTTCTTCTTTGTCTGTGTGTACGTAGTGTTAGTTGCACCATCAGATGGCATATAGAAAATATTCTGACCAGAGTGACTGACTTCCACTCGAATAATATTTTGATCATCAAAAAGTCCTTCTCCTCTCACTTCTACATATATCTACGATATAATGATTAGAAAATATAAACGAATTCTATGTGAAGCTAGTTTAAAGATACTGGGTCATAAACTGTCTGTCAAAAATTATCACAGATTTATGATTAATTTTCAAAATGAATATTGTTTTCGAAGAGAAATCCTTATATTTCTGGACAACGCAAAGAAATTATTCACATGTTACAAGATTGACGAGAAACGTGACATTAATCCTCATGGGAGCTTGGCGATGATTTGCATTTATTTTCAACAGGAACAATGCATTACGCTCAACATTAAAACAATAACATCATTCCTAAAGAAAAAATATTGCAAAAATGTTGTTTCTTTCCGAAGTTCTTGTTCTTGTCCGTAACTTCTTCAGCAATAAAAATAAGAAGATTGATTGAAAACCGGATCCCAATCTGGACATGCATTTATCCTTGATTATGAGCAACCGGATACAGCTCTATAAATTTGGTCAAGGCATTAAGACTTATACCCTATGTTTGATCATGCTGGTAACTGAACTTGAATCTCCAGATATTTGAAAAACTCTATTACGACATATAATCCTCCAACTACTTTGTGATGGAAAATAGGACGAGGGACACTGGGAAAAATTGCAGGCTTTGAAGTCAGCAGATCGATGGATGTTGTTTTCATTTTCTTGGTACAAATTTTTTTTTTTTTTAAATATGTTAGCAAGCTCATGAAATACTATCGAGAGGCAATTATTTATATACCGTGTGTCTCAAAAAGTACCCCCTTTTGATTGTAAAAAGGAGCAAAAGGATTAGATATTGGGACTTTTCACCTACACAGCTAAATTGGTTAATCTTCAACTTAAATGCACATACCTTGCATTTATAAATCGTTCAACAAACACCGGCGATACGAGCTCCCAAAGGCAAAATTTTGAGTGCACCTGAAACCAAAGGTTCTGAGAAAGGGCCTAACCATGATGTGATTTAATGGGCATTTTCCAAAGGAATTCTTAAGTTATTTTCTTTTAGCTTTTACTTTTGAAAAGAATTCTACTTTGAGATGTTTGAATTGTTCTTGACAGAACTTTTCTTTTGATGAAAAAATCGTTCCGTACATTCCATTGAAACGTTATGTGTATCAAAGAAGAGAAAAAGGAGCCTTTGCACGCTTATTTTGGAGATGTGGCACGAGTTTATCATTCTTGCCACATCTTTCTTCTATCTGTTGGATTAGGGTCATGACTATGCATCTTTGGTTCTTTTCAAAAGCAAATACTAAAAATACCAGTTTACAATTCCGTTGGAAAATGCTCATGATATAAAATTATGGTTAGGCCCTTTCTCAAAATTCTGGTTTCAGGTGCACACAAAATTTTGACTTTGGGAGATCGTATCTCTGGTGTTTGGTGGACGATTTACAAATGCAAGGTGCGTGCATTTAAGTTGAAGATTAAAACATTTAGCTGTGTAGGTGGAAAGTCCCAATATCTAATCGTTTTGCTCTTTTTCCAGACAAAAGGGGGTACTTTTTATTAAGACACCCGGTATTCGGCTATCCCTCCATGTATCACAGAATTAAACTTATAAATTACTATTATTTCTTAAAAATATGTATATATTCTTTATAAGATTCTATTATTTCTTATAACTATTTATATTTTCTTCATAAAATTTTACTTTTTCTTATAATTATTTATATTTTCCTTATAAAATTCTATTATTTCTTACAATTATATTTTCCTTATAAAATTATATTATTTCTTATAATTATTTATAGTCTCTTATTTCAGTTTCAAATTTATCAGTTCCAGTATTTCTAAATTGTAAAGTTGCTTGGGTTCTCGGGTTCTTGGTTTGACAGAACAAAATCATTATTATCATTATGTGCAGTATAAAACCAAATGAAGGGAAGAAGGAAGGAAATAAAAGACTCAAATTGTGAAGTTGCTTGGGTTCTCGGGTTCTTGGTTTGACAGAACAAAATCATTATTATCATTATGTGCGGTATAAAACCAAATGAAGGGAAGAAGGAAGGAAATAAAAAGATTGAAATTGTGAAGTTGCTTGGGTTCTCGGGTTCTTGGTTTGACAGAACAAAATCATTATTATCATTATGTGCGGTATAAAACCAAATGAAGGGAAGAAGGAAGGAAATAAAAGACTCAAATTGTGAAGTTGCTTGGGTTCTCGGGTTCTTGGGGGTTGACAAAACAAAGTTATTATTATCATTATGTGTAGTATAAAAAGAAATGAAGGAAGAAAGGAAATAAATAAAAAGACAGAAATTGTGAAGTTCCTTTGGTTCTCGGGTTCTCGGGTTCTCGGGTTCTCGGGTTGACAGAATAAATCATTATTATCATTATGTATTGTATAAAAAGAAATGAATCTGTCTTTCGAATACATGACCCAACAGGACTATCGCATCTTACCCAACTTAGGGTTGGTCTCAGTAAATTAAATTTTCACAAATTCAAACACAATTTCAGAGATACCATAACCCCAATGTGCCCTACCAACGATGGCATTGAGGATACGGAGCACTTTTTGTTGCTCTGCCCTTCTTTTGAAGTACCACGTAGAGATCTTCTCGCTGG
This sequence comes from Aurelia aurita, assembly GCA_004194415.1. Taxonomy (NCBI): domain Eukaryota; kingdom Metazoa; phylum Cnidaria; class Scyphozoa; order Semaeostomeae; family Ulmaridae; genus Aurelia; species Aurelia aurita. The sequence goes on along the minus strand of REGM01000016.1, from coordinate 513,376 downwards.
AGTTTCTGCCTTATTGCGACCACTTGGACACACCAATCTTTCAAACGAGTTTCTAATGCAGATTTTATTGTATGGCGATAAAGATTTTCCCGATGATCTCAATAAAGATATACCTCTATTAACTCTCTGCTTTGTCCACAAAACTGGTCGGTTTGATTGGAAATTTAAACTTTGTTGTAAGTCATACAACCACCATGTCCCTTTTAAGTAAACGTTCTTTCTTTTTTGTAGCAGTTACGTGTAGGTTTATGTGCTATTGTTCTTTCTCGTTAGTTACGTGTAGTGTAATGTTCGTATTTCCTGTTTTATGTTGCCACGAGGTAGACATAGTTTTTCGCTCCTAATGGTATTGTACTAGTAGTAGGGTATAGTATTTTGTAAGTAGTGTAATTAGTAATACGTATTGTAAGCTTTTAATGGAATGTAAATAAAAAAAATAAAAAATGAAGGAAGAAAGGAAGGAAATAAAAAACATAGACAATGTGACTTTGCTTGGGTTCTCGGGTTCTCGGGTTCTCGGGTTGACAGAGTAAAATTCTTGAGATGAATGAAATACAAAAGCTAGTAACTGTGAGTTTGCTTGGGTTTTCGGGTAGTCGGGTTGACAGAGTAAAATTCTTGAGATGAATGAAATAGAAAAGCTAGAAATTGTGAGTTTGCTTGGGTTCTCGGGTTCTCGGGTTGACATACTAAAATTCTTGAGATGAATGAAATAAAAAAGCTAGAAATTGTGAAGTTGCTTGTGTTCTCGGGTTCTTGGGTTGAATTGGATTGATTTGATGACAACAACAACCACAATAATATTCTAGAGAATATGGCCTAAATTGGGTGCTGATGACTCTGATCCAACTAAGTTGTTTGCTGTTTACAATACCCTAGGATACATAATGATGGCCATCATTAAGAGAACAATGTATCCAGTTCCTATTAGGTTATTCTCTATCCCCTTCGGCTTTATTCTGGAATGAAATTTTATTACCTATACCATTCTTAATATAAATATTTCATTCTGTGATACATCGAGGCACTACCCGGTATCCTATGGCATGTGCTTTACCTTTAAACAGCAAATTTTTTAGTGATTAGTTTTAATGCTGTCAAGGACTAAATTTGTTCAGGTATTCTTAGGGATTCTGATATTTTTTCTCGATCCTTGGGTGTATTGAAGACCCCCGACTTATCTAAGAAACATAAACTCCCTTTGGATTTATTAGAGGCCTTGTCGTATATGAATCTTAAACTTACCTTTTTTAGACGCAAATTAATACATTCAGCATCATTAGAGCAAATTCCTTCCTTTGTGAGGGTAAAGCTGCCAACACCAGCTGTCGAAATGCCTTCAAATAGCTGCAAAATCATGAAATTGGTAATTATCATGTATTTTGATTTTTAATAACAAAGGTTGAATTTTCTATACTGCTTTGAACCAGTTCAATTTCAATTTCATGGTTTTCTCAAATAGCCTAAGATAACACCAAGTTTACTCAATCATACAGCTAGACTAAACTAAACAGTAACAAAGCAAACCATTAAAATACACATATCACAAACAACAGACTGATAGGAAATATATCTTCAAGATGGATCGGTATGGGTTGATCTATATGGTCATGGCTGGTGAGCAAGATCGATTCTATAAACATATATAAATGGTTACCTATTTCTGAGCTATTTTGTATCGAGTATACACACTTGTCTTTGGAATTCATAAAATGAAGCTGGGTGTTGATGTTATGATAGCTTCAAAGAAAAAGCACTGCTTGCCTTATTGATCTGACGCGATGCAAGACAGTGTATTTTATCCTTGGTTTACTTTGCACATCATCGGGCAAATACGGTCTATTGGGTCAATTAGATTTCTTATGGAAATAGTGCATAAGGCCAATCAAACATAGTGAATTATAACAATAGTGAGGACATCAAAGACTCCTTAATAAGATTAGTCCTTTGTGGGTGGCAAGTACCGGGTGTCCCAAAAAAAAGTTCCGACGTTTGACTAAACGCAGAGAAAAAAGGTCTGAACCTGGCAATTTCTATTCATTCTAGTTACATACAGGCCTTGAAGAAATTAGTTATCTGAAAGTGGAGTTATGAGCTATAATATTCCATGTTCCCATTGAAGGCCAAAACAGAGACGTTTGTACGCCTTCCTGCATCATCGCGGTGAAGGGGGACTCCCCCGATGAGCAGCACTAAAGTGGATCTAAAATTCGTTTATCTTGACAACCAGCAAGAGTTCTGTTCACTGAGGATATTCAAAGTAAGGTCTGAAGAATTGAATCAAAACTGTTTGCTCCTGCTATTAATGTATTATGCCAACTGGGAATTTCATTTGTAGAGATGATTTATCTTTACTGTTTCACAAAGTAGAATAAACTTTCTTTCCTTAAAACAAAATATAGTTTTATTGTTTGTTAGACCTGTAATATTAAGCAATAGTGCACTTTTTCGTGTTTCTGCATTAGAAACGCATTCAGCCTATTTTCCATGTGGTCAAACAATTTGTGTACTCTCGCCGTCAGAAATGTGACAATAGGAATTGGACCTTACACTAGCAAAGCACACAATTGGTATTTGTTCCCCTGAGACCTATTAGATTCGATTCTTCAGATCTTACTTTGAATATGCTCATTGAGCTGGACTCTTGCTCGTCGTTAAGGTGAACGAATTTTCGACCCAATTTAGCGTTGATCATCTGGGGAGTCCCCATTCACCTCAATGATGCAGGAAGGCATACAAGACTCTCTGGTTTGGCCTTCAACAGGATCAATAAATGTTATAGCTCATAACTCCATTTTCAGATAACTAATTATATCTCACGATATGCCAAACTGTAAGTTGAAATGCCTAGCATGCAACTAGAATAGATAGAAATTGCCAGATTAAGAAATTTTTCTCTGCGTTTAGTCAAACGTAGGAACTTTTTTTTGGGACACCCGGTAGAGTTTCTGCATAGCAGCAACCTCTTCTGGCATGAGGTTTTTGCTACGCAGAACTCTATATGCACTCGCAAAGCACTAACATTGTTCAGGAGTCTTTTAGAAGGACACGAGTCTTTTCGAAGGGGTATATGTTCTTGTTAAATTAACATTACATTTTACAACAAGGTATGTATTCTTGGTGCAACCTTGTTTGCGACAGGGTGGGGTATATATCAGTCAGGTGCCACATCCCCTTGGACGTCTTCTATGCTGCCCTTTTATAGTGCTTCCCAGCGTGCCTCGAAGATGAAAGAAAGAGAAAATGAAACATTCCTCAGTAGCTACCTTTGCGTGTCTTGCTGGTGTAAATATCCACATATAAGCATTATGCCTGATGACGTATCGATCAGACTGGGCCATGCAATTACGCAACTTGCATTCCATATTCTTCAGTTTGTTGTCCAAATCTTGCAAATACAAGTTTCCGGTAAAGAACACATCTCCAACTGCAGTCCTTTGGGATGACTTTGCTAATTTTATTGCGTCGGTCAATTGTGGATCCCACAGTGTGATAAACCTGCAAAAGAATGATATTACAGCAATGGCCAAAAGTCGTAGCCAAAATTTTAAGATCACTTTTCAGTCGGTAACATTTGTTGGCGAACGATATCCAATGCTACTGCTCTACCTATTTTTAAGCTCTTGGAATTTGTCAGGTCAACTTTCTGTGTAGATTCCGAACTTAGATGTTTTTTTTTCAATTTTGCGCAATTTTGATGATGTCACAATGAGGTTTATAGGAATTCTTGTAAATAACAGTAGTCCTGCCAACGAAGGGGAAGGCCAACATTTTTTATTACGCAGCTGGATTTTGCATTCATCCATGCAGAAATTGTTTTTCTGGTTTCTTTAAAAATATCATAAATCCACGGAAAAAACCGCTTTGGGGAAAAGAAGGGCTTTCAGTTTCAAGTCCTGGCAATAAGTTTAAAGCTACCAATAGGGTTTTTTTCCTCAATCCTATCTGACCTGGGGGGGGGGGTAGATTCCGCCAACCCTAGTATATTTTTGTTTCCGCTATGTTCGATATATGTAGAAGTCTGCTGAGATTTAGTAAGTTTAACTTTGTATCATAGAGCAATGAAATTTGTAACAATTTTTACATTCTACGTATATTAAGCACNTGTATCATAGAGCAATGAAATTGTAACAATTTTGACATTCTACGTATATTTAGCACTGTCTCCATGGCTACCAAGTTGTCATCTGGCATTCTGTGAAAATTAAGTTTATATCTCTCTTATTCTTTTTTAATTGGTCCAATTAAGCTCAAATCTTTGAATTACATATATTTTGATCTATATTTTTCATTTCTGCATGAAAAGTTAAGTTTGATGAACTTTTAACATGCTTTCATTTTTATGACGTCATTCAACTTCATAATGATTATTATTCTCTAGCAACAACAACAACTGCGCTAATTGAATTATGATTTTAACCCTATCAAGCCTGGTGTATTTGATGCTCTAGGAAGACTAGGGGGGGGGCTGATTCGGCCCCCTATTTTATTTCTGTTCTGTATAACATAGAGCCATGAAACTTGCCATGTGAATAGTACATCATAAGATGAACCCGAAAATGGAATCTATTTTTAGATATGTCACGTGACGTGCTCATGACGTCACTATGTTACATTTTCAAAATCATAAGGGTTCGGTACTAAAAAATTTCAATGGCTGATTACCAGAAAACGAAAAGCAGTAAGTATATCAGTCCACTTTTTATGTATTCTGTTGTCAAATTGCATTTGCTTTGTAAACAAAATTTATTAAAAAATGATGACGTTATCATGCAAAAATTCAAAGTATTTGCGCATGCGCATTGTATAAATACGGTGATTTACTCGTCCAAATTTTAAAATAAGAAGTCAATTCGATAGAGCATCTAAAATAGGTTATGTTCCTAGCTTTGCATTGATTTCCCAAGTTCCCTGTAGATTTTATTAGGGTTTATTCAAAATTTGCGGTTGACTTCTTTTGAAAATGAATTGTGTTTACCCCCTGGAATGAATTTAATTTTTGTTAAAAGTATATTTTTGGGTGTAAGAAAGATAAAAAGTAAAAGTCAGAAAGTTACAGAGTGGCAATTGCAGTAAGTACGGATATACAGCAGAAAATCTGCTAGGGAGGGCTGATTCACCCCCCCCCCCCGTAGGCTTGATAGGGTTAAATAATCATTGTTTATATGATGAATAACATTTGTGCCAAGTTAGGTGGTCATATCTGATATAACAACTGAAGTAAAGAGGGGGCGGAATCGGCCCCCCCAGGCATTGAGTGTTTCAAAACACCCAGGTCAGATAGGGTTAACGCAGTTATTCAATCAAAAAGTCAATATAAAAGCCTTTCATATTCGATAATTCACAAAAGTAAGGAGAGTTCTTGAAAACAAGTCCACATTAACTATGCGATTTGTTTCAACAAACTGGTTGGTCTTAACCCATCTAGACTAGGCTTTTTGGAACTCTGGGAAGACTAGGGGGGGGGCACATTGTGCAACTCTTTATTCTCAAAACCATAACCACTGCCTCTATAATAATGAAACAAACATAGCTATTGCGCATGCGTACTAACACAATATAGATTCTAGCTGGGTAGCAATCTTTTTGGGTCATCCTTCTTGTCAACAGAATTCAAAGAATGTCTATAAAATTCATTGTGGCGTCATATAAAATGGTGCAGAATTAAAAAAACAACATTGAAATTCGGAATCAGCATGGAAAGTTGACCAGAAGAAACTCCAAGGGAGTAAAATATACAGAGCAGTAGCATTGGATCTCGTTGCACTAAACAAATGTTACCCACGAAAAGGTGGTCTTAAACTTTTGGCCACGACTGAAAAAAGGAAACTGTAATCATATCTCAAATCGTAAATAAATGCGTTGTATATTTTCATATTTTTGAAGGTGCAGTCTGTTCATTCAACCCATCGATCACTCTTCATTCCTGGTCTCATAACCGTAACACATAGCATGTAACGATGTCTTAATGCATTGTTTTTTCAATTATAGACAAAAGAAGTTATTTGAAAGTGATTTCTGGTTGTTTGAAAATCGAATAAATTTTGATCTTACAACTCACTCAAACTGATTGATATCAACTTCTATGTGGTTGTTTGTTCGAAAGTTGGAATTTAACAGTAACGTTACGTTAATAAGTTTATCAATTTTATCGTTCAAGCTTGTCATATATCATTTGATTAATCGATTAGGCCTACCACAATCATTATAATTTAAGGATGACATTCAGGTAATTGGAAGATTTACATATATAATGCTCATTCAACAAAATTTCGATCTTCAAAAACTCAAACTTATTAAACTAAACTACTGAGATGTGATTATATCACCTTGAAAATATAAATACAAACTTATTAAAAATTAGGTACTGTTTTTAAAACATTGACTTAAAGTCTTAAAACAAAACATTAAACGGATTGATATAGGGTGTTTCTCTCGGCCCACCGCTATGTTTTACAAGACCAGGGATCAAAAACCTTCCTTCCACCCTGTAGTAGACCTTTAAAAAATGTAAGCCACTTACTGAAATGCAATCGATTTCTTGTAAAGCCCACGTAGTACATCCTTCTCTATGTTTCGGAAAACTTCAACCATGTGTTCTTTAAAAAGAAGGCGTGCTTTTTCCATAGCAGGATTATATGTACCAAGATTGCTTTCTCTTGTTGCTTCAGTAAGTGACTGAATTGTTGCTTCAATTCTTTCTCTCTTGAATTGCAGCTGTTTGATATTGATATCATGCTGGAGTGCTTGTCCCATAACATTCAATCTCGCAAAGGAATAATCAAAATATGCTCCAATTGTTCCTTCTAGTACATCTCCAGGATATCCAACAAAGTCAATAAGACATTTGAATCCAAGTAAGAGGTCATCTCTCTTCTCTAATGCTTGAACCTTGCAGAGAAAATGTATTCTTTTAGAACTGATATCAATCTATCATTCCTATTGGGTATGTAAGGAGGACTAATGCATAGGGATTAAAATGAAATTTTACATCACAATTTATTCGGGCAAAGAGGTCGTGTCATTGCCTATCTGAAAGGAAGGGTAACCAATTACTGTACCCCCTTAGTACCTATAAGATAACACCCCTGCCGTGCTCTATTGCCTTAGAATGATATTTGGGATACCACTGAATGAGTTAAGTCCCCTTGCGGCCTTGTGTAATGGGGTGTAATATTGTTTAGGGAATTGGTTCTGGATACGAGTTTGCATGGGTCTCAAATTCGTATAAATGCATTTTATAAATAAATGTTTACTCGCACTTTGATTTAAGACATTGAGAATACAGACATCTGCGGTAATCATCGATAGTGGCTGGCGACTGATTTTCGCTTTTCCCACCCACCCTGCTCTACGTTGGCAAAATCTTTTCATGCTGGTGTTCGATTGACTCTTCGGAGGCATTGATAATTAGCATGGATATTTAGTTCATTGGTTTGTGGATAAAATATGGCTCAGTTCTTCTAGCCCCCAACTGAGAAAAATATTAGGGGGTAAAGCTGAATGCAAATTTCGCCAATGCACTAACAGCCCAAATTTTTGCCGCTATGATGAGAGAGCACCACTGTTGGTAAGCGTTGGGAAAAATGCAAATCAATTTATATTTGAAGTGTGCTAAGAAGCTCTGAGGATATACCAATCTTCCAAACAACGTTTTAATCCAGATTTTATTGTATGGCGACAAAGACCTACCAAATGAAATTAATGAAAATATACTTCTGTTAACTCTACGTTTCATCCATAAAACTGCTCGGTTCAATTAGGAAAGGTTAAACTCCGTTAGCCACACAACCACCATGTCCCCTTTTAGAAAATATTCCTTTTGTGCATAATTCCCGTCGTGTAGCTTAAAGTTTATCTCAAGCTAGATGTCACATGAGGTCTGCGATAATGGAAGAAAACCATTCAAACACTTAAATTGTTTTATTCGCGGACATTTTCACATCTAATTTGACATCTAATTTGAGACAGAATTTTGTAGGGTGACCCTTTCTTTCACCCGTCTTTCTGTAGTCACGTGACTCAGTTGTAGTATTTATATTTCGTTTAGGCCATTTATCTTTATTCAGTTACAGTCGTTCGCAGTTAGCTAAACTTCTATCGAATATAGTAACTAACGTTACTGTAACTGAGTCGTTCAAATATGGATGCGCAAGTAAAGTGTTTTGATGGCACTGGTGACGTGAATGTATTTGTTGAGAAAGTTTCACTTCACTCGTCATTAAAGGGATACGATGGTGAGAAAGCTGCCCAAAATCTGGCAAGCAAGCTTGAGGGTCGTGCCTTTGATGTTTATATGCGGTTATCCACTGCTGACAAAAAAGATGCAAATAAAATAAAGTCAGAATTACTGAAGGAGTTTGAAAGTGGGAATTTAGACAGAGAAGCGGCAATCGTGGAGCTAAACAATCGCAGACGAAAGTCAGATGAATCAGCACAAACCTTTGGGCTATCTCTAAAGAGGGGAATGGAATCGGGGAATGGAATGGGGGAATGGAATCGGGGAATCACCGGGGAATGGAATGGGGGAATCACCGGGGAATGGAATGGGGGAATAGAAAAGTTATGCAGGATATAAAAGAGCCAAGTATAGCATCGGATAGTACTGCTCTAGAGGTATCTTTTCACCAAGTAGCTAGTCAATAATTGTTATACTTTTGTTACAAATTAAGAAATAAAATGTTCATCTTCAAACAAAGGGGAATGGAATGGGGGAATGGCTTTTCGGGGAATAGCGAAACTACGAGGTAGAAATTGAATTGCAAGGTATCATTCGAAACCCCTTCTTCTCAGCTATCCAAATTTACCATTTTCGCATCGATACATTGGACTGTTACTCCATAAACGTAAGGCAAAACCCAGATAACAGTTTCTTGCAGTTTCAAGAGAGGGATAATAGCCCATTGGCATCATGATAACTCATTCATCTCACAGACAGATAACTAATTGAGATTGCCTTTTGTAGATATGCCAGGGAATTTTTCTTGCCTTTGTTTTCATTCAAATTGACTTCAGATCAAATTGAAAGAATATTGGCTATCATCTCTGCTATAGGTATATAGTAAGATGCCCCCAGGTTTGGAAAATGCCCCCCAGGCTTGACTTAAGGCTTATGAAATTTGCGCCTCTTTAAGCTGGCCTGCAGTCATGTCGTTGAGGCGTTCCTTCAAAGCTCCTCAGCTCAAACGCAGCATTTCAGACATCCCAGGAATTCAAAAGTTGGCTCTTTTTGATTGGAATGACCTATCGGACAACCAGTTGATCGGGAATGGAAGTTTTGGCTCAGTCGAATCAGCCCTGTACAAGCCTATTGGTGAAGATGAACGATTGGTGGTGGTAAACAAATTACATGAAGCGTCCGAGAAAGCCCCAAAATACGCCGTAATGCAAGAGTATGTTGGCTTCTCTTTCAAGGGGTTTGGTGAAGATAAAATTGTAAATTTGTTGCGACAGTATCTAGAGCATGCTGATTATGCTTACGATTTTGATGGTTTCGAGCATGTAAACCATGCTATCGTTAAAGATATCATTGACGGTGTTAGCTATCTTCATGGAAAAGATTTAGTCCACAGAGATTTGAAACCATCAAATATTTTAGTTGGCAACATGCACAACTGGGACATGGACAAAGCATCTTTTGTTGAAAGATGGCAGAGAATGGATGAGCCGATTAATGTAAACTGACAGATTTTGGCGAAAGCCGGTCTCGTCTTATCCAAACGCAGACACTCCTTTCTTCAAAGGTGACTTTGTTAGATAGAGGTAGTCATGCATTTATGTCCCCACGCATAATTCTCCCTGAGCTGCGACCTCGTGAAGTATCTTTAGACGACCTAAAAGCTGCTGATATCTGGGCCTTGGGAATGGTAATGTTTGTTGTTGCAAACCCATGTTTGTCGTACCCCTACCAGCAGCAAATGGCAGAAGAAATTTCGGCAAAACCTTTCATGACAAGCAGAGAAGTATTGGAAAACTTTCTGCGTCAAAAGGTAGAGCCATGTCCTTCCACCAAGTATCAGATTCAGCAGATCGTTGAGTGGGACTATTTAACAGAGATGTATGCAGTTTGCACTGATTTTGATATTTCAAAAAGATTAACGTCGATAGCAGTCGTCAAACAAATGTTCGAGGATATATGTAGAATTGTTGAATGTGAGGTGGTAAATCTTTCTGTCAGCCAATCAACAGCGATCGAAAATGCGAATGCAAATGCAGCTGAAAAGTTGATTCAAGGCAATCTTTAGCAGCCACATGAGGTCTCCATTGACAACGATGGCACGAACGCTTGTACGTTCTTGGCATTAAGCATCTGCGATGAAATATTGAGGAATGACTACCAGAACGTATCCCTAAGGGAATTGAGCCGTATGCTTAGCGACGTAGCTACAATTGTTATTGAAGAGTACCCAAAGGATCTCAATAATATCCGTGACATTGATGTAATGTTTTAAAGCTTGATAAAATTTTATTGTAGGGTCCGTCTTGATGGACCTCTCGAAAGCTTTTGATTGCATCCCGCACGATTTGATAATAGCCAAACTTCATGCATATGGCTTTGATGAAAATGCACTTGTGTCTATTCCTATCTTAAAAAACGGAAGCAGAGTGTGCGGATAAATAATGTCTACAGTTCTTTTCAAGAAATTGTATCAGGAGTACCCCAAGGATCAGTGCTAGGTCCTATTCTTTTCAATTTCTATATAAATGATCTTTTCTTTTTCATAAAGCAAGCAACCATGTACAACTATGCTGATGATAATACGCTAGCTTTCTTTTCCAAGTCCTTGCCAGATCTTGTCAAGGTTTTGGAAAATGAAGCAAATAACGCTTTATCTTGGCTCGAACGGAATGAAATGATTGCGAACCCTGACAAATTCCATGCACTTTTTGTTAAAAAAGACCAGACAAACACTTCCGGCATAAATCTTGATTTCCAAGGACATTCTATCAAATCTGAAGAAACTGTTAAACTGTTAGGTGTAACACTTGATTACAAATTGAACTTTGACCCACATATATCAAACCTTTGCAAAAAAGCAGCGGCACAGCTAAACGTTCTTAAACGACTTAAGTCTTTTATTGGTTTTGCTGAAAAAGAAGTTTTGGTGCAAAGCTTCGTGTACTCGAATTTTAACTACTGTCCTTTAGTTTGGTACTTTTCGTCTTCAAAATCAGTCCAGAAAATTGAAAGAATACAGGAACGCGCGTTAAGATTTCTGTACAATGATCATAAAAGCTCCTATGATGACCTTCTTCTGAAGTCAAAAAGATGCACAATGCAAGTTGCTCGTCAAAGAACCCTCTGTATCGAAATCTTTAAGACAATCAAAAATCTAAATCCATCTTTTATGCGGAACATATTTAGTTTAAGAACTTCAAAGTATCCATCTAGAAATCCGAATAACTTAAATCATTTTCGACCAAATCAGGTAACTTTCGGCTCCAAGAGCCTCAAAGCCATGGGACCTCAGATCTGGAATTGTTTACCAAATGAACTAAAATCAGCTGAAAATCTTAACAGTTTTAAGGGTTTGATAAAACAATGGGACGGTCCTACCTGTAAATGCAACGCTTGCAAATTTTATAACGATACCATGTAGATTTTGTCCATTTATGTCCATGTAGTTTTGTAATATTTAGCTTATGTATTTGCGTATTAATTTCATTAGTTATTTTTTCATTTATTGGTAGATTCGATTTAGATTAGTTGTATGTATATATATATGTATATATAGCTAGATAACAATCGAATTAAAATAAGGTAACAAACAAACAAAATGTGTTGTATCCAGTCATGGAGGCGTATGTGATAATGAGAGACAACAACCATATGAGCCATCGGTTTGAATTTTCTGAAGAGTTGCCATTCAAAGAAGGAGTGTTGTCTAAATTCGGCAAAAATCGCCTACATGAAAAGATTGATGAGTTGTCGTCACAAGACGAGGAATTTTTAAGTATCTATACCTGCGAACCTTACTCTTTGATAATTGGAAAGTTACGTGGATGTTTATTCGTATTGGACAGCCATAAAATCCAAGAAAGCCTTGATGGTAATGGCAATGGCCAACTGCGAGCTTATAATGTCGACGAACCAAACTCAAGTCGCCAATTGTGCATATGGATTTGGAGAAGGCTTACAGAATCTGGTGTTAAAAGGGGTGTAGGACAATCGCTTGCATTACTAAAATGGACAAAAGCTGAGGTAATTATCGAATTGGCAATAATTGTTAGATACATCAACAGCTTAAAACTCTTTCCGGCCACCATTTTAGCTTGTTCGAACGTTTGTCCCGTTGAAATATTTCAATAGGTCTATTTCTGTGATGCTCTGCAAAGTGTAGTTTTCATGCCAATCCATGCTCAGTGGTTGAGCAGATGTTTATGTCTACCAATGCTTATTTCAGTAGCTTCTAAATTAGGTCTGATTTTGTTTGCTTGTTATTTCTGTTAAAAAATAGAACCTCCTCTGTTGAGAAAACTCCCAGATGTTGTTAATTGCAAAAATCGTAGGGTGGTACAATCTGTCCCAGCATTCTTTGTTGTTACTTTAAGTTGGGATTTCCCTTGTGGTATCTCAACTGTGAGTATGAAGTGATAGGAAGGTGGAGATAATCGTTGATCAGTTGATAGGAAATTGTAGTATCCTTCTCATGAATAACGTAGCACAATACTGGGTTCACCATTGTTGTTAATTGCAAAAATCGTAGGGNGATGTTTATGTCTACCAATGCTTATTTCAGTAGCTTCTAAATTAGGTCTGATTTTGTTTGCTTGTTATTTCTGTTAAAAAATAGAACCTCCTCTGTTGAGAAAACTCCCAGATGTTGTTAATTGCAAAAATCGTAGGGTGGTACAATCTGTCCCAGCATTCTTTGTTGTTACTTTAAGTTGGGATTTCCCTTGTGGTATCTCAACTGTGAGTATGAAGTGATAGGAAGGTGGAGATAATCGTTGATCAGTTGATAGGAAATTGTAGTATCCTTCTCATGAATAACGTAGCACAATACTGGGTTCACCAATGTTGTTAATTGCAAAAATCGTAGGGTGGTACAATCTGTCCCAGCATTCTTTGTTGTTACTTTAAGTTGGGATTTCCCTTGTGGTATCTCAACTGTGAGTATGAAGTGATAGGAAGGTGGAGATAATCGTTGATCAGTTGATAGGAAATTGTAGTATCCTTCTCATGAATAACGTAGCACAATACTGGGTTCACCATTACTATTTTCAACAAGACATACATATTTTCACATTCTTGCTTTTGAAGACTAGTAGTATTTCAAGCCCGATATTTATAATACAATATCTCTTCGTATAGATACCACTTGTTGCAAAAGATGCTGCCATGAACACTTCTGCAAGCTTTAAACATGAGGATGATTCATTACGTGATTCTATCAATTGAAGCAGTAAACCCTATGAACCAATTGAGATTTTGGAGTCAAGCAGCGACTCTGAAAAGGTAACGTGTATTCCGCTTTTCCAGTATGTCCGTTGCCAAAATGCACAGGTAATTTGCTTACAGAAGGTAGCAAGGTTATTTGCCTACACAGGTTATTTGCCTACAGAAGATAGATGTTTTACCACGTTGCTATTAATAATTTGCTTACAGAAGGTAGCAAGGTTATTTGCGTACACAGGTTATTTGCCTACAGAAGATAGATGTTTTACCACGTTGCTATTAATAATACTAGTAGTATTTCAAGCCCGATATTTATAATACAATATCTCTTCGTATAGATACCACTTGTTGCAAAAGATGCTGCCATGAACACTTCTGCAAGCTTTAAACATGAGGATGATTCATTACGTGATGCTATCAATTCAAGCAGTAAACCCTACGAACCAATTGAGATTTTGGAGTCAAGCAGCGACTCTGAAAAGGTAACGTGTATTCCGCTTTTCCAGTATGTCCGTTGCCAAAATGCACAGGTAATTTGCTTACAGAAGGTAGCAAGGTTATTTGCCTACACAGGTTATTTGCCTACAGAAGATAGATGTTTTACCACGTTGCTATTAATAATTTGCTTACAGAAGGTAGCAAGGTTATTTGCCTACACAGGTTATTTGCCTACAGAAGATAGATGTTTTACCACGTTGCTATTAATAATCTTTGACAAGGAGGACAAAAATCACGCCCTGTAATTTCAGGCCCTGTATTTATAATAAAATATCTCTTCGTAGATGTCACTTGTTGCAGAAGATCCTGCCACGAACAGATGTGCAATTATTGAGTGTGATTCATTGCATAATTCTATCAATTCAAGCTCTAAACCATTCGAAGCAATTGACCTTTTGGATTCAAGCAGTGAATTTGAACAGGTAACATGTATTATGATTTTAAGTTAAGAGGGGGTTAAGAGACTTGCGAAATGGTTTATCAGGTGTCCATCCGCCGCGGAAATGTTTTCTTAATGAGGGCCAGCAAATGAACTGCAAACTTGGTCTTGTTAAACATTTTGGTCTCATCCGCTAACTTCCCGCTACATTGCTACTTGCAATAACTGATCAACCATTTCGCAAAAAGCCTCTTCACAGCTCATCGCTTTTATGTGAAATACAATTGAGAGATAATCGCCATGAAACCAGAAAGAAAATAGTTGCGTAACGTTTCATCATTCCCCATTACGTACCATAACGTTTCAGCTCAATGAACACGCCACTAGCGCCGCTCAACTTTATTACAGTATATCACTGAAGTGAATGATTTGCGTTAAAAGATGTGATCGCACAGGTCTATAAATAGCTTTTGTATTTGATAATCTCTGCACGTGCACGAGCAAAGCAGTACGTAGAGAAAGAAATCGTAGCATGTGTAGGTATACTCTCTGCCCTATTAAAAGACCACGCCATTTAGGTCGCGTCATTCAAAACAAGACTCTTGAAGGTTGAAGAGGTGTTTAGCTCTTGAAGAAACAAATTAATTGGCAGTACTCATAGCCATGTTCACACGGCAATCATAGCCTACCATTTCTATTATGTTCTTTTCTATATAACGTATATTTTCCTTTTCTGGCTAGCATCAGAAAACAAGAAAAAGGAAAAGAACCGAGGCAAAAGCATTTGAAAATTTTGGAGAAGATATAGAAATTGACTACACATTCAGAAGCAACACACAAGATGTAAATACATCAAATAGCTGCAAGAGGTTAGTAATCAAGTAAGGATTATCATTTTGGTTTTATTGTAAAGACATTTCAGTGTACTTTACATTTCACAGTGAATTCCAGGAAGCAAAAGCAGAGTGCATGTTATATTTCTTAAGATTACTTTAACTGTCTAATTTTCGGCCCGATTTACTTTGAGTCGGCTTTGAGTAAAGTGAATCGTTACACTAACGGAAAATAGCGAGTACTCATGAAAATTGACACCAGAATGCTGCATTGTGTATTGCGATAAGAAGATTTAGCAATTATTTTCCTTTCAGAAAGAAAGAACAGAACTACGAAGACATGCTACAGTGTAGTCCTGATGGCTCATCATTCAACGGGGACAAGGCAACGCCTGTTTTCTCTTGGAGAAAAGAGCCTTTTGATCGTTTGGAAATTATGGCTATTCTGTTGAGAGATTACCCTTAGAAGTTCCTTTGCTCTTCTACACCGATTAGCATTGCACAAAATGCTGCATTTCTCCTGGACACAGAGCTTTTTGCAAATTATAATGACATCTACTGTGATGACATGGGGGTATGGGAGGAGCACACAGGATTACCAAAACGGAAGTTTGCTGTACGCAGTGATATTTTAGGAAACGTTAAAACAATCGAAGCAGTGGCGGCGCCAGCCGCAAAAAAGTGGGGGTGGGACGGAGGAAAATGGGGGTCTGGGGCGTAGCCCCAGGAAAAATTTCCAGGGCCACGCCCTTTTTATATTCAGGAAACGCCCTTTTTACCCTCAAGAAACACCCTTATTTGTCTATCAAACCCTAAAGATAACTACTGAACCCTTCCTTAGATATTTTCTCAACGGATTTAGACAAATTGGAAAAATGACCTCGGAGAAAAGTGGGGGGGGACTCGTCCCCCCCATTCCCCCCCGTGGCTCCGCCACTGAATCGAAGATCACCAACAAGGCAAATATTACATTCTAAGCTATGAAACATTCGAGTTAAAGCGAGTATACTTCAGAAATGCGAGCTATCCAGATGTCAGGAAAATTGTATCAACCGCCAAAGGTAATTATAATAAGACTTTCAACTGCTTCTCTTATATGTTACCCAACTGATAGCCACCTATAATTAGGGGGAAGAGAAATTGGTATGGGCAACTTGTTCCTTGCGAAACTTTACACCGTGATTCATACAATCATTGCAAAAAAATAAAAATTTGATCGATTTTCTGATGAGGAGTTTGCTTCCTCATATATACATTTTATTAAGACATTCTCATATACAGGGTGTCCCAAAAAAGATGTAAACCGTTTGTGCAGCTGCTGTGGAGGAGTTCTAACTTTTATTGTCCTGTTGTTGATACAGTTGCATTGGATAGGCTTCAACTTAGAGTTTGAGACCTTGTTTTAGCCAATCGCACCAGTGGTTGCTGATTTATTGGCCAAGAAAGTGAAGAAAGTGAAAACGTCAAAAACAGCACTCTCTTTGTTCTCCAAAAATGCCAAAATCAAGTAAATACTGCAAGAACGGGTTCTACAGCGGTATTGGAATTTTTTCTACAGTTGATAAAGGGTTCATTGTATTTTTTTACTGATAAAAAAACACCATTAACCCATTGCAAAATACATAAAAATTTCAAATTAAACGCTAGAACCTTTTCTTGCAATATTAACTTGATTTTGACATATTTGTAGAACAAAGCAAGTGCGGTTTTTGAAGTTCTCACTTTTTTCACTTTCTTGCCCCATAAATCAGCAAACACTTGTGCGATTGGCTAAAACAAGGTCTCCAACTCAAGTTGAAGCCTATCCTATGCAACCATACCAAAGATGGGTCAATAGAAGTTACAGCTCCTCCTCTACAGCAGCCGCACAAATGGGGCACAAGTTTTTTGGGACACCCTGTTTATTTTCGGATTTTATTAAGACATCCTCACATACTACAGGATGTCTTAATAAAATCCATACCACTTTGAAAAGAGTCTCATGCCTATCACCTAATTCATAAGAAAGTTGTTTACCCTATTTCAATTGCCAGATAAGGTTTCAGTGATCATAACTCTTCTCGAAGGAATTATCTGTGAAACAAAAAGTTAATTCACACAATCGTATGATGCGAAACGTTTAGAAATCTGGAAAGAAAACTGTGCTTAAAAATTGTTTGATATGAAGTGCAATGAGAATATCGTTTTTCTCTTTTCGTACTTCCTTTTCAGTGTATTGAAGCAAGCATTTTTTCATGACGATTTTAGTACTCTTAACGCTTCCAAGTTTACCACCATTTGCATGTGGGCTGGGTGAGAAATTAGTCTGTGATTGAAGCAAGGCTCGTGTTTTAATGAGATAATGTGCTCTCTGTCCCCTCTACCATTATTTTTCCAAAAACATAATGAGATATTTACAGTTAATCCATCTTTTGAGGAATGCAATGCATGTACATCGTAGAAATGTAGACTATCAAATATAGCCTGGTACTCTATGAACTCCTTCTTTTGCTCGTAGATTGCAATGGAAAGGACCGTCAGCTTGCACTTATTCAGTATGCGTTCACAGGAAAAGAGCACGAAGTTACAAGCAAGAAAGCGCATGGAAATTCAAAAGGTGGAGCACCTTACAGGAGAATCTTGCCCAGCATACGAGAAAAAATGAGTGATTCCGGCATTGCAGACAAGGACAGGCCAAAGTCTTTGCTAGACAATTTGTACAGATCAGTTGGTGACGTAGTTCATGCAAGAAGCGCCAGCCAACTTCCAAGAGGTCCACAAGACATATACAATGCGCGGTATATGGAAAAACGAAAGTCGAGCCAGGAAACAAAAACTCCTCGAGCGAGATGTGATAACTATGACGCTTTGTGGATGATGCTGGAAAAGGCAAAAAGGGACAAAGCGGAAAGTAAAGAATCTGTGTTTATTAGAGAATGCAGTGTACACCCTAACTTGTTCGTCGTATTAGCAACTGATCGCCAGCTTCTGGAGTTGGAGCAATTTTGCACTAACCCTCTAGAGTTCACTGTGTTTGGAGCTGATCCAACTTTCAATATATTCAGCGAGAACATAAGTCTAACAGTTACAACGTATAGAAACCTGAAGCTTGAGAATCCTGCAACCGGAAAGCCTCCTGTATTTATAGGACCATTATTAATGCATCAAAAGAAAGATGTGAAAACTTACTCAAAATTTGCATTCCAACTGATAGCTGAGAAACGATCTCTCGAAGGAATCTAGCCTGCGGAACCGACGGCGAGGAAGCTCTTGTTGAAGGGTTCAAAAGAAACTTCAGATTTGCAACATTTCTCCGATGTACAATTCACTTCAAAGCAAACGTCAAAACTGCATTGTCGAAAATAGGATTTGGAAAGAAAGAGGTGCAAATGACCTTAGATGAGATATTTGGTAAGCAAGAAGGGGATGTCAAGTTTTATGGATTGATCGACTGTGATTCGGAGGAGGAATTTGACAGGAAACTGGAAAGTGTGGAGGAAGCATGGAAAACCAGAGAAAAAGAAGGTGCTGCAAAGGTCCCAAAGAAGAAAACATTTTATGATTGGTTCCTAGAAGAAAAGGCAAGCTCCTTTTAACCCTATCAAGCCTAGGGTATTTGATGATCTAGGAAGACTAGGGGGGGGCTGATTCGGCCCCCCTTATTTTATTTCTGTTCTGTACAACATAGAGCTATGAAACTTGGCATGTGTATAGTAAATCATGAAATGAACCCAAAAATGGAATCTATTTTTAAATATGTCATTTGACCTGCACATGACGTCACAATGTTAAATTTTCAAAATCATAAGGGTTCAGTACTAAAAAATTTCAATCGCTGATGACTAGAAAACGAAAAGCAGTAAGGATATTAGTCTACTTTTTATGTATTCTGTGGTCAAATTGAATTTGCTTTCTAAAAAATATTTGCTAACAAATGATTACGTCATCACACAAAAATTCAAAGAATGTGCGCATGCGCATTGCAAAAATACGGCGATTTACTTGTCCAAATTTAAAAATAAGTAGTCAGTTCGATAGAGCATCTAAAATAGGTTATATTCCTAGCTTCGCATTGATTTCCCAAGTTCCCGGTAGATTTTATGAGGGTTTATTCAAAATTTGCGGTTGACTTCTTTTGAAAATGAATTTTGCTTACCCCCTGGAATGAATTTCATTTTTCTAAAAATTTATTTTTGGGTGTAAGAACGATAAAAAGTAAAAGTCAGAAAGTTACAGAGTGGTAAGTGCAGTTAGGACGGATATACAGCAGAAATGCTGCTAGGGGGGGCCGAATTTGCCCCCCCTAGGCTTGATAGGGTTAAAGATTTTGCAAATGTCATCTAAAAATTCACTATCTCAATTGATTTTCTGCAGGTATTTCAGGTCCAAATAAACCATTGAATGTTGTTGTGGAATTAATTTCACCCGCTAATGGAGAGAATGTGATAGAGAGTAGTAGCATTAGTCCAGTTCTTTGTAATTCTGTTTTTGACATGGCCCCCTTTTTTCGCTGATGGGGTGTCCATGTAAAAACAATTGAAAATGAAATTACATGACATGGAATGAAAAAGAGCAATGAAATTACAACAAACATCCAAAATTCAACTTCCCTACTAAGAAAGGGGAAATATTTCACAAACTAATTTTAATATTTCAGCGTACATCTACCTAAAAATGATTGAAAATGATAATAAATTCCGCTATTGTTTGACAATTACACCCAAAGTGGCAGGCATCGTAAGTTCACAATACCTACACACCAGCCATATTGTAATACAGTTCTTTTTTCATAGGCAAATGTTATAAAAACTGCCATGCTCAAGCCAGTACGAGAAGAGGCTGGGCTTGGAAATCCACCTAAAGAGTACACGACCAACGACAACGAAGCGGAAAATTTTTTCGACGTTAAGAAGCCATGTGAATTCATCGAGGAAGTGCGAAATATAATTAAAGTGCAGTTTCGAAACGAGGACCGAGCTGTATTCAACAAAGGTCAGTATCGGATCAGCCATCAGTTCAAGCATTTCATTGTTGATGATTTGAAATGGGGCAAAATGACAAGCGAACAGAGAATTGGTCATGTAAAGAAGTTTGTAAAGGTGGGAATGGAAGACAGAAAAAATGTCATTGATGATGACAAAGATGAGAGAGTGGCACCCCAAGAGAGCCGGAAGGGCATGTCAATAAATGCAGCAGATTCAGGAATCACAGATGTTCCTATGCCTATTCTCGAAACAATGATAGAGAAAGCAGGGCTTCTTCTAAAAAATGACGGATTTGTCACACCTCAGCCAGGCGCTGAAAACGGTGCATATGTTGTTGCTGGGAATAGAAATCGTATTTTCAGTGTACAACCAGAGAAAAGTGGCTCTCTGATTTGCGAAAAGACATGCATCCATCGAAATTTAAAGATATGTGAGCATGTACTTGCAGTTGCCGAAAAGCGAGGTACGATGAAAGATTTCATTGCTTGCACAGCAAAAAATACCAAAATTTCCCTATAGTTTTTGGGTGGAAATTTAGAGGAAACGGACGAGTTTCTTTAGAAAACTTAAAGGAAACGGACTTTTCCATTTTCTTCTTGGGAAATTATGGGGAAATAGTCCGTTTCCCCAAAATTTCCCTTTGAAAAACCATAGTTAAATTTCTTTATTTTTTGCAGTGTTGGTATAAACGTTCCAAACGGCGCCCAAATTTAACAAGCATGGCACTGTCAGATGGTCCAGTAAGCGCAGGTAGAAAAGCCAAGCACAAGGAAAAGATCTAACAAAAAAAAAGAAAATGTCTCAGAGATGATTGACATCTTCGACAATCAAGACGATGCTTCTAACAGAAATGACAAGGTTCAGCAGAACAAAACAGCATCTCATCAATTTCCACATCAACCCCAACAACAATTGCAACAGCAACCACAACAATCGTTGCCCCAGCAACCCCAGCAACAATCGCAACAGCAACCACAACAACAGTTACCCCAGCAACCCCAACAACAATTGCAACAGCAACCACAACAACAGTTGCCCCATCAACCCCAACAACAATTGCAACAGCGACCACAACAACAGTTGGCCCAGCAACCCCAACAGCAATTGCAACAATTGCAACAACCTTTTTTGAGATGACCGTGCCTTTGAAGAGGTCGGACATGCTTTTGTGAGCTCCGAGTTAGAGTGTTGGAGTGTTAGAAATTTAGAATGTTTTATGGATAAGTTTGTTAACCCCATGACAGTTCTACTCCAACAAAAACTCTCCTGAGATTCAAGCCACAATTGATTCTATGTTTGTGTTTGGTTCTTTTCATTTAATATTTCATCTGTTTATTTTCATGTTTGTCTATTTAGTTGTACGTGCGTTGAATGGTATCTTGAGAGGAAAATTGATTAGTTGGAAGGTCTTGCTTTGGTCAATACTAAAAACAGGTCTTTTTGCGATGCTGTCGGGAATTGAGATTTTTCGCGATGCAGGTTGACATAATGCAATGGCGAGCAGCAATTGGTTCGTTCAATCGTGTAAAAACCGCTTGCACTAAAACCCATTGTCTAATTCAAATTACTGAAGCACTCTCTAAAATATTTAGGTTATACTTGTTTTGCAGTTTTTTCGTGGGCATTTCCATTTTACTGTTGCCCCTGGCTTTGTGTTTCCAATTCATAGCAGTTTCTACTTATTACCCCCAGTCAAGTTTTGTTCAAATTTTTGCGCAACTTTACATTCACGTTAAAATGGTACTCCCCTTTGGCATCAAGACAATTCTGGGTCTTTTCTACCTTTCGCGAAACTATGTACAAAATAGAGGAAACTATCTGAANTAACTTTTCTATTCCCCCATTCCATTCCCCGGTGATTCCCCCATTCCATTCCCCGGTGATTCCCCGATTCCATTCCCCCATTCCATTCCCCTCTTTAGAGATACAATGCTTGCCAAAAGTCCTTGGAACACTTAGGCCATTTCTTGACAATGACACACTTTTCCGCAATTCTATCAGTAGAGATTAGTTGAGGCACCCCCTACCCCCCTAAACAATGTTGATTTGCAAGGTTATTGTCCTAGCATTTCATCAGAGTCGCGAAACGTCGTGTCATCCTTATTTTATCGTCACAGAACAACATTGTTCTAAGGGGGAGAGGGGGGAATCGCATAACAAGGCACAATTAGCTGAGGTGTTCCAAGACTTTTGGCAGGCATTGTAGCCCAAATCTTTGCTTACAAAATAATCGAGTTAGTCAAGCTCGCATACCCTTCTTTCGACGATAGTACACGCAAGACAATCGCCAAAGAATATTTCCTGAAAGGCGTTCACCCAAAGATGAAAATTTCATTGAAATCTCTGCCAAGTTTTACTGATGCCGATATCGACTAGCTGGCAATGGAGACAATGAGATTGCAAATAGCTGGTATTGATTCATTTGCTTCTAATAAAGCTCAAGAATGTATGAGTGTTGACGCAATTGCAGAAAAAGTGATTGAAAAATTTAACAATACATCAATTAACATTCACGGGGGTAACGACGGGGGTAAACAAGAAACCACAACGGCAAACTTTGTTGGAAATCAATGGCGCGGGGGGTACAAAAGAAGAGGAAGTCGAGGTAATCTCCCTTACAAATCTTATCAGCCCAAGCCTGGAAATCAGGGAAATAACCGCCCATCGCAAAGAGGGAGAAAGTGTCGCACCTGTGAAAGCCCAGAGCATTTTTTTTCGAGAGTGTCCCCTTCGTTTTTGCCAAGCTTGCGGGAATAAGGGTCATGATGCTTGGGATTCAACCTGTCCCAAGTATCTATGACTAGCCGGCGGTGACAAAGAAACTTGTAATTTTACCGAAGAATTTTCTGCTGTCCTTAATGTCAAGTTTGATAACAAGAAGGTAAACACTTTATTAGACACTGGCGCCAGCTGCTCCTTAATTGATATAGGAAGCTTACAAACCCTTGGCTTACACACAAAAATTAAAAAAACTGAACATAAATTAGTCGATGCATCTGGTCGAGAAATGAATATAATTAGATCTGTGATAGTGACCATAACCTTGGGTGGTGTAAACATAACGCAAAATTTGAAAGTTCTCAATGCAAAAAGGTACAAACATGTATTATTGGGCCGAGATTTTCTTTCAAATTTTCGAACAATTGAGTTCGATATGGTTGCTAATAGAGTAAAGCTCGGTAAAGAATGGTTTTTATGTGTTTCTTCGAAAGTGACAGAACCTGTTAGAGTGCAAAACGATGTATCTTTGCCTCCTCGCTCCGAAAGCGTAGTTCATGTCACATGCAGAAACTCACTATCTTTGATAACTGCAGACTTCGAACCCAAGCCTATAGGAGGAACAATGGGTGTGTATGCTACGCGTTGTAGAGTAATTTCTGATTTAGATGGTATCTTTCAGATAACCTTACTGAATGTCAACAATGAAGAAGTAACAATGAATTCCAGGAAATATGTCGGTAATTTAACCAAAGTCAATGAAACTGTTTCCAAAGTTGATTCAAATGACAACAAAAATCTAAAAAGTTCTCAATTGAACGTAGTTCACGGAAATAATATCTCTAATGATGAAAAGGATCAGTTAATGGCATTAATTTCCAATTATGAGGATATTTTTGCCTCTAACCCAAGAAAACCGACACCAGTACGGAATATGACGCATCGTATAATCACCAACGACGCTCAACCAGTTCGAAGGAAACCGTATCGTATTGCTCATGCTTGGGACAAGGAAGTAAGTGATCAAGTACAACAAATGCTTGACAACGGCATCATTCGACCATCTTCATCGCCGTGGAATGCCCCAGTTATTCTCGTTAAGAAAATTTGATGATTCCATGTGCTTCGTTTGTGATTTCCGAGGGCTTAATGTAACCAAGAAGGATTCATACCCTCTACCACATATTCGTGACGTCATCGACAAAATGCAAGGGGCGAAATTCTGGACAACTCTGGATGCTGCCTCTGCGTATTGGTCGATGCCCGTAGCAGAAGAAGACAAAGAGAAAACAGCGTTCTCCGTGCCCAGGGGTAAATTTGAATTCAACGTCACACCATATGGCCTATGCAACGCTGGAGCATCTTATCAAAGGATGATGGATATCACTTTATCTGGGCTTCCTTCAGATCGAATCTTGGCTTATATGGTTTAAATCGTGATCTTCAGTGGAAATTTTCAAGAACTCCTCCACAATCTCGAGCAAGTATTTCAAAGATTGCAATCGTCGGGAATATCGTTAAAGCCCTCAAAGTGTGTGTTCGCCAGCGACAAGATTGATTTTCTCGGTTTCGAGCTTTCACAAGGAGGAATTAAACCACAAGCCCGGCTCACAGAAGCAATAGACAATTACAAACGCCCAGAAACTAGAAAAGAATTAAAAGTATTTCTGGGACTTGCTGGATTCTACAGGTCATTTATTTAAAATTTTGCCAATATCTGCCAACCCTTAAACAAGCTAACTAGCGAAACCGTTCCCTTTCAGTGGGATGATTCTTGTGAAACTGCCTTCTCTGTTTTAAAACAGAAACTGTCATCCAAGCCAGTTTTAAGCTTTCCCAAATTGGGGGAACCGTTTATCGTCGAAGTCGATGCTAGTAACCATGCAGTTGGTGGAGTTTTATCACAAGTTGGAAGCGATGATAGCTTACATCCAGTAGCGTACTTCTCTACAGAGTTACAAGCTTTACAAAGAACTGGTCGGCAACCACCAAGGAAGCCTTCGCTGTTGTCTGTGCTGTCAGACATTGGCAAGTATATTTGGCAGGCACAAAGTTTGTTTTGAATTCTGACCACAATCCCCTTACACACCTACGTGATCAGAAGGATCCTCGTGGTAAATTCGCTCGCTGGTTGTCTGAGTTAGAAGAGTTTGATTATTCAATCCAACACATTCCTGGTAAATTCAATATCAAAGCCGATGCCCTATCGAGAAATAAAGCCGCATGTGAAGTTCAACCGCCAACAGAATTTGAGGAAAAGATATATGCCCTTTTCATTAATAAGGATAGTTTTCGCGTTCAATTCAAAGAGAAGCAATCGAAGGATCCTTCGATTTCCGATGCTACAAAGTGTGTCCTGAGTGGCGAAAAAATTGCGAAAGGAAAACTGAAAAGAGTCCAGTTACAGTTGCGTGTTTGTGATGGTGTGCTTACAAAATCAGGGCGCCCTATCATTCCTCCTTCGTTGCGAAAACTCATTGTCACAGAATACCATAACGTTGCTCACTTTGGAACAGACAAAATTTATTCGCTGTTGAAAGATCTTTATTATTGGTCAAGTATGTACAATTACATCAAGTCGTTTAGCCAAGGTTGTGAAACCTGTCAGAAGACAAAGTGCACCACATCTCCACCCAAAGCACCACTCGCACCAATGTTTATTCCGAATGCACCCCTGCAATTCCTATCCATCGATATCGCGTATTTACCAAAGTATAATAATGGCTAAAATTTATTTTGCTCATTGGTGATGTTTTTTCGAAATTTGTTCAAGCTGTACCCCTAAAAGATCAGACAGCACCGAAAATCGTCGATGCCTTACTGAGAAACTGGATTTATATTCATGGCAGTCCCTGTTATCTCCTCTCCGACCAAGGCTCCAATGTTGATGGAGAACTTATGGCACAAGTCTGTAATGATCTCGGAATCGAAAAGCGTAAATCTTCAGCATATCATAGCCAGGGTAATGGATTCGCCGAGAGAAATATCCGTACGGTCAAGATATATTGCGTGCTGTTCTGTTACATCGTCACTTTCAGCAAAGCAAATGGCGTTCCATATTGCCTGGATTAGTGTTCGCTTTAAACGCCAGTGAAAGCCAGGCAACTCACTGTGTCCCATACAATGTGGTCTTCGGGGGATCCGCAATTTTACCTCAAGACATTGCCTTTGATAATTCAGCCCCAGACCAACACCATGAAATGCTGCCAGCAGAATTCGAATATGCAACAAACTCATCAATGAAAGATATCTTCTCCTATGTAGTTGAAACTTTGGAGATTATTAAGCGGAAGATGCAGCAACAGTATAATAGAAATCTCCGTTTTATCGATTACACCGAGGGTCAGCAAGTTTGGTTGAAAGTGAAGCATTATAAGACAGGCGAAAACCGAAAGTTGGCCCCCTACAGAGATGGTCCGTGGAAAATCATCACAAAGTTAGCTAACGGTGTAAACTTTCAGATCGAGAACTCTCGCAAAGAACGAAAGATAGTACATCACGACCGCCTTTTACCGGTTGTAGATAACGGATTTCGAAATGAACCCACCCCAAATGCAACATCCGATGCCGAATCGAATTCAAGTGAAAGTGAACTATCAGAAGAGAGTGATTATTCGTATTCAGACTCAGATTCCAGCGCAAACGATGAAGTCGAAAATGGTGGCCTAAATAGAGAACGACCAAGAAGGGAGAGACAACAGCGATACTTACCAGGCACCATCCCTTGGGGTGCATTACGTGTTTAGTTAACGTTTATTAGAGTAGAACTTCGTTTATTTAGGAGGGGGGAAATGTAGGATGACCCTTTCTAACACCCGTCTTTCTGTAGTCACGTGACTCAGTTGTAGTATTTATATTTCGTTTAGGTCATTTATCTTTATTCAGTTACAGTGTTCGCAGTAAGTTAAACTTCTATCGAATATAGTAACTAACACTTTAGTAGTTTATATCTGTTTTTCTTTTTGTTCAACTCTATGTAATGGCTACGGGTTAGTCACAGTTTATTGCTCCCCGGGGTATCGTGCTAGTAGTATCGTATAGTATTTTGTAACTAGCAATAACAATAGTCAGAGAGTGCTGCGAACTGGGTTTACTCACAAAAATGTTCGTCAAAATGTTTAAGATTGTGGTCAATAGCAACTTGTGCAGGCAATGTCCTCATGTAAGAATCCTCTAAAGTCCTGAAATCATGAAACTCCAAAAATAGATACAGTTGCATGACACATTGGTTGGTATATTGCCCTTTGATTGAGACAATTGACCATGTCTATNAGGCAATGTCCTCATGTAAGAATCCTCTAAAGTCCTGAAATCATGAAACTCCAAAAATAGATACAGTTGCATGACAAATTGGTTGGTATATTGCCCTTTGATTGAGACAATTGACCATGTCTATAATGCGGTATTTGCTATGCAACAATAAGATGTTAATATCATACTTTCAATACTGCGCATGCGCTAATTTCTGTGTTGACCCGCAGTGATGTCACTCGACAGCCACAATTTGGTCTCGAAAAAATTGTTGAAAACACAAACACACAAACATTGCTCGCTCGCTCGCAAGTTTCAATTCAACTCGAATAGATTTGCGGCTCCGCCGCAATTAGTGTAGTTAATAATATGTAATAGGCTATCTTTAAAACACGGAATATGGAATGATGGAATGGAATGATGGAACGATGGAATGGAAAGATGGAATTATGGAATACCTGTTAAAAATCTGGAATTTGCCTCTTAAACGTCAATGCGATGTTAATTTTGCTTTCAAATGACACGTTACAGGTCAGAAAATCAAGCAGATCAAGTAAATAATTCGTTTTCGAGTACCATTCCGTGTTTTCTCAAATCATTCCGTGTTTTCACAAACCATTCCGTGTTTTCACAAATCATTCCGTGTTTTAATGTATACAAGAATAACCTTCGACTTCAGGGATTTGTAGAGTACCCATCCCCTGTCGAATTTGGTCGAATGTAAGAGAACGCGCCTCAATTAGCTAATTTCTCCAGGCCCCAGATCACCCCGTTTGTCGTATTGCAAGTAAGGGAACATGGCCACAGCTACCAACTTTAAAGTTCCTCGGAAAAAAATTACGTTTAGTCAACTAGGACAGGATTTACCTAACCTTAAATGGGAAGACATTAGCAGACCGTGAATATTTATTGATTTGTTACGTGTCAATCCCCAGGTATTTGCTATCTGCCCGTATCGAAACCTAGGAAGTCCTCCCCCTTGGGTTGTCAAATGTTACCTCCATTGCAGTTGCCGTCGTGGTAATTTGAAAGTCTCCATTATCAGTTTGGTGTTACTATTAACGTCTTTGGATACTTTTTTTATCATGGTAAATATAAACCAAGAGTCTGTCTCTAATTAGATGTTACGCAGATATATCTGCAAATTAAAACAATCAAAGAGTTTTGCATGAGTAGTTTTGTATTGTAAATCCATGGTAAATCTCACCTGACAGCTAATGTGAGACAGACTTTTAATGTTCTGCTCTGTTCTGTTCTGTTGTTTTCATATCAAGATCTTGCTACATTGTTAAATGATATGGAGTTTTTCTTGTCCATCTTCTAATGTAGATCACGGCTCTCCTAGGGCTCCATTTTGAGGAGGCCCCTTGGAAGGCTGCAGGGTAGAAAACCGCGTGTCATAGATTGACTGGAGAAGAGATACACGTATCTTTATTATAAAAAACCGCTTATAAGAAACTCAGACTATCAGATTGCCAAAACATTAAGAAACTCCAAGCATGTTTTCATTATTCTCACTTGTTTCCGGTATCATATTACTCGGAAAGTACTTGAGTAATGACTAAACATTGAAAAGGCTTCAAAACACCTTGTTTTGAAATGTTCTGGAGGTCACAGCTCTGATACTTTTAAGAAACTTTCAGTACTGGCCCAAATTCTTAGTTTCTTATAAAAAAATACGTGTAACCTAAATTTTAGATGACCGCTCTCCTTTCTCCATCGCAATCACGACACTTAATAGCCCAGCCTGGTTCCCTGCGTCGACTTGACCGCGTTCGCGTGAAGTACTGGACGCCAGTTTCTTATGAACAAGTTTCTTATAAAAAAGCGCATGGCTGTGCGAAAATCAATCATTATGAATTGATAGCAAACAAATGATTCCTTCAGCTGCTCAGCTTTCAATTGATTATTCAGGTGTCAGTTATTAGTGCAGTTGTAGGCTGCGATCATTTATGCTTATTTGAGTCTTTTCATGATAATCCTCCTGGGGGCACTTAACTGTTCCATTGAAGTGATAAGACAGATAAGACAGAAAAAATGGATATTAGTGCAGTTGTCGGCTGCGATCATCTATGCTTATTTCAGTCTTTTCATGATAATCCTATTGGGGGCACTTAACTGTTCAATTGAAGTGATAAGACAGAAAAATTGGAGATTCCCAAGGAAAAAATGGAATGATTTTTGAAAACACGGAATGATTTGTGAAAACACGGAATGATTTGTGAAAACACGGAATAATTTGAGAAAACACGGAATGGTACTCGAAAACGAATTATTTACTCGATCTGCTTGATTTTCTGACCTGCAACGTGTCATTGGAAAGCAAAATTAACATCACATTGACGTTTAAGAGGCAAATTCCAGATGTTTACCAGGTATTCCATCATTCCATCATTCCATTCCATCGTTCCATCATTCCATTTTCCGTGTTTTAAAGATAGCCATATGTAATATATACCGGGTGAGTCAGAAAAAACGTGGGGTGTTTGCAAATTTGTATTGATACAGTTTAATTTGCAAATTCGTTTTTTCAAAAATCATTGCATAGAAGGAAAGCTAACTTAGATATTAAAATTGGTTTGGTCGAAATCGATTTTTTCCGTTCTAGAACTACCACAGGGCCATCAGTTTAAATATTTTCAGTTTAAATATTTTTCCGATGCGCAGCGAATATGATGCGCAGCGAATATTTTGCCGCATCTCCTCTCCTCCTTCGCATAAACCAAAATATTCGCTGCGCATCGGACAAATATAAACCAAAATATTCGCTGCGCATCGGACAAATATTTAAACTGAAAATATTTAAACTGATGGCCCTGTGGAACTACGAGCGATTTTAGTAAAATGGTGTTTCGCAAGATTGCTAAAATAGGCCTTCAATTAGATTCATATTCATGCACGTGTGATCTTCTACACCATAACAGACATACTGTTTCTCTACAAAAAAATTGAAACAAGGCATGCATTGTGTTAGAGCACAAAAGGAAAAGCTAATGCTACTTATGTTGCAGGGGCGGATCCAGACCGATGCAACAGATGCAAATGCATCGGTCATTCTCACAAGATTGACAATCCAGAAGTCTCTGCACCAGAATTTTTATCAGAATCAAATCATTTCAGGTCTGTCGTACAGCTACCATAAACTGTTATTCCATTTGCCACAGCTTTTATGTGGTGAGAGAAGTTTACTCCTTTCTCTCTGTTGCCACTGCTCCTACGTAGCAACCTCGTGACTCAGATACGAAAGCCATAGCCGACAATTCGACCCATTATCCAAAAGAATAAAGTTTCCACAAAACAACTACGGCCGCCCAATTAATTATTTTAATCTTCTATTCAAATAATGTGTGACGCGCGTCTCGACCAAGGCAACAGCAGAACCCAACGCATAAACAGGAGAATATTGCGTAACCATTTTGAAGAGTGCATCGGTGTCAATCATAGCAGCTTTGACAGCTCTTTTCTTCTCAACAAAAGATAGCCAAAATGCATCGGTCCCCAGACCTCTGAGTGGAGAAAAATCAGCGTTTTGCACTGGTGAACCGATGCAGTCCAAAGGTTACTATTGAGCAATAGCTTGGCCTCTTCTATTATTGTTGTTCGCTGCTCGCTGTTTGGTTGTCTCTCGTCTAAATGAAAAGTGCAGTGCACCTAAATGCTTCTTCAAAATGGATGGTGCAAAATGATTATATCTAATAGCGGCCCTGCTACGTGTTAGAGGGCCAAAATGTGGTTGACTGAATAAAGCAATCCATGGACGGGACCCAAAGGACGGGATCTATTCTGGAAACACCAAATCAGCAAACAACGAAATTTGGCCTGTCTGGGCCAAGATGTAAACAACACATCGAAAGCCAGCTGCTTGAATAGCTCTGATCCGAGGTAAATGTCCATATCCTAGCACATGAAATATACAACCTTCAAAGGAAGGTCTTCCTGCCCCAAAAATTGTGAAAAGGGCGTTGCCCATGTTTTCCGAGACGAGAGTTTGAAGGGCGTGGTCACGAAAAATTTTCCTTGGGGGCTTCGCCCCCAGACCCCCTCATTTGCATCGGTCATTCAAATGTCTGGATCCGCCCCTGTTATGTTGTATCGCTAGGGGACTAGTCATTTTATTGTCATTGTCAGCAAGCTGAAAGTTCTTTTACTGGCGATAATTTTCACCAAAATGGCTATAACACAAAATCACAAATAAATACGGAAAGAAAACACCGATTTCAACAAGATAAATTGCTATTAATAATTCAACCTTTCTTCTGCAATATATAATTTCAACACTCCCGATTTGACTTGTTTTCACCAAAATATGGCTTGATAAATACCCCACGTTTTTTCTGGCTCAGCCGGTAGCATATAGTATAGTAATATGTAAACTTTTTATTGGATTAAATTTATAAAAAAAACTCTGAGGGCCTATACTCATTTTCTGGTCCCAAGAATTAAATTTGCTATTAACCATTCCTTGAAAATTATTTGCCTTGAATTGGCCATCGAAAAACAGTTGTAAAGTAGAAGTATTGCAATTGTTTTTGTATGTCGTATCTTTCTAGAAGTGCATATATTCAGGAACGCTTTACAATTCCATTACCCCATCAGCTCAGATATTTTTACACTCCGTTAGGAGTATATCATTGACTCGTGCAGCCATAATGTCGACGCTCGAAATTTATTATAGCCTTCATCACTTAGGTATTAATTTTACACCTTGATGAGATGCTGGACCTGAAATATCAGTTGCTTCCAGGAGGTCACCCATCCAGGCAGTGATCTCGACCAACAATTCTTAACTTCCGTTATCGAATGAAAACCGATGTATCCATGGTGGTAAGTCATAGCACATGGAAGGAACAATTCATTGAATTGAAGACTAAAATTCCAATTAGTTCATTATTTTCGTCCTTCTCTGATCTTACCTGATCTAATCTTACCTGATCTTAACTTGCTGAGAACACCTTCAGATGAAAATATTTAGAAAATGGTTCCATCACTCAACACGATGTCCAAAAAGTATTGCCTCTTACCTTCAACAACTCAGCTTTGGCTACTGAATCTATTTCCAAGAAGCTAGTCTCTAGGGGATCTGTTGCGACGAAGTCGGTCATCAACATCATTTTCTCTGCGAAATCTTTCATTTCACCATATTGGTCAAAACACATTCTTCCTTGTGATCCACGAAGACTTTGTTCTGTTACATAAGTTATTATCTAAAATTTGAAGAAAAAAATCGAACAAGTTTTAAGATGGTTTCTTTCATTTAATGTATTTTCTTTAAATAATTTCCTTTGAATTTTGACATTCACTGTGTATCTAAATATTAGAATCTGCATTACACAGTTGCAGAAATTTCTTGAATCAATGGCCTAGTGGAAAATTATAATGCAGTGCTTTGTGCAACAGTATCAAAGATAGTGGAGGGTGTAAAATTTGATCAAAATTTTACACTTGTATTAAAGGTGCACACAATATGTCCACATGCAAAATCCAAGTTTGCATGTTGCCTGGAAATTCTATTTAGCTAGGTACAGAATATTAAAAGTTCAAGACAAAAGCCACAATACAACAGACTCTACAATACTATTCAAAACAAACAAGAGACAAGAACAAACAACACGATACACAATTGCACACAAATGTGTGACAGCAACAAAGAACGATACGCATAAATTAATTACCCATGATTGCATAAATTATTTTCCCTAAAACCCAGAAATGCGCCGCAGCAAGCTTTTGGTCGTAGTTGCGCAGACCCTTTGTTCTTCGGAATATTGGGGTCTGCACGCATGCTAATAAAGGCCATGTTGCAACAGAAATCAAAATTTTAAGTATTTAATTTGCACCCAAATGTACCAAATGTTTAGTGCTCACTGTTCTGTTTCTGAATTTGATAAATATAATCTGTGAGGACAATGTTTGGTTAGCCTGCGTGCAGACTTTGTTGGCCACTGGGGCAGAGGGGAAATAAAGGAACTGCAAAGTCTGCGCAACGCCGTGCATTTTCTTGTTTTTGATCACATGACCATGACATCATCTTTGCCAATAGATTGCGCAATTTGGAGTTGGAGTCGCCAAAGAAATTTCGAAACAAAATGGTGGCTTGTGCGATCTGTATCGAAGAATGAAATGTCAAGAGTGATAGGAATCTCGTAGATAGTGCTGGCTCCTTTGGTCCAAAGGCTGAAATCGAATCTTTGGAGTTCATTAATCTTGCAAAAACACCGTTATGTAAATTTATTTGTCACTGATGCGTAGATTTGTAGAAGAAGCGAAGAAAGTTACTCGATTCATTGGGCAGCATCAACATTGAAATATCAACCACAACAACAACACAGTTTTCTTTAAAATTCTCGGAGGTGAAAAAATTTCTCCATTTTTTAACGGAAAGCATTGAATCTGGTGATGCATAAAGAATATTAATTACATTCCTTTCTAAACATTCTGTAATATCTATCTTCAAGAACGGTGTCCTTTGAGATGTGTACGCTTCATTTCATTTTCATTCATTTTTAAATATTTATACAGGTTACAGATTTCAGTAATAAATAACTGTTTTACAAATTGACCTGTGCAAAAAACGATAAAGCCTAAATTAAAGAAAATTACAATATGTACAATATTTAGATATAGCCTATATAATAAACTTGTTATATCGAGGATAACAAAAGTAAAAAGAAAATTAAAATGTACCTCTCAAATGGTTTTTTTAAAGGTAGCCAGGGACGGTGCCAATTTAGTTTCCGTATTAAGCTCATTCCACAATTTTGCTCCTCGATAAGAAAATGCTTTTTGACCTGTGCATGTTCTTAACAGAGGTATCTGCAAATTTTTTGTTTCTGTTGAGCGAAGATTGCGATCACTACGCTCTGAACATTTAGTGAAAAGTTCCCCTAAATATTGAGGAGCAAGTGAGTTCAATGCTTTATAGGTCAGCGACACCGTTTCTTTTCTGATAAGATCTCTAATTGATGGCCAGCCAAGATTTTTGAGCAAAGGGACAGCAGAAGCATCGTAAGGACTATTTGTAGTTATTCTTGCAGCTCTATTCTGGATTCTTTNTTAATCTTGCAAAAACACCGTTATGTAAATTTATTTGTCACTGATGCGTAGATTTGTAGAAGAAGCGAAGAAAGTTACTCGATTCATTGGGCAGCATCAACATTGAAATATCAACCACAACAACAACACAGTTTTCTTTAAAATTCTCGGAGGTGAAAAAATTTCTCCATTTTTTAACGGAAAGCATTGAATCTGGTGATGCATAAAGAATATTAATTACATTCCTTTCTAAACATTCTGTAATATCTATCTTCAAGAACGGTGTCCTTTGAGATGTGTACGCTGCATTTAGGCCGATGGAATCGCGGAGGAATTTGACTTGATCAATCATGAAGATGGTAACGGGCAAATCACTAGCCTGCGTCACAGGACATAACGCAATGCTTGTCAAAAGTGGTCTGTCCAACATACAGTTAGCAATCAAAGGCAAACTCTGACATACGAGTGACTTTCCAAAACCAGTCGGTGCACTGAAGAAATTTCTCCGTCACAATTTTCTGCTCATCAAGGATCCGAGGGATCTTAAAAATGCTTTGGACTTGATTTAGGCCACTCTGAAACTTCGATTCATCCCAATCTTGTACTTGTTTACACGATAATCTTATCTGCTTCCCTTCGCGATCCGCCATTTTGTTCCACAACTGAGTACTTTGATTACAATGAACTATTTCTCTCTTTGTAAAAAAAAGACAATAATAACTGTCTTTCATTAAATCTATTGGATTTATAGCTGATACTGATTAGCTATCCTAACCAGACCAACAAAGTCTGCACGCAGGCTATGTTTGGTTCGATCCAGGCGGGATATAGACGGGAGATATAGACGGGAGAGGAATCGCGCACTAGCTCTTGTCTGCGATGTGATATACGCCTCCTCCGCAGCGCAGCGCGCACTTTGCTGTAGAAACAAGATGGAAGTTGGTGTTGGACAGAGAAGCACATCTCAAGTTTGGATTTGAATTTAGCAATAATGGTAAGGTTTTAAAGCTGACCTGGATATTCTATAACTTTTCAGTGCTATTGAACGTCGATTGAGAGAGTCGTTGAGCGATTTTAAGCCAAAGAACTGGCTGCAGTGGCTTACTTTCTTCGGAGGTAATTTAGGCCACTTCATCTTTTCATCCCGCAGCTAGAACGCATTCGTAAAAATTTTACCCTGCCCAACCCCGCCCAACGCTGAGCGATTTAAGATATTTGTGGATGGCTATTAGCAATAGATTTGGGGAAAAATTAGACTGAGATAGTATGAGGCTCAGAAAATATTTACGTTTTCCAGTTGGGTAGGCTGGTTTAAGCCGCCCGCCGATACCCACTCTCCCCTTTCGACTGTTTCTCAGAAGCTTTGCAACATTCTGAGATTGATTTTAAAGGGAAAATTTGCAGTAAAGTGAGGTTCAAACCTGCCTCCAAACGTGAAGACTAAACTTCGCTCTGCTTGTTGTCTTGAAATCATTCAATTTCCGATTAGAAATTTCAAAAGTTTCAGATTTTGATAGTGTTTTGATATGCTGCAAGATGCTGACATGACAGGCAAAATAGGTCTGTATTGAATATGATCAGTTTACATTTCCTTTTACAGATGCTGGTTGGAAGTGAAGATCAGAAACAAGATAATAAAGGACACTGCTTAGATTAGAAAATGAAACTAGAAAATAGACTTTATACTTTCATTTGAAAAATGCTTTACTACATGCTATTTAGTTACAGAAACATGGACAAGAGAAAAGTATAGTCCGATTGACCGTGTTTTATTCATTCTCGTTCTATTCCTGATGTAACCAGAAGAATGTTTTAAAACTGTTACAGAATTGTTGTGGGGGTCATGAGCCCCCCTGCCCCACCTATTCCTATGGGCTTGAATACTGCCATGTTATAATTATATATAATATTAGTATAGTAAATGCCTGGGGGAACTTCACTATTGAGTTATATGGGGGTTTGTGCTGGAAAGAATTTCTGTTATGACCCAATCCCAGAATTTGGCAAGATTTTGAGACCCAATCCTTGAATATGGGCAAGGTTTCCAACAAATATTTTCACTACAAAACAATTGTATAATTATTGTTTACCCTAAGCCTGAACATTCCCAGAATTCTTAATAAATTTTAGACCCCAATCCTAGAAAATTTCTACAAAAGGTACATCCCATTCATAGAATTTTTGTGCCACAAACTACCCCAGAACTTCTGCACATTCCTGTATGACTGGATAGTGAAGTACCCACCCCCTCAGAGGAACTAGATTGCTGCCACTGAGATTGGGACCTTTGTTTGAAAACTCTATGAAAATTATGTGTACAACACCACTAAGATATCAATGTATTTATCGGTGTATTTAACTCAAATTCATGATGTATTCATCAGTGAGAGATCTCCTGCGCCTTCATGAAAATTTCATAGCCAGTTTTAACAAAGCTTCTGTGTATACATTACTTGAGTATGACTGAGTAATAACATAGTACAACAAACAAGCAGAAGCTTCAGGCAAAATAAAAGAGCTTCAGATGATGTAAAAATATCTTTCCAGTACTTGAGTTTCTTATTTTTTTGATGGTCTAAGAGTTCAATTTCTTTTACAGAGTTTCTTATCACTGTCAGTGATATTTGATGAAATCTTTTAGATTTCAATAGGACAAATTTTATGTAAGAAATTCCTTTAGAAGAAACTACTACTATGATGGCCTAAACTCTAAGAAACTCTTAGTATCGTGATAAAATTTGGGGACTTTATGTACTATATGCTGTAAAATCAGGGAAACAAGGCCAAGAATTATATAAATATTGCTCATTAAAAACAAAGAGAAATCCACCTACCTTTTACAGTAAAAAGCCACCTTTTTCAAAATAATATGCTAATTTTGCTCCAAACCTGATACAAAGAAACTTCTAGTTTCATAAGAAGCTGCTTTATAAAACACTAAAGTCTGTCTCAAATTAGATATCATGTGAAAATGTCTGCAAATAAAAACAAGTGAAGAGTTTCACATGAGTAAATTTGTGTAATCACAAATCTCATGTGACATCTAATTTGAGACAACGTTAGTACTGTAAAATTTCAAGGTACTACAGTATGTGTGAAAAGCACTAAGAAACTTTTTAAAGTAAATCAAAAGATAACTTGTCTTTGAGCCCTCTTTTCTTGGATAATATTCTTAGCAATTATGCATTTTGAACTTACAGGAATTTTTCTTGTCAAATATAATTTTATTTGTCAGAAACGTATCTAAATGAGTCATAGAAACTAGTATATATTTAAATGCATGTGTCAAAGATGCGAAACAAATTAAGAACATTTCAGTACTCAGATGTTGAACATTTCTTCAAAAGTAAGGAACTCCAAGTACTATCGGCTAATCAAAGTTTCTTATGCAAAAACAAAAAGTTGGATAATGCCTTGACATGGAATTACCCACACAGTTACTTTTGGTGTAATTGTTGAAGGAAATCGATAATACAGTACAGACCATGCACACATTTAGCACCGTTTTCCTGCCTAATTGTTCTTAAGAATTCTTGAAATAATTATTAATTTGTTAAGAATTCTTGTTTAAAATTTTTTACAGGCTTTCATACTACTTACAAATCAGCATGTGAAAAATTCCTGAAAATTCTTAAGACTTTTTTAGAATTCTTGTCACGATAATGTGCACAAGACCTGCACTGTGTCATTTTTATCAAATACAGTACCTTTCAAAGGTGGCCTGGCATTAAACTTTATAAGAATGTCAAAATTGTCAGGGTTCTTATAAACTTTGTATCAAAAAATTGGAACCTGTTCACTTAAAATGAATAGAAAATATTTATAATATTTTGATAAAGATTAAGGGGTCATCAACAAAGAATTTTCTTCACAGTTAATAGAATTGAGCTGTTAGGGGGGGGGGGGTCTAGCTCAAATCCGTTAAAAATTTTAGTTTTGTGACAAAAATAGAAATAAGTAATATTTCATTATCAATTTTTTTTAAAGAATAAATTGTAAACATGGTAAATTTAATAGCAGTGCACTACTAAATTTTTAACGTCGCGATCTAAACGACGAAATTGCCATAGGCTTAGGCCCCAACCCAAGACAAATAATAGGCCTATAATGAGAGGTGGTGGTAGGCCCATGACACAAGAAAATCTGGTGATAAATCTAGTGGTCTATTAAGAGGGCGGAGGGGGGTTGAGTCGTTAACAGCCCAATTCCATTAACTGTGATGAAAACTGTTTGTCAATGACCCCCAACACCAGATTTTGTAAAAGTAAGTATCATACAGTGCTATTTCATGTCAAAAGTACTGCAGAACCTTCTGTAACAGTTTAAAAACATTCTTCCGGTTACATCAGGAATAAAATGATAATGAATAAAACACGGTCAATCTGACTATACTTTTCTCTTGTCCATGTTTCTGTAACTAAATAGCATGTAGTAAAACATTTTTCAAATGAAAGTGTATAGTCCATTTTCTAGTCTCATTTTCTAATCTAAGCAGTGTCCTTTATTATCTTGTTTCTGATCTTCACTTCCAACCAACATCTGTAAAAGGAAATGTAAACTGATCATATTCAATGCAGGCCTATTTTGCCTGTCATGTCAGCATCTTGCAGCATATCAAAACACTATCAAAATCTGAAAATTTTGAAATTTCTAATCGGAAATTGAATGCTTTCAAGACAACAAGCAGAGCGAAGTTTAGTCTTTACGTTTGGAGGCAGGTTTGAACCTCACTTTACTGCAAATTTCCCATTAAAATCAATCTCAGAATGTTGCAAAGCTTCTGAGAAACAGTCGAAAGGGGAGAGTGGGTATCAGCGGGCGGCTTAAACCAGCCTACCCAACTGGAAAACGTAAATATTTTCTGAGTCTCATACTATCTCAGTCCAATTTTTCCCCAAATCTATTGCTAATAGCCATCCACAAATATCTTAAATCGCTCAGCGTTGGGCGGGGTTGGGCAGGGTAAAATTTTTACGAATGCGTTCTAGCTGCGGGATGAAAAGATGAAGTGGCCTAAATTACCTCCGAAGAAAGTAAGCCACTGCAGCCAGTTCTTTAGCTTAAAATCACTCAACGACTCTCTCAATCGAAATCCAATAGCACTGAAAAGTTATAGAATATCCAGGTCAGCTTTAAAACCTTACCGTTATTGCTAAATTCAAATCCAAACTTGTGATGTGCTTCTCTGTCGAACACCCACTTCCATCTTGTTTCCACAGCAAAGTGCGCGCTGCGCTGCGGAGGAGGCGTATATCACATCGCAGACAAGAGCTAGTGCGCGATTCCTCTCCCGTCTATATCTTCCTGGTTCGATCCTTCTTCTTTCGATATATACATATGAATTGTCTTAACAATGCCTTTTGCCCATACAATGAGATTTCTTCGACGTAATTCTGTTGTATTAATATAGCAGGTAACCATTAAGGGGAAATCTTTATTAGAAGGAATACTGATTTCATTCACACCTGATATGAAAGACTTTCATTCTAACGAGGTTTCTTGTAAAAATTATGCAAATCAATCTATTAGTTATGTTTGAATGATCACAATTGCGGAATAATATGGATCAACTTCCAACAAGGATAACCAGTGAACTACAATCTATCTAGTTATGAAACTTCGCATTTTTGTGCGCGATAACATGCTCAAGGGGCTGGACCAAACATAATTACTGAAATATATTGCGTTGTTGAGCAATTTGATAATTTATTAAGGTGGCTCATTTTATAGAGTTTGTGCACCATTACAACTCCTGGTATGACTGCAAAGACACCAGTAGGTATGGTTTTTGTGCTTCAGCCACTTTATAATGTCTTATTCTAAAGTAATACCAAATTGCAAGGTTTTACCTGCAATGGTTCTGTTGCAATCCTTGTTAGAAGTTACCAAAGTATGTATTTTTTGACGTTTTGAGAAAATCGGGTTTAGACATAAAACTCTTATCAAATAAAAGGTTCTACTAATCTAATGGGTTCCAGACTCATAACCATTCCCCTCTGTCTCCAGCTCAGTGTCCTGGAATCCCTTTCTAATAGCCCTCAGTTGTTTCCTTCATTTTTGACATCTTGCTGAGAATTTCTTTGTATATTCTTTAACCCTATCTGACCTGGATGTTTTGAAACACTCAATGCCTGGGGGTGGATTACACCCCCCCTTTTAATTCATTTGTTCTATGAGATATGACCACCTAATTTGACACAAAGGTTATTCATCATATAAACAATGATTATTTAAAATCATAATTCAATTACCGGCGTTGTTGTTGCTTTTAGAGCATAATTAATAATCATTATGACTTTATATGACGTCATAAACATGAAAGCATGTTAAAATTTCATCAAACTTAATTTTTAATACAGAAATGCAAAATCTTGATCAAAATAGATGTAAATCAAAGATTTGTACTTAATTTGACCAATTAAAAAAGAATAAGAGAGACATAAAGTTAATTTTAACACAATGTCGAATGAAAACTTTGTAAGCATGGCGACGATGCTAAATATAGAACGTCAAATTGTTACAATTTCATTGCTCTAAGATACTTTTATTTTTTTATTTATTTTTATTTTAAACATATTTACCCTGGGATACAATTCAGTTAAGTAATTAAGCAACTGCTTTCCAATTGTCCCAGCAACAAAACAAAAATAGCTAATAAACCTAAAGATACAAACCTATTTACACAAATTTCATATAAAATAGCTACTAAATGTGAAAAAGAAAATAAAGATAATACTTTCGATACAGATCAGCTTTCCTTGAATATTCTCAATTCAAAGCCTTGAGTTTCGTTTTGAATGACTGAATCGAAGGGGCTAATTTCATTTCCGAGTTGAGTTTATTCCATGCATTGGCTCCAAGAAACGCAAATGATTTTTGGCCATAAGATGTTCTCATTTTTGGTACAGCAAGATTGCATTTGGTATTGCGTAAAACCCTGGTATGAACATCAGACAATCTGGAGAAAATGTTACCTAGGTTTTCAGGTGCAAGGTCATTTAAAGATTTATATACCATTGTACATGTTTCTCGATTGATCAGTTTATCAATTGACGGCCAGCCAAGCCGCTGCAATAGAGGAGCAGCTGGAGTGTCAAAAGGGCTACTTGTAACAATTCTAGCAGCTCTGTTCTGTAATTTCTGCAAGGTTTTCAATTTAGTTGCCCCGCAACATCCCCAAACAGAGCAACAATAACTGAAATGTGGTTGGACAATACTAAGATACATATTCCTTAATGTATCCTCTTGCACAAAGTGTTTTGCGTACTTCAAAAGTCCTATAGCTCTAGAGATCTTCTTCTGTGTACATTTTACAGTGCTCTTCCATTTTAGATTGTCATCGATCATAAGACCAAGATATTTAGTTTCCTTCACAAGATCGATATCATTACCATTTACTCGAAAATGAGGAATCGGTACCGTTGGTGTATCAATTTTCTTCAACTTTTGCGACGATCCTATTATCATGGCCTGTGTCTTGACAACATTCAAGGAAAGCTTGTTACCCTGTAACCATTTCTCAAGGCAGGCAAGTTCAGCATTGACAACAGCATCAATCTCTTCTATATTATCAGAAGAGAACGAAATTGCTGTATCATCCGCATACATTGTTGCTTTTGCCCTTTTTAATGCAAAAGGTAGGTCATTGATGTAAATCAAAAATAGAAGCGGTCCAAGGCAAGAACCTTGAG
Source organism: Aurelia aurita (assembly GCA_004194415.1). NCBI lineage: Eukaryota > Metazoa > Cnidaria > Scyphozoa > Semaeostomeae > Ulmaridae > Aurelia > Aurelia aurita. The sequence goes on along the minus strand of REGM01000016.1, from coordinate 471,611 downwards.
GTACCCCTATTTTGATTTCAGCAGGATCGGAGCTGACGCCGTTGACCTTGCAGAACTGCCTGCGATTATCTAAGTATGAGCTAAACCAAAAGTTAAACAAAGTTATACAAAGTTAAACTTGCTGAATCTAAGCGGCCTTCTACACATATCGAACATAGTAAAAACAAAAATATAACAGGGGGTGGAATCCACCCCCTCATGTCAGATAGGGTTAATCACGCAGCATCAGCAGCAATTGCCATATGATTGATAAACCTAATGGAAGGAATTCCAAGCTTAGTAAGGACAAGATTTAGACCTCCCATCATTGTAGTATAACTTTGCAGATGCAGTGTGGTTATCTCGACAATGCTCCTTCCTGAAAATGTTGCTGTGAGCATCCCTGCCATTTCCTCATTTGAATTTTGTGTTAGTCCATGCCGCATCTCGCCAATAAACCATCACTGCTTAGGTCTTTAACAATTGGTGTCAAAGCTTCTTTTATTGCTTTTGGAAATGATGTTTTCTTTAAATGTATCTTTGCCAGCTGTTTTGACTGCCTAAAACTTACACAAGATGTCCTCAGACCTAGGGCAAAACTTATGGCGTTCTTCATTATATTCATTCTCTGAAAAATAATCAACTACCATCCTGACATTGATTTCAAATGACTTTTGTCAAGTGGTTGAATTGATGATAGTTTCTGATGTTCTCTTCCCTATCTTTCAATCACATTTACAGAGTGGATAACAACATTAGGTACTAAAACCCCTTCTTCCTGTCTAACAAGTTATTCTTGCAATCTTTCTGGACAGACACCAAAGGAAACAATCTCTTACAAGAATTCCATGCTCTTTCATCACTTCCTTCATCATTTTTGGGAGTAGATGACTGAAAAAATTAGTCACATAGCCTGACTTTCTTCACTGAAGATGATCATGGTTCTTCAGAGACCTTAGAATCATTGACTTCCTGTTTGGGCCTAGCCAATTGTATCTTCTGCTACTCCAGTTGATCCAAAACTTACTTCGGGTGGTTTACAGTGCTGGTCTCTACAAAACTTTATTTTCCTAGCTCTTGATTTTCTGTACGCATTATTGCTGCCCATTGCAAAAGAAGTAAAATGATAGAGAGATAGATGAAGGTCATCAATTTTGATAACAATCACAATCACACACAGTTGTGGAAGGCAAATTTGGATAAGTTGCATAACAAGTACGATATCCTTTATTTAGAGCTTCTATGACTCTTAGGCTATATGGTCATGGGTACAAGTGCACTTTCCTAATTCCTAAATGTTTTTGGGGTAGATTTTCAAGATATATGGACAGTAAAAACATGCAACAACTTAAAACATTCGTTGCTAAGGTGTTGTTACGGAGAATTTCCCCTACCTCTCTACTTTTAATACATTATTTTGAGAATAAAACGTGGAGATAATTGAAAGAGAAATCGAGGATCTACAATCCCGGACAAAACTCGTTGAGACAAATGCTTTTCGTGTCGAAAGATACCTTCCCTGCATGGAAACTACTACATTGCACTGCCAAAGACCCCCCTCCCCCCATTGCAATGTTGATTTGATTGAAGAACACACAGTTGTGAACTCATCTATGACATTTTTGATTTGATTGAAGAACACATAGTTGTGAACTCATCTATGACATTTCCATCATCTTCCAACATTGCAAGGGGGCGGGGGGGTCTTAACTCGGAATTTCACCCAAAAACCAAAGTGTCTCATGAGTGGCCGGG